>VXAC01005332.1:567319-661856 GCA_013399225.1 Rhipidura dahli
AAAAAAAAAAAGACAGTGAGGCATATCCTGTTGTTCATCTGGTACCAAACTCCAGTTAGGCACAATGCCTGTTTCTAGGACTGAAGTTATGGGAGTGATCTATGGCATAAACAGCACTGAGTGGCCCTCTCAGGAAATAAGTTTAAGGTCCCTTCCAGCCCAAAACATTTTATGATTCAATGATAAGGTGATCACTGACCCCTCAGCTGAAGCTGGGAGGGCTATCTCGTGAAACTGTAAAAATACAAACTTATATCCTGCACCTCTGGAAATTTATTCTCCCAGCTGATGGTCAGTATCATTACCTGACAAAGCTGACTTGTGGGATGGAATTTCAAATGAGCCTGATATACCCCTATAATCAAATTTGTCTTGCCTTTTTTCCCTTGCACTTCAGTGATGAGCTGACTTTTGTGAATGCTCTCTTTGAAGAGGTGTTAGTTCTTGAACCAGAGCCAGTGCATTGCAGCTCAGCAATAGTAGACCTTGTTTTCTTATGGTGTAGGGAATACATCTGTAATTCTGTAAATCTGTGACTGCTTACACTCCATTTTGGAACCAAAAGTGGAGAAAAAGGAAGACAGTAGTCAGACAGAATCAAAAAGCACAGATTTTGGCTACTATTTTAAGATTTGTATTGACACTGTAAGTGATCTATGTTCCTTCTTTAAAGTGATGCTACAGCAGCTCAAAGTTAACTTTAGTAGGTTTTTTAAAATGTCACAAAAGTCCACTTAACTTAGAAAAAGTAATTAATCTTTAATATGAAGATAGAACTGCTCTGGATTTCAGCTACAGGTCACTGGACCACTCATTTTGATGCAAATATTCATTTTGTACACGTCCTAAATGTCCTACATTTTAAGAGTAACATTCAGTAATAAAAGACAGTAATCATTACATGATGCTACAAGTACCAGAATGTTCTGAATTTTCAGAATAGCAAATGCTCCAACAAGATTAGTAAGAATTATTTTAGGATCAGTTGTATTTTTTAAAATTCTGCTGTCACCCGAATGATGAGAAAGAAACCTTTTCTTCTTCAGAAAACAATCCTTCCCCTTTTCTCAGGCCTTCCCTGTTTCTGCAGGATCTGATTAAGACCTGGGTACCCTATTGTCCTGCTCAGCTCAACTACCCAGTTATCCCACATTTCCTTTAATGTTTTTTAAGATAAAGTTCCAATTTGAGGATTGCAAAAACAGGGAAAAAAGTCCTATAAAGTAATTAGTGAGTAATAGCTGCTTGAGCAACTGTCTGCTTAACACAGCTGTGAAGGAAAAGTGAATTTCCCAGTACTACCCAAAGGGGAATTGATACCTAGTCCTGCTGTTGCACAGTGCTCTCTGCCTGCTCAGCTGGACAAGTGACTCCACACAAACAGCAAGCCCTTGGGAAGGAGGGAAGGAATAAGGAAAGGGGGGAATAACAGGGCTGCCTGAATGGCTGAAGGAGGTGGTGGCTCACACCGGCTGCCTGGACAGCCTCAGCATCGACCACAAGGGATATGGAAACAGCACAGTTACCCCGTGGGACAAGGTCAAGGCTGCACAGCACTCACACCAGGGAGGGAAGAAGTAGCGTTGGTCTCTCATGGCTTACAGTACCACAAACTCTCTCTCACTCTGCCTTCCCTGCCAATAAATTATCCAGTTTTCCCAGTGAGGAGGCCTTCACCTTTTAAAAGTTTGGCAACACAGAGGGGAGAATAAATGCTTAAACTCCATGGCACTAGAAAAAAAGAAAAGGGAAAAAAAAAAAAAGATTGCAAGCCTCGGACACTGCTGGAATAAACAAAGTGGCCTTATGGTTACAGCAGAGTAAGAGGGAAGAAGCCAACCTTCTGACTCCACAGAGCCCTACTCTGGGCACAGCTTCCCCACAGAGTGTGGGCCATAAGCATTTATTCCTGCAGAGAGCCAGTCCCCAGAGCCCAGGGGGAGAAGCTGGCTGGGAACACTCCTGTTTGTGCCTCATGGAGCTGCCAGAGCGCCGTCTGCTCTTCCAGCAGCAGCACAGCACCTCGGAGGTGCAGCGACAGCTTCTCCACAGAACAGAGGTCTGGTGGCACAGGGGCTCAGGCCATGGTGGGTGCTGGGCTGGGCCCCCTGCCTCTGCCCAGCAGCATCCCCACTTTCATGCCAAAACCAAGGACCTGCTTTGAGATGAGAGCAGGAGGACAGGGGAGATATATCAGTTACAGCTGTTTGACTGACTGGTAATTGCAGCTGGGGGACCGTCATCTCACGTCACACAGAGTAGGAAAATGGGTCAGACGTAACGTGTTTGGTTAAGTCTCTAACTGAAAAGGTACTATTTTCTTTTAAATTATGTAGTCTTTACTAAGTAAGGTTACTGGTGCAAGGCTTTCTAGCTTTAAAACGTAACAGGGACATGCCCTCTGAGGGTCAGGCTTTCATTTGCCGATGTTAATTCTCAGCTGCCTGTTATTCGTCCCTCATTGTAGCTTCTGTCTTAGCTGGGCACGCTCCTGATTCCCTGCTATATCCAGACGGTCCATGTAAATAGTGTTTATGTTAAGGAAGTCATGTTCTGTGTGACTGGAGCACATAGAAACTGATGTTGTTGTCACTTTAGATTAAGCTCTCATTTTAGCAAAGGAGGCAATTGGAGCAGGCAGCTGAGTGGCCGAATGAAATATTCAGCTCATTTCGTTTAAAGCTGCCCCAGTCTCCATTGTTCAGGCTGGCAGGGCTGATTAACCCTTGCTGGTGCTGTCACAACAATGCTCACTCTGTCTCGAGACCCAAACACTCAGGCAGGTTTCAAAGGTCAGCAAGGTGATATTTGTCAGGGCTTTTTCCTCACAATTAATGAACTTTAAGAAAAAGGCAAATTAACCCTTCAGGCTTCCACCACTTTGTAGATAAGAGAAATAAAACAGTACTTAGCAATGGTCAAGGATGTTTTCCATGCTCAAGGCAAGCAGGAACACTGCTTCCCTTAACCACAGATTGGCACCTGACACCTGTGAACCTCCTGCTAACCTTGAGCTAACCCCAAGCACTTCATGAGCACTTCCTTATGCAGAATTACATACTTGGGGTTTTTTTGCAGAAATTGTTGATAGCAAATAATATGCCAAAATAAACCTAAGGTCTAGGCAAGAGAAAGCCGTGGCCTGCACTGCTGTGAGTGTTCAGCTGTGGCCCACGCTTGCAGACAGTCTGTGTCTGTCTAAAGCACAGCAGCCCAAGGCTTCCAGTGCTGCTGCCATGGGGCTGCTCGCCTACAGCCATCCCAAAACCTCCTTTGGAAATGCCTCGGCCACAGCATTACCACTGCACTGAAGCGAGCACGGCCTTTCCTCTCAGGGAACAATCTTAAGGAGTTCGCTAGGATGCAACGGTTGCTACAGGAGAGGCAGTGAATGCTCAAATATTCAATGCCTGATGTCCCAAAACCAGAGAAGAGGATTATTAAATGGTCTCCCTTCAGCTTGACTTGTTGCAAAGGTTCTATTTATGGAATGGCCTAATGCTGTTTCATGACAGGCACTTTCAAACCCAGTTCTACTTGTGCCAGCATGTGCGTAAGTGCTCTGTCACTTACTGCCTTATGCTGAAGGGCCTGATGCTTCAGAGAGCTCAGCAGTACCTGCTCGCAGCACAGGGCTTGGGCTCCTTAGCTCACGACAGAATTAGAAACAAGACACAGAATATTCTTGGCAAAAGTGTTAGCAACACCCCCAAAGACTGCAAGGTAAGGCCATCATAAACTGCAATATCAAATGTAATAGCATTTTATTTCTAATGTGAGGTTTGGTATCTTAAGACAACAGCTTGAGTTTGGGAGACAAATTTTCTTACAATCACACTAACAATTACTGTACCAATTTTTCCATTTCATCTGTATTTTGCATTAAATTGCCAAAAAAAACCCCCATATCTATTAAAAATCAGTAGTTATACAAACTACAGTCATACTGACAGAAGATAACCACAAAAGTAACTCCATTGTGGAGCAGCTGAAATCATAACTCACGACCCCCCTGAGACACTGAACTTATACATATATACTTGTCTCTCTCAACTACTAAGGCATTTCTCTAGGATACAACAGAATTGGGTACGACTGATAAATGGATAAACCTCGTAAAATAATACTTATACTACCTAAATTACTAATTTCCAATAGCTTGCAGCTACATTTTACTGTGACATTTTACAGCATAGTTCATATGAGAATATCCTGTAAGGGCACTCACATGATACTCTTAACTTACATATATAGTATAATATTCCAGCTTTGTTGTAATGACTTCTACAGATTCAAAATCTCATCAATTTTTTTGCATTTTTGCTTTACTGGTTATCTAGATAAGTATGCAGCTGTCTATGAATGACTTGTGAATGCAGGTAATAGTAAGTTAATAGGAGAATATAAACATTAAACATGATATCTTAGGTGTAATTATTGTACACACAGTTTAACTACTAGCACTTTGTTTTCCATTTGGTACACTGGAGAGTATATTATCTGATTCCAATAATCTCTATATATATGCTTAAAATTTAGGGTCCAATTCAAGAAGATCCTTCAGTGCTGTTTAAATACCTAAGGGTCTTAATACCTCCAAATAAAATATACATCTGTCACAGTGAAACAAAGTGCTGCATGTTATAATGAGACCTATTTCTTCAAAGACTAACCTCTTAAACCTCACAAGCAATGAATGAAATACACCTTTTAGTAAACCCTTTTGATACTTTCCTGAACAAGAAGTTGTGCAAGAAGTACACAGATGTAGCTAAGCTCCTATAATCAGTCTAAATATGAGTGGTTGTAAAACCAAGTTTATGTTATGCATGAACATATTTTAGACCTGTGCGCTGGGAACAGTGAAGTGCTTGACATCTGGAGCTAGACAGTGGTGAATTGTAGCATGCACACATCACTCTCATTTGCATAAATATCTATTTTCAGAACCACCAAGGCTCAAACACCCCCAGCTTTCCACCAATTTAAAAGCATCATTCATTTGAAATGTTAGGATAAAGCCTAACAGGTAGCTTACCCACCAAAACTCAGCTTTGACAGTATTGTGGTTTCATATTTCCTCCTCTCACCACATCTTAATAAAAAAAAACAAACAACCCATACATAAACAAAACCCACACACAGAAACATACCCTGCTACCCTGGTATCTGACCACCTGCATCTCCAAAAGACCCCTATCTCAGGACAGCAAGAATGGAGACAGATGGCCTCTACAGAGGGGAGGAAATAAAATGCAAAACACCAGAGGTTCTGCAGCAAACACGACTAATTCCAGAGGTAGAGCTGTCCCCTGAGTGAGTCAGCCAGCATTCAGCGCCAGCATTCCAGCATGGTGCTGTGCGAGCCCTGCAGCCAGAGGTGTTGTTTCGGCAGGAGAGTCTCAGGGGTCCTGAGGGCCGCGGTCATTAAAACCGCGGCACCTTTTGAAGGAATCGAGTTATTAACCTCCATGACCCCAGACAAATTTAAACCTGACTAACTGCAGATTTCTCTGAGGAATCAAGGCACGTGTTTGTAAATTGCTTGAATATTCAGCATGATGAAAGATGTTACATAAATGACAGTTATTAATATAATAGTGGCAAATGGGTCAGGAGGAAGATTTCAGTACTGATTTAGGCTGTTGTTTCTAGCCAACGTCAAATATTGGTCAAGTTTGGATACTGTTGTCTTGAAAGAATAAATATGATATTATCTCTTTAAAACTACAAATCCATTTAGAATTACAAATTGTTCCTCTAGTTTGAAGAAAATCTTGGAAAAAACTCTTTAAAGAAAAAGTTCAAACCAAAATGGTAATAATTCCTTATATTTGGTGCAGCCTAGGATTAAAGATTTGAGTTTAGACTGTAATGTTGTCATCTACTGATTATGGCCAAAGAAATCCCCCAGCAACATTTGTAAAACTAATTTTCCCAAAGCAAAGAGAAAAAGGCATCTGGGAATGTATGGTACCCCCATTGCTCCAGAAGATGATGCAATGACATAAATGAAACTAACATTTTTCTGAAAGAAAACAGATAAATAAAAGCAACCTGAAACACACACCACAAAGTTTCCCATTGCAACCCAACTATGAAACAAGATCCCTACAGAGCATTCCACTGGCATGGATGGAGGCACAGAAGGGTAAGTTCAATATCCAAATTCGCCAAAGATCCTATCCCTGGTGTTATTAGCTTCATTAGGACTGTTGCCTGGCCAAGTTCAACAACCATATGTAAACAAAAATACATGAACATATCCATCCACAGATGCCAACTTCCCTGCAACTCCAAGCACCCAGATATCATTTACAGATCATGGACAGGCAGCACTTTCTCAACCCTGTTCCGAAATAGATCATAACCATCAAGCAACAGCACCACTTAACAAAAAGAAATGAAGTGGATTTGCTCCCAGATTTGAAGCCAAAGAAGATACCAAAAGAAAAGAGCATTTAATTACCCAAATGGCAATTTGCCAAAGCAGAAACTGCCTAAGCTAGTGCCAGCCAGTGCCCGTGCCTCCCAGTTCAGAGGTAGAGGCCTTGACAACTGGGGTCACAAGCCTAAAAAAAATTAGATCACAGAAGCTGGGCTTACAAACCAAAATGTGACTCCCAGGCTAGTCAACAGGGGAAAACTCTGGAAGCTGTTCCAAAGTGAAGGTCTGGGTTTTTGTGGATAGAGGGAGTTTTACCTAGTTTGTGAGAAATGAGAAAGTAGCTGGTTATACACTCAGAAAGAGTGCATCTTTGTTCAACATTGGTCATCCAAAAATACCAGCAGTCTGGTTACAATGGACATTTTTGGTGGAAAATGTGGTAAGGAAGGAAATTTCAAAAGTCAAATACTGCTCATCAAATTATAAACATTAACATTATAGTATTTTCAATGTAAAAAATGAACTCCCGGGAGATGATGTTAGTGATAATGCTATTAACCATTTCAAGAAGTTCCCCACAAGGTAAAAAAGAAGAAAAAACCCACATAATTCTCACATACTTATTCTCAAATCTGAGGTGATTCAAAGGAACATTTGAAAAGAACCTGCACTTAGCATCTTTCCTGTCACATGGAACATGGTGATGGGTGTTCTCTGCTCGTTGTATTTCTACCAAACCACACAAGAAAGAAAGAGGCACTTCAGAGAGATTGTTCAGGCCAGCTCCAGTAATTTTCTAGGTCAATCCAAAACCCTATGCCCCCAAAAGTCATCCACGATACTGAAGAGCAGTTCCAGAATTTTGTGACTTTACTTCATCCTCAGAGCTGTGTATTAGAATATATGGAAGGCCAAGGAATCCAGATTTACAGAACACTTAGTAAGGCTTCAGAAACTTTTTGGGGTAACCAGGCCTAAGACAGAGTAAGCCTTGCCAGTTTATAGGTTTTGGTGGAAACTATGCAAAATGTGGTGGTGGTTTCAGCTGAGTTTCATTCTAGGGTTTGGGTTTTATTCAAAGCCTGAACTCTAAGGGAAACTAAAGGGACATGAAAGCATTCAACATGAAACTGAAATAAGGTTTGCATGAACACTGAAAAGATTTCATGAAGTGGGGAAAAGGGTAAAGGCCCCAACCAACAAACAGGACTGGGGCTTCAAATTCACCACACATATAGGGATAATTCCAATCTTCACTATTGCTATCTCTGAGAAGTCATTCCTCATACTTCACACCCAACTGAGAAATTCCAGGTCAAGAGAAATTAGTTTCATTCATAAAGGTTTCCAGATTTTTAGCTGGGAGGACATGGCTCCATATCATCCATTTTCATTCAAGAGTTAAGACTAAAACAACAGCATTTACTTTGGTTTGAACTAATAAACATTTATACCTCCACATCCATTTTTCTTCTGAGATCCGGTATCATCATCCTTGACTACATGTGAAAACAATGCATCATGAATCTATAACCTCTTCACTTGGTTTGAACGTGGATTTTTGTCTGGTTAAATGTCTCAATTACTCCCACTTATAGGTTATCCACATATAGACTGAGAGCTGAACCCATTTGAGAATTAGCTTTTAACAGCTGACCTGGTGCCTCAGCAAGTGTTTTGCACAGTCTCCTGGGAAAAAGCACATTCATGAGCAAGCCTAGATTCACAAACCTTACCCCAGGAAAGGCAAAGCACATTAGTACTTATCACATAGAGAATTCAACTACCCTACTGCTACAATGCTGCTCAGTGGCCAAGTGACAGAACAGCATTAAATATTATTTGCAGAGAGAGCCATCTGCCTGCCATCACACAGGAGGGTGAAATCGCCTATCAGCATGATGAGAGAATGGCAAGAGATGACAGAGTTTCATATGAGAAAGATAAAGGGAGAGGAAAGATGAAAGCCAGAAAAACCAGCAAAAAGTAAAACAAAAATTAATTATTTAGAGCTTAGCATCTAAGCTTGCTATTGGATCTATTAATGTCATATCCAAATAATTATAGGGTTTCCCACTACCCTCACACTAACTGCTACAGCGTTTTTATAAATTGCTACATTACATAAAACACTGTGTATTTTTAATGTCCCTATAGTATCTGAGCAATTATATGCATTATAGTTCTGTATTTTCACATCATTGAGGAATGATGGCTTCAATTCACCACCTCTGTGCTGATGACTCCCACATCTCACTCCCAACCAATCTTGTTCTATCTAAACGCGTATTTCAGCCAGTTTTGCTTCAACATACAACTGTTAAAATCTTTTTCTCTGTCTGCTACTGAAGACTCAACAGCAGTGATTTCAGACATGCTGATGGGACAGAACTTTTTCTTTTTTTATATTTGCCTTTAAAAAGACTAATTACCTAATGGATTTCTACAGTTAAAATCAAAAGCATTAGAAAAGATCAGAATGCTTCTAGGCTCGGTATGTAAACTACTCAATAAGTGATTTTTAAGAAGATCATCCTTATAGGTTTTAACAATTAAAAACAATTAAGCACCACTCCTTCCATCTGGCTGGTAAAACTATGTACCAACAGGTTCAGCTCATTAGAGACCATGACCACATTTACGCCTCCTACCTAGCAATGGCTATGAAAGAGTCTATAACAGCTTTAAGAGACCAACAGTAAAATAAACCCAGAGAAACAGCAATAAATTTAAGTATCTACACAGGTCCTGCTGTCATCCACTCTCAGTGCACACCCATGGAAGGAGCCCACCTGCACCAGAGACAGATTTTAAGTGCTCCCTTCAGCTCAGTTGTTGGCCTTTAGCTCTATCAGTAATTAGTAGCTGCAGCCCTTACTGCTCTGATTTTCCCCAGACTTGCAGAGGCAGCCATGCAGAGAAGGGTGGTGTTTTGGCAAAGGACCCTTGGAAGAGGTGGAATTAAAAGAGGTGAAAGTAGAGCCAGCAACTGAGGCATGTAAAGCTGGAGGAACCTGGAAATCAAAATGGGTAGGTTTCATTTCTCCTATCGCTCTGATCTGCCCCCAGCATGGAAAATCATGGCCCATGTCACTCATTAAAGAGGAAATGTAACCTTGGTGTAGCAGTTCTTATTTCATCAATTAATTAATGCCACTGTGGGATCCCCATCATTCTATCAGGTGTGCTGATGTTCCAAGGATGTATCATATAGGCCATGGCAGAGACAGGAGATAATCTTGCCTAGCTAGTAATCTCATAGGTTTTCCACACTGTGGGATATAGCAGCAGTACTAACAAAAACAGGGTAAGTAGCTGCTCAAATTTCATTTCCTGCCTAAGGAATGCTTATGTTGTTCTCTCATCAATTCTTCCATGCACAGCTTGCTAAGGAGTTCACCCTGTTCTCAACCTGGAACTGTGAGGGAAGAACTGATTCAATAAAGGCTCAGAGGTTTTGTTCAAATGGGTGTAGAGAGAGAATTTAAGCTTCACACATCCTATCTAAATGGTCCAAAAAGAGAGAAAGAAATCTAAAACTCTCTGGACTTGCACACAATTTTTCCAGCTCTCCCGTCTGTTACACAGACTAGACATTTTGCAGATTTCTTGGAGAACTTCCTGGCAACCACAAGCAATCACCAGGGCAGGATGCATATGTGTTAAACTGAAATCTTAAACAAAATCATCTTTTTGAGCTTCAAACTTTTTTTTTTGTTTTTTTTTTTTTAACTGTGAGTTCTGGAAAATGGCTTAGTATTATTTTATTTCACTGCAGCTAGTTCAGCTATCCCCCCCCCCATCACAGAAACAAGAGGGCTGCAAAGGCTTAGGGGTCACCCGTGGTGTTTTACGTGGCCCTTCTAGGAAGACATTGCACAGGTCTTTTTTTATGCATATCTTATTTCATTATGGTGATTTTTCTTTGACTATATACTGTTGTGGTTCAGATCCAATTGAAGATTACAACTCCTTTTTTCAGGCACACCCACCTAAACAGACAGACTCTTCCTGATTATTAAATCAAACAACCCGGGCTCCACAAGGTCAATGGCTCAGTTTGTTCCAGAGCTGCTAATCAAGCAAGAATTAATACAACGAGTATAGGAGAAACTGTCAGTCAAAAGTCAGTAAAAGGACTTTGTCTCTTTGTGAATCCCTGATAAGTTAACAGCTTTCTCTTGAATGGATGGTAGTTGCCATGAAACATGTTTAGTGTGACCCCACATCACTGGTAATATGTAGTCCATTGTTTTTATGTTCAAGGACATCAAGGAAGTTCACAGCTTTCACAAAGTTTTCTCCTTAACAAATGATACGGCACCATCCACTTCCAGGGAGGGTACGATGGGGGCATAAGGAATGGATTGAGAGTAACTTGTATATGATATAAATGCCCTCTCCTGTCACAGGCAGCACCTCACAATTGCTGCCACAAGAAATACAAAATAATTCACAGTGTTGAAAAATCCAGGGCATTTATCAAAGTACATTTTGCAAAATTACTCAGCATCATTAATAAACTTGTTATTAATTCATGAAACAAATCACCTTAAAAGCCCTGATGAATTTATGGGTATTAACCAATAAATGTGTTCTTAGTATGCTGTTATTCACCCCATTATATAAGCAGGTAATCAGTGAGAGAATATCCTTTCCTTTAAGTACCCATAGGGTTTGTGAATTTGATATACTTACATCCCACTTGCACTAAAGAAAATGAGGAGAGATTAAGCTGCTTGCAGAAAGCAACATAGAGAAAGCTGCTGCCTGTGATGGGATAAGACCTCCAGTGATAATTCTGTGCCCACGCGGGCTCCTTATAGTTCTCCACATGTCTTGGGAGTTGCACATTAAAAAAAAAAGGAAAAAAGAAAAAAAACCCAACCAACAAGAACAACAAAATAAAAAACCAACAACCCCCCCAAAAAAACCATAACAACCCAAAACAAAACAAGAACAACAACAACAAAAAACAAACCCAAACAAACAAAGAAAAATATCTGAAAGTCTTAAAACCAAGTGTAATCAGAACCAGCCTTCAATACAGAGTGGGAGAGCAGTGAACCAAAACAGGAGAGGGTCACCCTGTAGTCACTAGAAAAAAGACCAAAGGAGGAGCACCTTTTGTTGCACAAACAAAATTTCTACAAATACATGCAAAGGACTCATACTGAAATGAGGAAATTCCCATTGGCAGCCAAGTCTTAAATATTACCTCTAAAAATCAAGGACAGAGCAAAATGCCAGCAGGCCTCTGGTGGATCCAATAAAAGCCACCAAAGTCTCAAACAAAAAAATACAAATGCTGAACACTCCTCAATTCCCCTTAAAGGCCAGTAATTGGCCAGTAAGTAAACTTGAATAACTAATGGAAATCAGGAAATCTGTAACGAGCTGCTCAATAATTCTTTGCTAAAGGGAAAGAAGAAATAAAATAATTTATGTATATTCTCTGTGATCCTGCTGTAAAAATCTCAGGCAAAATACACAAATCATTATTTTATTTAAAAGAAAGAAGGAACAAAAAGGTAATAATCATAGTTATTTGATCTAATTATTCCTAAAGGAATCCATAAGAGACTAGAAAATGTTTAAAAACCACCAGTCCTGATCTGCTACCTGGGGAGAATAAAAAACATTCTAGAAGGAAACACAGGTGAAAAAAATAATGAAATTAGCATCTCCAAATTGTTTAAAAAAGGATCTTCAGCCTAAAGAGAATCGACAGTATAGCTTTAAGGACAGATAAATGGCTGCCTCAAGGATCTGTCTTACCTCCTCTTTTTTTTTAAGTAATACCTTAATTTGCATAGTAATAACCCAATTATTGTAAGATTAAGTGACAGAAATCTCATTATTACCGTTCCTACAAAACAGTCGATATTCCATTCAGTACCTTTTAATGTTACACACCTTAAAACATAATTATTCCAATATATGCTCATTCATCTTTAATGCAATTTCTTTAATAATAATAAAAAAGGCTCTTCTGTAATTGTTAGGGTTTTTTGGTTGAATATATTATTGTTAAAACATGATTTTCCTCCTTCAGGCTGCTATAGAAACAAGCAAAGCCAACCAACTGCTTAGGGGCATGCTCCCTCCCCTCTTCCCAGGAGGGAGTCCACCAAGAGGCCTAAAGCACATATGTTAAAATATGTTGCAACAACTCTCTCTCTCCATCTCCCCACTCCCTGCTTCTTCCCACGCTGAGAGCTGGTCATAAGACAAGCTTGCAAACAAAATCAAATATACAGCAGCACCAGGCTTCTGAGAGTTATTTGTGTTCAGGGATTGCTGCTTCGGGGAGAGGGGGAAGGGTTGTGGGTCTAGGGCTGTGGGAGGAGGAATCAGAGGCACGGGGCTCACCTGCTACAGGCATTCTCAGTTCCAGTTATGGAAAGAATAAATGGGATAAGTGGTCAGTTACCAGATTAACAACAGAAAGGAAATGGAGAAAGGAGATAGAGCTGGCTCCATCAGAAGGACACAGCCCCACATATGGTCTACTTCAAACACATGTCATGAGCAGTTAGAAGAGGAGAAATAGCAGCCACCACCTTGCCAGTCCCATCTAACTCAAGGTAAGGCTGGGGAGCCTTTCACAGGCCAATCTTCCACACCACTTCTTCAAATCCTAGACAGGCTGGAAACAACTGAGGGCTGGCAGCACTCAGTGTCTGTCAGGAGCCTGTGCAAATTCAGTCACTGCTGCCAGTCCAGTGCTTAGTGGCCAGTGCCTTCCACAGTCACTTATAGAGGCTGGGAAGAAAAAGATTGTTAACAGCCACTCTTATATAGACAGTCCCCCTCCCAATATACCCAGAGCAGCTCTCCAGGAAAAGTTGGTGGGAGCCATTCTTTGTAAAACCACAAAAGTTCAGCTAGCTTGGCACTCACTTGATCACTTATCCCACCATCACTAAAAGCAGTAAATACAAGATGCAATTTCACAGGAGTTATTTACTGTTTAATTTTTGTGAAAGCCTTCTGTCAAAATGGCATGAAGGAGAAGTAATTTGGCTAAGTTCCGATTCTCAAAGTCCTTTACAATCACCGAAACACTGCAGGTCCGATTAAAAAGGGAAAGTGTGCATTGCTGGAAACCATCCCTGGGTGGAAGCATTCCAGGGTTTTTCAGTGTTGGGAACACAGCTTGCTGATCTTGGAGGTGAGGCAGCCCACCTCCCACCTCCAATTCCTGTGGGACTTCTCATGATTCAGAATCCCAGGGCTGCCTCTTGACACTGCCCTGAATTTCACAGAAGGGGAAAACACAACATGACAGTGCCAAGACGGCAGGGAAACTACCATCCCTGGCACTGCCCACAGCCCTGCACGGAGGACAAGCTCCAGGGCAGAACAGTTGGACTTTTGCTCTGAAGATTTTGACCACTTCCCTAATGGTTCTGGTTATGAAAAGTTTCCAATTATACCATGTTCCACAGAAAGCAAATTAAAATGACTGTCTTTACTTGAAAATAAAATAAAGCAGTGAATATGCTAATGATTTTTTCTTACATTCTTATCTCATTTCATGCCTTTAAACAGAAAACCTTGTGAATCTTACTAAGAAAATTATCAACAAAGACTAAATAGCCTTCCATCTTATACCAAAACTTGGAGGGCTGAGTTTATACCATCCTGACCCAATCTGACTGAAATTGAAAACTTTTCCTCTTCCATTAATAGCTTTTCCAATTCAGCAGTTCAAAGCTGCAATCCCTCACAGCCTATGCAAGGATTTGGGATCATTTTATAAATCTGTGTGGCAAATGAACATGAAAGAGAAACTCTCCTTATGGCTGGGAACTATCCTTTGGGGGGAAAAATGTTATTAGCTTTTTAGAGAGCATTTGCAAGGGTAATTTGCACTACAGCATTTCTTTTTATTGGCCTTGCAAGCAAGTGTTGAAACAATTTGTCTTATCATATATATTCACTTTGAATAGGGTCTTCATGTGAAATGCTCCTCTTGAAACAAGGGACAATGGGTTCGAAAACCAACACTAAAAATGGTTGAGTGTGGCAATAATTTATTTCAACAAAAATATTCAAAGGGAAAGAGGAAAGCAAGAAGGAAAGGATAAGTGAATGAGGGAAGGAAAAGCTCTGATTTAGTCCATCATAACTTAAGGCAGCTATGCCAAAGCTCCCAGTTTGATCCAGCAATTTCACAGGTATTATAACAGGAGGGTAAATCGCTACTCCTGAACATCATTTGTATTTTATTACTTCTTAAGAGTCCTCAACCAAAACCAAGGATTCAGCATATGAGATTCTGCACAAACAAACAGCACAGAAACACCTTTACTGCCCACAGACGATTCCCAACAGACAGCTGTAAGTCAGGAATTCCATGAGCTCTAATGGACAGCAGCTGAGGATGCAGCATTTGATACAAGCAGTACAGAAGTCCCTGAAAATCCTTCCCCTCTTTCAGTGTTCTTTGATTCATAGAAGAAGCAAAGCAGCAGATTGCTCCTGGAAAAGTAAAACCGAAACCTCTTAGTCACCTCACCCTGCTCGGTGGGACAGTTCTTCAGTGCAGAACACTCTGAGCAAAGAGAATTGATCTTTTTTATGCTCTGGTACAACAAAATGCAGACTGCAGATCTCCAGTTCTGAAAGTGGCATTTCATCCAACCAGGGCAAATAACTTCCATTTTAAGGAAGGAAAAACTATTCATGACAAGGAAAAAATACCACATTTGCAGTGAAGTTACAGGTCATTTGAATTGAAAGTACTTTCTTCTGCTGAAATCAGTACAAAAAAGACCAATGGAAGTATAGTAAGAAATAACAAAATCAAAGGTCGCCAGCTACATATGTTTCTAGTGCTGATTCATCCCTACAGCAAGAATTCAATTTGCAGATGACAGCCCCAAAAGGCAGTTGGTTAGTGCAGCTCCCTTCCCATTCTCCTGGAGCTCAAGGGATTCCCAAGGGGTGGTAAGAATCTGTTGCTCATAAGCTAAAACAATTTCCTCGTTCTGTTGCTGCAACTCTTCTATCTCCCATCTCCATGGTGTACTGGGTACAGTAACCAAAATTAAGGTAGCAATACTACTTACTCTGAATTTTTCAATAAAATGCATTTTAATTGAAAAAGAAAAGTGAATGGAAACTTGCTAATTTCAGTAGCAAAGTTCTCAAGCCCAGAATAACTGAGTTGAAAAAAAAAACCAAAACAGAAAAACCCCCAAAACCCAAAACACGCCACAGGCCAGGATGGATGTTCACCCAAGCTGTGAGTTCAAACCCCCGCTTCAGATAAGAGACCACAATTCCACGTCTTGTGGGACAATGTTAACCCCTGGGCTATGCACTGCTCCAAAGTGGTGTCTTTCTCTCAAGGTTAGATTTGACTTCTGGGAGGATGAGCTTTTTCGTTTTTTTTTTTTTTTNTTTTTTTTTTTTAAAGTGAAGATTCCTGAAAGCTTTCTTTTCATTCTGATTTAGAGAAAGACAAGAACAGAGGGGATTTTTAGAGGTTATTGAAAAGTACAACAGACCAATACTTTCAACTTCCACAAATTAACACAGCAGCATTTAAATCAGTATAACCCCCTTGATTTAACTATTTTTCAGCTTAACCCAACAGAAACAGAAATTATTTAGGCTTATGTTCAATGAAAACCGAGAAGTGAAGCTGACCAGCAAAAGAGAGCAATTAATTTTTCAAAAATTCTCCTGAGATAAGAAAAAGACAAAATCCCCCCAAAGCCCCCACATTCAGTTCTTTAAAATGTTAGTCCATGTAAAACTATTGACTCAAGTCCCATGTCCTTAGCTGAATTCTCACAGGCTCCTTAGAGATGTCTGTGATAGCTTTTCCTCACCAAGGACATTTCACTGCATTATCACTGCACACACAGAAAAGGCCAAACTCGGCCTCACTTGCTCATGACAGAATTTTCACTTTACTTGCAATAATAAGGAAAGGAGTAATAAGGAACTTGGCCTCATGTCATCAGCTTGGAAGCAATGTATTTTATACATTGACATCCTCGTCCATATTAACTTCAGAGACCGAAATTGTCTCTCAAACTGACCCATTTAGGAATATAGGAAATAAAGCAAAATACACACAGCTAAGAGTATGGGAAAAGACAGACAGACTTAGTAAAATGAATGAATAAACCCTCAAACCACTGTACACATTTTTTTTGCTGATGCTTTGGTAAGTATATCATAAACTGAAAAAGGAACTTCTGGGAACTTCGAACAGCGATTTAAGTCCAAAGCTAACTTAAAATTCACGTAAAAAGTCAAACAGAAGCATCAAAGCACATGACTACACTTTTAACAAAGCCTGGGTGGGATACACTGTTCTAACTGCATGAACTGTTTCTTCCCACCTACCATGGCCACCATCAGTGTTTACCTGCTCTGCTATGTGTGTCCATATGAAGATGCATATGATGATATAGATGTAGCTACCATACATGAGTCCATCTGCTCGCTGCCAACATAGCATACTTGTTAAATATTGCATTAGTATTTTGCTGTGACATAAACAGGCCCCTATTCAGCAAGTTTATGGTTTTAAATATTTGAGTGAATGCATATTGAAGTCCTTAAAGCCAGGTGTTTAAATACTCTGCTGAATCAGGACCAAAGTCAAAGTGTTGACATGGTACGATGTAAAAGCTTGATACCAAAGGAGTAATGATACCAGCACAAAGCTCATTCAGCTGAATTTCACTGTTATTAAGCTACACACATACATATAATTTCTGGAGACATTTGATCTAATGGAACCCTAAGGTCAAGCATACTGTTCCCATCTATTTCCATGTGAAAACGAAATTACTGCTTTGTGACCACCAAAGTTCTCTCAAGAGTAAAGCTGTCCACACATACAAGGACTTAAATGTTTATCTAAAACTCTGAACAGAAAAAATTTACCTATGACCCTGACAGGTATGTGATAAAAAAAATGTAGAAGAATTAATAAAATCATACGTAACATGTCATTTAAATCTGCAAATGACTTGATAAAAATCTATCTTTCTGTATCTCCCTTCTCAAATGATTTGATTACAGAAAAGTAAAACAAAATCCCTCATCATTAAATGTCTCAAAGCAAACTGAAGAGCTGATAGAGAAACCTGAGCTCTGACTATTCTGAATATCCACGGTATTTGTACAATGTGATGTAATATTCTCACTCTTTAACTACCCACATGTGGCTGAAACATTTCGGTTTGAATCACACAAAGAACAGGTTTTCATGCAATATATATATTCTTACTAGTGCATGGCTTACATTATGATCTGGGGAGTTTGGCATCACAAAATGTGTCACTTTCTATAAAATAAAATCTGGGAATTATTGAAGCCATTGTCATTTCATATGACAAAAATATCGATGTTAAATGTGCCTTTAAAACATTTATCAGTCACATGTGTCAAGAAGCAAGAGATGAGGAATATTTCATGTGAGTAAAATGCAGATAAGTTAACTTGACAAGAACATGTATTCACTTAAGAACGGGTTATGTCCCTCTTGGCATGGACATCATACTGTGCAGAGTCTCCAAGAATTTAATTAGAGCTGTAATATAGTAATTAACTTTTGTGATTTTTTTTAATCTTTTTTTTTTTTCAATAGTGGATGAAGAAAGAGAAATTATCATGATGAAAAAAACCAAAACCAACAGCACAGGAAAATAGAAGCTACTGTAAATTCGCGGGCATTAAAAGGTATGTGGTGGGCTTTGTCATCTCTTTCTTCCATCACTGACCTCACCCTGGACCTGAATTACTTATGACACCTCCTCTTAACTACAAAAATGATGAAATAAAGTCTAATATATTTTTGATAGTTCTCCATAAATAATTTCACTTCTTTAAAGCAAATACTCCTGCTTCCCAAAATCAGTGGGGTAAATTCTCCCAGACTCTAAATAAGTGTATTCCACAACTTCTCAACCATGAGTCATAAAAATTGCTGGGTTTATACAAAAAATAAATTCCAAACCTGTGTCCAAACACAAAATCCAGGGACTTGAAAGCACTGAAAACATTTCTTTTTACAAGGTACCTGTCTCTTAGGCCTTTCTGTGGCTTCCACAAACATCAATACAGAGTCTTGTGGAGATTCTCTAAATAATCTAAAGTGACGCAGCAGGAGTGAGCCTAACCTGAGCCAAACCTGAGATCCCTTTTCTCCCATTCATGCCAAAAGCTTGAGAAAGGGAGAAACTGTTCAACCACACACTGCATATACTTCGTGCATCTGCAAGTTTGCATTGACTCCAAGGAATCTTTATACTCAGCTGTGATCCCCCAAACAACCAGTAAATCCTGGATTTAGTCCTTTCCTCAGAACTGTTCAAAATTTCATGCTTATGAAAACACTTATCAGGATTCAATGAATGGTATAATGGATCCAGAGGAAAAACAGAGATGTATTATTCCAACTTGATCCTTATTTAGGTGGTGATCTTAACCACTTCTGTTGTAATTTCTCCACCCATGAAATAGGAATAATAGTAACTTACCTATTTGATACAGTATTTTTGGTGAGTAAAAAGCACCATGAAAGTGCTGAATTCCATTACTAAGTGCTATTGTAGTCTAAGGGGCATTCGGGAAAAATAAAGGGAATATAAAAGCATCCATGCTTGGATTTATAGTTTTAATTGGGGGTATTCCTTTGGATTGCCTTTGCCTTCTTCACCCAGCAGCATGAAGCACAAACACAGCATTACAGAGAATGAATGTTAATATGTTCAGGTAAATGCACTTGTGAAACATTTGCAGATGTGATGGTGACACACACCACAGAGGAATGGGTTACCACGTGTCAGCTGAGCTGTGTGGATGATTCTATGTGGATGTTCTCAGCCTGCTGAAACTGCCTCTGAAATTTTTTTTAACTGTGATCACTCAATCACTTTGAAAAAGTAGCTTCTCCATGAAGTTTTCAAAGCCAGAATCCTCACTGACTGTGGAGCCTTAATTCATAACTCGTCTGCTGGGATGGATGTGCTCCAGCCCTTCCTTGGAATGCCAAACAACACACTTGGTGTTGGTTGGTGAAGCAGGGGCAGAGTTAGAAACAAAAAAGCCTATCCAGTTTCCTCATAATGATTTCCATTACTCTTTTTATGTTTTCTTGAGATCGGATTTACCAGTACAAGAAAAGTAAGTGACCATCAACAGAGGGAAGGACTGCCACCACACAGGGAATTTGAGGCTTGCTCAAGGGACTCCCCAACCAGCAGGAGCCCCAAGAGGGATGGACTTCCTGAAGGATGCTGAAGGAGACATTTTCAGTGTGCAAGGACACCTCTGAACTGCCTCTGGGCCCTTATGGGGTAAAGGCTGTTTGGCCTGGGCCCAAACTGTATCAGCATGCCTTGTTCCAACAAAGTAAAGGCACAGACAGCAGCCCGAGATCACAGAAAGGGGATCACCCCTATGACCCATCCTTCCTGAATCCCCACTGCTCATTCCCTTGGTGCCTCAGTGCCTCTCTCCGTCTTCCCCTCCCATTTCTTCCTTCTCCTAATCCAGCTGTTTTCCCCCTTGGAAAAAAAAAAAAATCCAAACAAAAAATCCCACCTCTCATACACAAAACAGGGTATACAGGAAAGTAAAGCATTTCTGATTTCCTTCTCATGGGATCAGGAGCAGGGCTCTTCCCCTGACTTTACATCAAAAGCTAATCCTCCCACCTCCTCCTCATAGACAGGCAAGTTCTCCAGACTCTTCCTCATTACATAAGGCACATGCATAATCCTTCCCCTCCCACAGAGCATCTCAGAAACACAATCCTCCACCTCCCCCTCAATCACACCAAGTCTAATCCCAACACTTCTGACATTCCCAACTAAATAGCCATCAGTACAGCGAGAACAAATGGAATGAAGCACAAACTCTGCACATGGTTTAAACCACAGCCTCACAACTGATTCTCTCAGTTTTCTACTCAGCCTTCATGTTCTGCTTCATACTTGCAATTTAAAATTATTGTTCTATATAAATTCTGTCTTGTGTTTCACTTTTTCTCTGTAGTTTCTTTTGTGAGGGATGAGAGGGAGACAGGGTGTTTTTTATTAGTGAATAGCAGATTTTGTTTTGTTGGTGGCATTTTATGACCATGTTTTAGAAACAAGTTCATGGTAAGTTCAGAGGAAAGGAATTTTCAAAGAAAATCCAACACAAAGCATTGTGGGGAATGATATGGAAAGTTGACAAAATTATGATAAACAATGAAAAAAAACAAGTGTGGGGAAACACTGCAGCAGTGTTTATCACATTGTTAACTTTTCTTATGGAAAATGCTCTATTGTCTGCAGTTTCTGAAAGAGATCTTAACCCAGGCTATGGGAGCAGAATACTGCATATATAATGGGTTTGAAACATATTTTTTATATATATGGAAAAAAAAAAGAAAATGGCAAATATGTCTGTACGAGATAAGGCTTTCAGAACAAAATATAATACATGGAAATCCTTTCTTGAAGTGCTTTGTGGTCTTAAGGAGGTAGGAAACTTGAAACAGAGTAAACACAAGTCTAAACAAGGTGTGAAAAATTGGGGCAGAAGCAGAAACAAAACCTGAAGTAAGCAGCTAAAAGAAGTAAGAGAAGTGATGTCTTACATGGTCATGGCTAATCTATTTACAGTTACTTTAAAATCCATTTAAGAACTCAGCTGCAAAAAAAGCAGAGAATGTCTATGCCCAGTATTTAGCAAAGGTAGTCAGAGAATGTGGAATAAGTGGAGAGATGGGCACTCAGAACTTCTAGCTCTAATTTCAGGCTCCCTGTATCAAATTGGCTAAGCTGTACCACCTCTTAAACCAGTTCCTTCCCTGAATAATGGGGTGATAGCACCTTCCTCTCGAGCATGCTATCAAGATGAATTAACTAAACTATATTAACTAAGGCTCCCTCACTGTCTTTCTGCAAATCTTCCGTCAAGGCTCCTTACGTGCCTCAATGTCTACAAAGGCTATCTTGACTGCTGGGCAGCTGGTGTACTAAGATACCTGCCTATTGTAGCTGTATCTACATTAGAGAACAATTTGGTGCAGCATCTGTATTATCTGGGCTCAGGTTTACTATTGACTAAATTGAGCCTTGTGCGCTGAATCTTGTGTGTAGTTCATTTGTGTTTCGAGGGACCAGCCACTGGTTTAGATCCTTGTATTTCTCTCAGTGCTCAGAGTGCCTGTGGTGTGTTTCAGCACAGTAAGTTCTGCTTTGTTTTCCTCCAGAGGAATCTAGTTCAACACAAACCAAAACCATTCCTCAAACCAAGCTGACATATGCTAAAGACAAATGCAAAAAGACCAGGGAGATTTTCTTCAAAACCACAGGATTGGTCCCAAACAAAATGGTAAGACCAAAATGCTAGTAACCACTGCTGACTTCTATAAATTTTCTTTATGCATTCCCTCCATCTCCTTATCCATATCCTGGTTGTTTTCTTATTTTAGTCTTCAAGATACATGAAGATTTTACATCATGTAGTGTTTTGGTGGTGAAGCCACTCTACGAAAATTGCTCCTGGCTGCAGTTTACATGGACTCACAAGCAGCTGCAATGGCACAAGGTGAAGTGCAAATAATTCATGTGCAAAGGCAGAAAGAAACATCTGTTAATAAACTAATTTCCCCACTGCACTGTGGAGTGGTTTAAAAAATTTTTGCAATGCAGTCAGGTGCTATGTTGAAGAATTATTTGGCTTATCTGTACTATAAAATTAAGTTTCTAAACAATAATGCATTTAAATATTAGTATTAATAATTTGTCTTCTTCATTTGCTGGTATGTTTTATCTTCCAAATTATTATCTTTCTATAAGGACATTTTACCTATGGATACAAACCCTGTTGCAGGGTTTTTCCCATCTGTTGAAGGAACAGATAACAAATATAACTATTAAAATTATGGTTAGCTATCTCCTATTTCATATATGAAACAATTACTTGGAGAGTGACAGTATAAAAGACATTTGATAATAAGATTGTTGAGAGTATTTAGTAAGTACAGAAAAAGGACAACTCCTTGATAGAGGCCAACCAATATTTTAAGTAGCAAGGCTTCCATTTTGTTTTTACTGTGCTTTCAATTGCAAGAGGTGACGACTTCTATTCTTGTGGAGAAATCAGTCAGGAATCGACAATAATGAGGAGTATATTCAAAAAGGTTACTTCAAGCACCAGGAAGCTAATCTTCTTTGGTTATTCATAACTACTAAAGAGATAAAAGCTTATTCACAGAATAATTCAGAGCACCTAAGCTAAACACTGTCTCTGAATCACCTTCTACCCACATCCTTCCCCACTGAGAGAGGAACAGATGAAAGCCAGCCTTAAGTTAGTCTTTCGGAATAACCCCTGTTTGTGAACAGCATTTCCATATACTTCATCTCTTTAATCATAGGGTTTAAAACACACTGTTTTATTTTGAACTCCAAGTGCTTCAATTTTGTCAGTCAAATCCCACTGAAATATTCTACAATTTTAACACTTCATTTGGCCTTGTCATTAAAAATGCTTAAATGAAGTAAAGTAGAAGTATTTCAGCTTTGAGAGTCATTAATTTTTATCCATTTGCAGAATAGTATGATTGACTTTACCTGTATTCTTGTGGACTCCTGCTACTGATATTCAGCTAAGGTCCTCATATATACTGTTTCATCTTAAGGTAAATCAGAATTGATCTGAGGTTATTACAACCAGATTTTAGAGAAACTTTGCTGTTATTACCGTGTAGTCAGTCCCTGTGGATTAGCATTCATATAATAAGTTTACAGTGTCTTAATACCTTAAAAATATTCTAATACCCTAGGCAAATATTGTTCTAATACATTATACCTTAAAGATAGATACAGAGAACAGAAAATTTTGGAGATGCTTGTGGTAGGAGCACTGGGCAAAAGATGAGTGGCTCTGTGTTAACAGGGATCATCACCCAGCAAACTCAGTGATAAGCAGTCAGCAATACTGTGCCTTTTAGTCCTGGAAATACTATTTTTTAGTTTGTTTCAATTTTTGGATAAAGTTATTTTTGTAAATAAGAATAAATTATCATATTTAAAGTAGGTATTAAATTAACCACTATTAATCTCCTAGGGACCTAAGAAGCCTTAAAAAGCAGAGGAATTTTAAAAAGTCTTTTACTTTCATGTTTCTAATCATTATTGTCTTTCTTGCTTCTAAAATCAAACCAGTTTTGCTCATCGTTTCTTGGGAACTCAGAACAAAATATTTGCAGAGACCAAAATCCTTGTGTGACCCAGAAACATCAGTAGTTTCCAAAAATATAATGACATGCTAACCTATTAATGCAAACCTGATGCTTTACCTGCTTTTCACTAAATCACACCAAAATGGTCCATTGTGGCAATCTCATTGAATGTGTTGCCAAACTTCCTTTATTAGACACATTCACAAGAACAAAACCTTCAATTAATTATTAACTAATCATCTCACGGTCTAAACAGATTGTTTGCACTACTTAAAATAGTTATTGAATCTGCAAGGAATGTTTTTTTCCTATTTATTTTATTTATTTTATTTTTATTTATTATCATTATTACATTATATTTTCTACAAGTAATAGAGGGTCCAGTTGACTTCCAAGTCTTCTGAGAGACTCAGTACAACACTGGTTTGGTAAATGTGAGGATTGAAAATTCTGGCCCTAGGTGTCCATCTCTGTACTTCTCCCACAATGTATCTAAACTTTCCCTCCTTTGAATTAATGTCAGAGCTGAGCTTTTAATGCATGGCCTTGGCTTGATTTATGAGAACATTTAAGGAATGTGAGGTCGCTCAAGCTAGCAAACCAGCTGTCCTCCATGCAACAGAGCACAACAAAAACTTTAGGAAAAAAAGTCTCCCTGGACTTACTTCAAACAATGTATAAAATAAATCTTTTAAATTTTACTTCAAAACACATGAATAAAACTGTGTTTTCATGTTTGAAAATGCAGACCTATTTTAAATGGCAGCCAAAGATGCACCAGAGAAAATGGTATTTTTACCCATTTTGTCCTTACACAGCAGTATCCACAGTCATGGCTACATTATCACCAGTCTGAAAAAAGTATCTAAGGGAAAGAGACTCCCTTTAAATTAAAAATTAATACAACTCTGTCAATTCAGTGATATAACACATCATTTAGAATGGAGGACAAAAAGCCTTTCCAATACAATACACCAAGTTGTTAATGCTCCTGTCTGCAAAGCTTAAGTCGGGTGAGTATTGTGTGGAGACTGAAGAGACATCCATGTAGGACACGAGCTCCAATACATCATTTCACTGGCAGTTTGTGGAAAATCAGGGTTAATCTATAAAGACCACAGGGCAGACTAGAGAAAGGCAATATTTATGGGCTCCTCTGCACTCAGTGAAGAAAAAGAGACATTGTATGAAGACAACATCAGTTTTCTACCTCCTTCAATTTACACATTTACTTGAAGTATTCCAGTGAAGCGCAGAAACCTTACAGTAAATTTGCCTTAGTTTTTGCAACACCCTCCTAAGACAACAGTCAGAGTCTGCCAGTTTCCTGATAAATCAGCCATACGTGGTCAGCCACTCTGGAGCTATACATTGCCGTTCAGGGAGACAGTAGAGGAGGTCTAGACAACCCTGCATCTCCAGGGACAAAGCCCTGCAAAGAACATACATATTTACAGAGACCTAGTGTTGTCAAATATTGTGATTTTGCCGTGAGATTCATAGCCGGCACTTCTCTTACAGTTCTGCTCTGCTTATTGGAGAATATCAGCTCCAATTTAACAAAGAAATGGAGCTACAAGCTGTGATGCTTAAAAAAGACCACCCTTGAAAGTGTGAACCCTGACAACTCCAATGCAAGAAAAATATAGAAGGGGATTGGGGTTTTTTTTATCTTACGATTTCTAAATGATTTTGTGGCCTGCTTCAACTGGTAATATTCACACAGATGGGTTAAATGTCATTTTGCACTCTGAATTAACTACCCTAAAATCTGTTCTCCAAGCCTTGTCACTCACCTGAGTAATCCTCCTGGTTTTAAATGGGCCTTCATAAATGACCAGACTAGTTTACTTCTGCACGCTGATGAGCGTTACGTAGGAGGTGCCGATACTCCCACATCCCTTTAAAAAGAAGATTAGGCACTAAGATAAGTGAAAACTTCTGTTCAAATTGGCTCAAATCCTTCTCCTATTTAAATTGGCGGCACAACTCCCACTTACTTCAAAGGTCCAGGACAGGAACACTGTATTAATTAGGACAGTGCAAAAACTCTCATTACAAAACTGAAGCATGTGACACTCACCTGATTTAAAACAAATCAAAACAAAAAAAAAGCCCAGCCTTGGATTTGCATCTCTGAGAACACTGGGCACTAAGACTTGGGTACGGAAGTCCCAGGCATTTTGGATTTTGAACTAAAACTATATAAGAATGAGATACATTTATTCTTTATTCATTTGTTGTAAGCTGGAAAGTAAGGCCCTTTTAAAGCAGATCTGAATT
The DNA here is from genome assembly GCA_013399225.1 of Rhipidura dahli. Lineage (NCBI taxonomy): Eukaryota > Metazoa > Chordata > Aves > Passeriformes > Rhipiduridae > Rhipidura > Rhipidura dahli. The sequence goes on from VXAC01005332.1 coordinate 593,206, forward strand.
TGTTGAAATTCATGTAAATGAGAATAAAACTTGACCAAACAGTAGGTCATACTTGCCACAGCTCTATTTACACAGAAGAGGGCTGCAGCTTTTTAATTTTGAAGAAACTTTAGTCTTTGCACCACTCTCTGCAAAAGAAAAGAGTCCCCTTAGCAGAATGTAATTCCAGTGTTGTAATTCCAGCGTTGCCACATCAGGCTCCTCTGATAGCAAATCCCCAGTGTGGGGCAAGTACAATTCATTTAATTTATCCTCCTGGCTCATTCCCACTCCTAGAAGATGGCGACATCAGGCTGGTCCATCTGAAAACATCCTCTGTGCCACATCAATTGAACCTGAGAACTGCACTTGGCAGGGCAGCAGCAATGCTTGCTCAGTCCTGACAGTGCAGTGGCTGAGCCCGAACTGCTGCTCCCCAGACCAAGTGGCGACACATTCAATTCAGCCTTTTTTTGAAGAGATCGGGGAGCAAGCAGGCTAATGTCAGGCTGAATATTTTTAATATTTATAATGAATAAAATTATATGCTTGGAATGCAACATTCAGCATAACAGCATTAAAAGCTAAATTTTTATTTGGATTATATTCATGGTAATAATAAGGAATGTAGGGGGTTTTTCATGACATAGGTTAAAGAGTCTGTAACCTCTAATTTGACAGGAACTCTATTATCACTTTCTGGAAAATTAGACAAGATAGAATATTAAGACATCCAAAAACTGACACAAATAGAAAACTAGGCCTCTCACTTGCTCCTCTTTCTTTAAACAAGGAAGATGATTATATGCTGTTTGACATTCCATTTTCAGGGCAACTAAAGAGATGCCGGGAGTCACACTTCATTTATTCTTCCAAATGCCACCACTGAAAAAAAAATGTGTTGGTATTTGAAGGCACCATACTCCCACAAACAGCGGCCAGAATTAACCTTGTCTTCCTGATGGATTCATTTGTGAAGTCCCTCAGTTTAGTTTCTCAAGATGAAATTAAAAGTACCCTCATGGCTTAGTGTAAGCACTTAAAGCACACACACTACATGGTGGGCCAAAACTCCCCAGGGTGTAGCCTCGCTGAACTCATTGTATTAGACAAGTCAAGGGGAAATATGTTCTTGTAGAGATTTTCAGCCTGAAGATATTTGGATTTGCTTAAGGTTAGCGTCTGAAATTTTACATAACTATTCTGACTGAACCTCACAAAATTTTGAGGTTCACAACCAGCTCTGAAACTAAGAGCAAAAATAATTACTTTTCCAACTCTTTCATGATTTCCAGTAAGATGTTTTGCTTTACAGTGTGAATAAAACAGTGCTGTTTTGTATCTTGTCATCCCAGTGAACAAAGGAATAATGTTGCACACATTTCTGTAACCAAACAAACCCCCATGGTTTTGTTAGAATTTTATCAATCTAAAATAGGCAAAAATAAAATTCAATTTCTGAAAATCTACTCAAAGCTGACACAAAAAAATTAGAATCATTAGTGAGTTTTTAGTCTGTTCTTACTCAGGCAAAAGTCCCATTGAAATGAAGCCAACATTACTTCAAAATCTGAATACTGTTTCATTCAGCTTTTCAGCACCAAGATGAAGCTTTAGTTACAACCATCTGTCATGGGTATAATCTCATAGCACTGATACCCATTTCTCTTAAATATAACCTTTCTTCATAAACTCTTTATCTACCTCTGGGGCATATACAAAGCTCAAAAAATACAAATGAAAAATCACTATTTGCACTCTTATTGTACATGAACAATAATAGTACCTTGCACTGTAATAAAAATGCATCCCAGATAGCTTATCTAGGCTGAAACATACACTACAATACAGTATCTTGAAGACAGAGATTAAGACTTGTTTTGGCACATCTTGAAAGAACTAATGAACCAGAGGGATGGTGGAGAAGAAGACAATGTTGTATTTTTAAATTTCAACACATTGTGAGGTTTCTCAAATGGCAGTTCCTCCATTACCATTAAAAATCCACAATATATGCATTATTGACTATTAATAAGATGAAGATTACAATATACTTTCAATGGGAAAAATCATAGAGACATAGAAAAACATTGATAGAATTGTATCTTCTAATAAAGCATAATCATCCTTGAGAGCTTGTATTCCTCAATGTCCAAATATTTCACCCTGGTCTTGCTAATGTGTGACAAAAACCTCAGAACTCTGGACAAAACAGAGAAATAGGGAAACAGCACAGGCACTGCACTGGGTGTCAGAAAAGTTTGGGCTACTGAGACTTTTCTTTTTCTGACCAAGCAGTGGGTCGTGCCAAACTCAACTATCCAAATGCCTGTGCAGTTCAAGGTGTGGACAGAAACATTTTTTTGCCCTCTGACCTGTCTGGCTGGAATCCACCCTGTTCCATACAGCCACATTAGCAGGATGCTCTGTCCACCTGCAGTGCTGGAACACACTAATTTAGTTTGTTACTTCCAGTCTGAACATGCCCTTCCCTGCAGACATGCCCCTCACTGAAAAATAACAGGTCAAGGTCAAAACAGAAATTTCAAGCAGTGTTATATTAAGTGCTATATTGATTGGTTTTTTTTATTTTCACACATAAAATCCTAAATAATGTATCATCTTTCAATGAACCAAAATCTGAAAGTCATCAGCTGCTCAGAACAGAAGGCAGGACAAAGTTGTTCAGGGCAAAGACGACTCCTGATTTTTGACATGGCTAAAATTTTTGCCTCAAAACAATTTTTTTACATCAGTCATGATTTTTGAAGACATGGAATGACTATACTGTTAATGAAATAATTTTTAGAACTTAAAGGCATGGTTTTCGTCTTCAGTGACAACACAAATAATAACAGGTTGGTTTGGGATTTTTTGCAAGGAACATCATTTAAAAACAGATACTTGTAACTCCTCAAGGTAAGTAGCTGCAAAAACACAATGCTTCAATTTAAAAAGTCTGTATCGGGTATTATACACTTCCTGAGCATTCTGGGAAGTGTAGTCTCCTAGCTTAGTTTTCTCCTAAAATGTAATAAATTTAAGACAAACCAGCCAGGTATTTTTGTTGGTAAAAACAAGGCAAATATTGCCCCCCTGAAATTATCTTCACAACCGAAGGGAAGAAAACCAAGTGAGCCTATTCCTCTGGTGTAAACAGATTATCCCCTTGTTTAAAGTGATGAAGTTGTCTCTCCCTGTTGCACAAATATATAAAACAATATATCTTATCTGTGTGCCAGGATCTGGGCAATATCTCCAGGGCTGGCTATCAGCTGGTTTAGTTGTAAGGCAGTTTTACATTAGGCACAGGAAGAGGGGGAATTTGGTAATCACCAGGAAGAGGGCAGGAGGAGAAACTAGGTCAGATAGCTTACAAACATGCCAGAAACAGAGACTAATAGTTCTACTTTTTATTCTCTAATAAAATTAATGTTGCCCCAGCAGCATGCTATTTGGTACATCCATCTAATCTATTAAACAAACAAGAAGACAAAGGATTAGCTGAAGATAGTACTCCTGTGTATTTGTGAACTAGTTTCTTGTAATTAACAAAATTGATGATAAATATAATTTTATTTTTACTTTCTCTTCGTTTTCACATTCAAACATGCAATATTATACATCAACTAGAATAAAATCTGCTAAACTGATTATGAAAATACAAATCTATGATTTATTTATACGTTTAGTAACAGCATTTTCCCTTTTGCTGGCTCCTTCAAGTACTAGAAAGAAAGGACACAACAGGAGGAGATATGCACAATTTCACCCACCAGAATTTCACATTAAACCCCACAATGTGCACACAGCAAAGCAAACAGTGCAAAAAACATGAAAGGGGAGAAAACGCTGGACAACTCTGAACAAAAGCAATCTCAAGTACAAAGACTTGAGATCTTTTTAAGATCTTTGCAAGCAGAGAGGAAAATAAGTGCTTCAAAATGGGGGCAAAGTGAAGAAGGTTCTTTATAAACACTGACTCGAAGCCTTCAGACATTAAGGACTCACATTATACCCTAACGCTATAAACTCCCCCAAACCTCATCTCTCTAAATACTTGAATTAATTTTTCTCTTGTCACTGGGAACTAAGTTTACTTGGTCAATCAAAACTGTCTGGTTCTCTGCAAGAATTTTCAGCCTTTAGTACAGTTTGTAAGCAGCTCTGCAGAACAGGCCCTTTGAAACTATAAAAGAAAGCAGAGGTAAATTGCACTACTGCAGCAGGGAGAGTCCTGCAGAGAGGAAACCCAACAAAAGATGCATTATGCTAGTAACAATAAGAAAACAGCTCTATGATTTCCCCTTATTTCTAATATTTATATTGGCTTGGTGCCCCAAAAAACCCAGTAAGTCCTCCTGCACCTCAAAATATGAATGGAGTTTATAGATAAAATAAAAAGAATACAGGTAAAATATTTTTTTCTCTAAAAATACTATTGCTGGCATTTGAAAAATTCTCTTTTCCCTGCTTTGCCTCACAGGCACCGTGGACAAGTGTGTTCAGTTTAAGATTCCCAGATTTATCATATCTGCTGCAATGACAGCATACTCACATGATGACAGTAGCCAAGATATCAGTGCTGATTCATATCTGCATGAAACTCACTCTTCAGTTCATAAAATTCTTCTTATCTTTTTGCTAAGTTTGAGGTCTGCTGGAATTTAAAAGCTCAAAGAGAAAAACAGCCTGTGTCTATTCTGGGGCTGAGCTGGAAGAAAAAACTGAATTCCACAGCTTTCCCCCAAAACAGTAACACATTCAGTTTTATTTATAACTCTCACCTATTTTGGAAATTTTTGTGAACCTGGCCTGACATTCAAATTGGTAATTCAGCTTAAAACCAGGGGAGGCTCCTCTCCTTTTATGCCTCCATACAATTGCTTTGAGAAGGTTAATAAACAACAAAGATATTAATAGCACACCATGACATGACCTATGAATGTCACAGTGCAATTATTACATTATAAAAACCAGAGGTAAATAGACAAAATCTACTATGAACTGCTCCTGTTAAGCAGCAAACAGAAGGAAAAGATAGTGTCTATGTGCTGGAGATTATAAAAGGTTCTGAAAACTGCAGTGTGACTTTGGCATGGGTGACACAGAGTTGCGAATATTTTCAAGGAGGTCCCATCAGACCTTGGAGCTAACAATCCTCTTTCAAATCTGTCTACTTCTTCCTTTTAATCTTCCTTTTCTGTTGTTTTTGCTTGAGAGAAAACAACAAGGCATGATGCTGTGGGAGAGATGCCAATACTCAGCTCCTGCTGAGAAGTGGAAAAAAATAAAAAGATGTGTCGGAGCTGGAGCTGCTGAATCCTGCTCACTTTGTGCAAAGGAATTAAACAGCGTCTCCCTTCACTGCCTAAATAGGGCAAATTTGGTTTACCTGGGTGAGAGAATGTCTTTCACTGAGGGTGTGAAGTAAAATGACGTGTGTTTGAGGTAGAAAAGGATGTGTCAGTTCAACTCAGTTGCTGCCATAAGCAGCACCCAAGGGAAATGGGAATTTCTCTGTTCTGGGTGGTGTGTCCCTCCACACCTGCTTCAGCAAAGAGATGCAGCAGCTCCTCCATGGTGGAACATCCCACGTGCTCAGACCATGAGTCACAGGCACACTTTTGATGACAGCAGGAGCAACTGGGTATGGATAAAAGCAAAACAAAACAACAACAAAAAAATCCATTTTGTCTCATTTTTGAGCAAAAATTTGGGATACTGTATAAAATGAAATTTTCAGAATTCAGCTGTTAACTTTATTCACCTGCTTTAGTTTTTTACACAGCACTTTTAACTGAGAGGATGACACCGGACACATCTGACACAGGAGACATCTGAACAAAGCTATATGCTGTTCTTCTGCCTCCATCACAGGGTGTGGCTGGGAGTTCAGAAAACATAGCACAACTGCCACGAAGAACAAGCACCACATTCAGTATTTAGTCTTAACCACTATTTTTCTAAAAAAGAACCTCTTCATAAATTACAAAAAAAACCCTAGCAATACTGACATCAATCATGTACTCTGAAGGCCTCAATTTGTTTTTACATAGGAAACCAAACACCATGATCCATATAAAAAAAACTAGAGTGCACAGAGAAGTCAAGTATTTTCTCCTAATCTGATGGTTTTTCCATGGTCCCACAGTTTCTTCATCTCCAAACACTGACTCAGAGTGTAATTCTGAATTTGGGAGTTTTTGAAACATTACTGCAGAAGAACTCACCTTCTGTGGAAATCCACAGCATCTGCATTTACATTCTGAGAAAATTAACATTATTCTGTTCTAAAGGAGAACTGATCACCTTGATCACCTAAAACTGGGTCCTTTCCAAGCAGTGAAAAGCAGAAAAAGTGGTTGTGATGCCTCGTCAGAAACACACACACACACACACACACACACACACACACAGAGAGAGAGAGAGAGCTCAGAGCTAACATTTTGTTTTACAAATCCAGGCTAAGACAGTAGAGTACATCCAGAGCCATGAGCAGCATCCAGAGATTTGGGGCACCTCCATGGGCCAGTGTCCAAGCTCAAGCAATGCCAAACTCCTCCCCCCCTCCACAGGCACGGTGACAATTTGCATGGATAAGCAAAAGTACTCAGCAGCTGCTGGATTTCACATCCAACTTTTCCACTTCCCCCCGCAGTCCCAAGGCAAGGCCACAGCAGAAAAGCAAGCAAGTCAGACAGCACCATCCCACAGGCCACCAGCTGGACTGCTCAGAGTTATTCTTTAAGAGGGTTTTTTCTTCCTACTATTTATGTAGGAAGTTACATCCTTCTCTCTCTCCTTTCCTTCTTTCTCCTGCCAGTTTCTCATTTAACTTTTTGGAAGCAAACAGAAAAGGGAGCCAGGCCTTGCAGGAAGGGCACCTACCATGGAGATTTTGTCCTCCCTCTGACAGTCATCCCAGCAGCAGCGTAAAGCTCAGGTAACAGAGCCACAGCTCACAGCCAGGCTCTTTCACCTGGATTGCCAGGGAGCTCTGAGCTTCCAGGCTGACAGCTGAAGTCAAACTCCTCCTGCTGACATACAGGGACACAGGAGAAAGGAACTCCACCTCTGAAGACCTTTCCCCAGTTCAAGCCCTCTCTGCTGGGAGCCATGCAGTGGGAGCAAAGACATGTATCCCCAGGGATTTGCACCCTTCCAGCCTGGCCGTGAACATCCACGATGGGATGATGTCTCTGTGAGAGGGTGGCCCTGATACCAGATGCTACATGTCATGGAGACAGAAGCAGAAATCAGAAAGAAAAGTTAAATACATTCCCTCTTTCTCACACATGTGCGAGTTATTTCTCCACAGCAGCCAATATACAGGCTCCAGAAGTGCAGTTTTCTTCACACTAGTTCAGTCCTCCTTTCCAAAAAGAAAGAGGCTTAATTTGAAGCTCAGTTCAGTCAGGAAAGAAAAATAGTCCTTCAGCTGCAAAGATTTTCAAGCCATATGAAGTACTTTGGGGTTTCAATTTTTCTTTGCATTGTTTACCCTCTGCCTGGTCAAACATTTTTTCTCCCTTGACTTTTCCAGGCCTCTTCCTTACCAGCCCACCAGCTTTTGCTCACACGCCTATTTTAATAAGCCTTCCTTGTATCCATCCGTTCAGACCAAGCTGTTTCAGTATTTCTGGTTTATTAATTTCTTATTAAATACTGAGCAACTAAACAAACTTAAAAAGCAATTATTTTCGGGACTAGTAAGAAGAAACAAAGTTTCTCAGTGTTTTCAAAATGAGCATCTGATCTATTTAACAAAAAACCAAAACAGCACATAAGACTCTTACCTTTTGACCAAACTATGCAGGAGAAATCTTAACTTCAGTTATCATGCAATATGCAAATTTCAAGATGATATTTTAGCTGATGTTTAGCTGAAGCATGTGGCAGAAAACCTGGCTCACAGCAAAAAGCCAGCTTGCCAGTAAGGCTTGTGTGCCTGCTAACAGAGAGATGTAGACAAAAGAGGTACCCGAGGTTCTGCAAAACCTAAATGAACAGACCTAATTTATCTAAGTCCTCGACAGCCCACACAGTACAAAGCACAGGTCTTAGGGCAGCAAGAAGGGAAAGTCTTTACAAATACAGCACAATTTTTGCACCTTTGTATTCTGCAGATGGGCCATATTGCTTACAAAGGTTGCATGCTTTTGACTAGGAATGAAGAATACCACAGTTGTGATTTTAATTTGTTTGCCACTAATAAAACTGCTTAAAGCAATCCTAGCTTTTGCCTGGCTCTCCTTTGGAGCCTCCCATCCAGTATGCTGCCATTCTCTATTTTACACTTGTTGCATAATCTGCAAATACCAAACTCGCCAGAAAAAACCTGGGCAAAGGGGTACTCTACACACAGGTCCCAGTGATTTCCTGCCTCATGGAAGCTGGCAGGCATTTATACACCCTAGGGGACAACAGAAGTTTTGAAAAAAGAGGTGGCTGTCCTCCTTCCAATATGGTTGCTAGTACTGGAGGATACATTCAATTTATTTATCTGGGGGGTGAGCATATGTCAGGAAGAAAAAGAGAAAAAAATTCCTATTTTTTAAAGTGCTGCAAAATTGTCTGAGGAAGCTGCAGGTTAGCACCACTTCAAACTGTTGCTGCATTAGTTTTTCTTTTACTATGAAACACCATGGGGTAAAACCTTAGTCTTCCTCTGAAAAAAACCCAAACCAAACCTATACTGGTATCAGAAAAAGGTGGGGGGAGAAAAATGACAGCCACTAGCCTGTCCTTTAACCTTCCTAACAGAGCTGGTGGCTGCAATGAAGCTTAATCAATGCAATGGAAGTGACATTTCACAGTCAAATCAAATTAAATGGAAATGAAAGGAAAATCTGAGGTCCAACCTAAAGGCTGTTCCCTCTTGCACCGAGGTCATTGCCATGGCAACTAAATGCTACAAATGTGTAGAGTAAATCCTTAACAAATCTGTAGAAAGCTTGTCCAATTGAATATGATAGTTCCTGTCACTGTACTTTGTACCTTTCAAAAGAAAGGGAGACAATAAAACAAAGCACATCTTAGAGCCCGTGTAGCAGAAAAGAAGTTCTGCCAGCAAGTACAGGGCGCAGCAGTGCACTTAATCTTCCTCTTCAGTTTGGACATGGAGAAACCGAGCAGCTTTACTGTACGACAGCAAGTGGGCAGCTATGGACAGAGACCATGTTAAGTGGATTAGGGCATGGTGTGTTTCATTTTTCAGTCTTGCTTCAACTGGAGGGATGATGATTGCAAAAACTTCCTTGTATCATTGCAAACGCATTTAACCGTGGCTAAGAGCAATTCCTGCTGCAGTGCCCGTGGCCTCCAGCATCCCACCCAGCTTCAGCATGTATCTCCCTCACCCTTCTGCCCCTGCCTGACGTGAGAAGGCTGCTTTCTCAGGGGGCTTGAGATGGTGAAGGGCTGATCAGACCTGCTAGAAAAAATCAGAGGTGCTCCCACCTCTTTGCTAGCAGCCCTTTCTCTGTCTGGCCCCGAGGCAATGGGGCTGGAGCAGCTGCCCCCTGAGCTAACCCACGGCCCTCTCTGGGCACAAAGGCTGCTGGAAAAGGGGACATGAACCCATTTCACCCCCTACACAGTCCAGCATCACGGGCAGCCCTCACCCCTGTTCTCTGCGTCAGCTCCAACTGACACATGGGCAAACTCCACACCTCTGCGTGCCCCTGTGAAGAATTAAAGGTAATTACCAACTCCTACTGCCAGTCAAGGCGTTTATTTCACTCCTCAGCCTAACAGCTTCTGACAATGAAGGGCAATTTAAGAACCGCATCAAAATACAGCAGCCACACGCTCACACTCACTCTGCTATTTAATTTCAACATTTCTGTGTAAGCAATGAGATGAGTGAGGAGTCTGGAAGGCACCACACACGATATGGAATTTTTCTTTTCCTTCCAAGACGTAGAAGACTTTTCACACTGAGCTGTGACCTTCCCCAAACTTGTCATTTATCTGAGCTGTATAAGGTGGCAACCATTATCCTCTTCTTGAACACAGTGAAGTTTTGATTCTCCTGTAGTGATGCAGTCACTGTGCATTACAGAAGATCTCGAGAGATTCCATGCCCTGGGCCAGCACGGGCTGGGAGTATTGCAAATCTGATCCGAGGTGACATTTTCCACTCAAATACAGACAGCCCGGGGACATCACACACCTTCCTGCATGAATAGCAATACACACTAATGAACTAATTTCTGGGGGGAAATTGTTAATTCCTGAGTGAGTGGGGGAGGAGACTTCCCTGACACTTCAACCAGAAAAGGATTCTGGTTTTCTTGTGATCTTCTGCTGGTTTTTTCAGCTTTTACAAGCAGTGCTACTTCACATGGCTATACACAGCATCTTCAGCCCAGGTCATGAACTTAGGTTCACTGTGTGATTCATCCCACACTGTATACATGAAATCACACACACTCCTCTGCAAAGGAACAACCCAGAGTATCCAAATGCCCCATCATGCTCACAGGAGATACTCAATCACACGTAAGGAAATACATTTACTCTGAATTCATTCTGGTATTATATCGACTCAGTATTGCTGGATATTCTAATTTAGACTAGCCAAGCCCTCCTTTTTATCACACATAACAGTGGTATTTACAGATCAGTTCTCATTTCTTTTACCCTTTAAGTGCTGCTGGATGTTTGTGGTCACTCATTCATGCTCCCATGAGTTGTAAATGCACTCAAAAAATCTGGCTGGCATACCAGGCAAGATGCTCATGCTGGAAGAGTAGAAGTGGCAATTTGCTGTAAAATAGATGTAAGCTCTGACTCAGAGATAAAAAAGGCCAAGGAAAATTGCCTTTATATTACTACTATTGTGTTTTTTCTTGAGCTTCCATGGAAAAATAAACTGAAAAAGTACTTCAGAGGACCAGGTAGATCAGAAAAGCAGTAAATGAATGTATGGAGAGCGGAGATACAAGTCCAAGGCTGCAGGCACAAGTACTTGATGCTGAGACCAGTGTTTCACCCACACAAGTGGTTTCTTAAACTTGTCAATAGAAATTGTTAATACCAACACTAAATTTTAGAGGGCTTATAATCTAGAAACCTACTTACTCTCATAGCAAGTCTCTGTGAAATGCAGCTGAACTGGCAGTCAGGTGAACATCATCACACAGGTCCCATTAGAATACTTTACCAGAGTAAAAGACAATGGTTAACCCTTAGCTCTGTAATCTTCGCTTTGGGTTAAAGGAAATGGAGAGGGTTTGACATAGAATGGAACATTACAGAACAGACCCAGTGAAAAAAAGAGCAAGGAAAAGTGAAAAACACTAAAAACATAAAGAGACGAAATGCTGCAAAGAGACCCATATTCCTGTAGTATCAACACTCCTTGCACCCAGTCGTCCTTACACAAGAAAGAAGCAAAGGCTTCTAGGGAACTAACAGCAAGTGAATGACCTACTCAGAGCTTTAGAACTATATGAAAGGAAACTATTTAATAAAACCTCACCTTTGTTACAGAATTCATTATTAATAACAAATACAACTGTTCCAAAACTTCCTGAATTTTTACATAAATATCTGTGAGATGTTCCTTAATATGCCTTGGTCTTGCCCTCATAAAAGAAAGGAGTGTCATAAAAAGCAGAATCTGCAATATGATGGACACTGACAAGCATGTAAGAATTCTGAAACAATTGCTATGTATTTTTTCAGTACTGTTTGATACATATTTTCTCATGTTATTTCTTTTATACTATTTTTGAGATGTAACAACTGCTTTTAATAAGCAACTGTTATTGCAAACATATAATTATTCTAGGCCACAATCCAACAAAGCACTTAAAAGCACAGATTAAAGACACTGAAAACAATGGGATTATTTATGTGCTTAAGGTTAAGCATCTGCCGAAGGACTCGGATGGATCAAAGCCCCATTTCTATTACATCTACAGACAAAATATTATATATGTTAATTAAACGTAAAATATATGTAAATTAACCAGCACATAAAAAATAGCACTTGCTTGAATGTTTTTAACCCTATATAATTTGTAATCATAGAATATTTCAGTTAGTCAAAACGAAAAATAACTGCTAATATCAACCATTTTATCACAGAGTGACAAATTCCTGGAACTGAATAACTGCAAAATAACTTGCCATGAGAGACTTCTCCTCATAAACCATCTCCTGAGTAAGTACTTCACATTCTGAGGCAAAAAAAGGAGAAAATAAAGAGATAGAAAGCACATCTCATTTACCTTTAAACTTCAGTAATTAATGTAAGAGCTTGATTTGTTAATTTCTTTTTAATCAGAGTAGTTTTATTAGGAAGAGCCACAAGTTATTTGCAGGTGGTGCCTAATAATCTTATTTTATCAAAATATCTTCCTTGGTTTTTTTTTCATTGAACAATTCCTTGTCCTTGAATCAAGGATGAAATGGACCACAGTGCTTAACTTTCATTCTCTCCAGAATTATTTATTTTATGTAACTGTATATAATTTCTTATTCTTTAGTTCACTAATAAAAAACCCATCTTGACTAAAAAACTTGCCAATCATTATTTCCACTGTAAATTACTGTGTCATTTTTATTGACCATTTCAAACAAATAAAGCAATCTTTACGATGTTTCAAATTGAAAAATCTAGAAAAGGCCTCTTGAAAAAGGTGAAAAATTTCCATTTTAATCATTAGCCTTAGAAAGCTCGATTTGAAATACAAAGACAAATTACCATCTGAAAATTACTTTCACCTGATGTTTCTTTTTAATTTTATAGCATTAAAATAGAAAAAGCTTTATTTTATTTCAGTACAATGTTGTGACAGATGAAACCAAAAAAAAATTCTAAAAATGGTTCTCCACTGGAAATCCCAAATGTATTTAATTTTACTTGTAATTTGGAAATTACAAGTACAACAGCTAAAAAAAAAGTGATTCAATCAGGGTAACACTAAAACTTGCAGTTCTTTCAATTTGTTTTCATATCCACTTTTTCTGGCCTTTCTGTTTTGGCTTTTTTTTTTCCCTTGGAGCAAATATAATATTATTACTACCTCAATCTTCTGTAATAGCAGGTACATTTCCTTCAATATTTTAATATGAAATTGTATATGGTTTAATACTGAAATATAACCACAGGAAAAAGTATTAATTGTCTTATGTCTTTAATTTAAACGTACTTGGAGAATTATAGCCAAGAATTTTACTCAATGCAAAGTTTTAAATGACAGTAAAACCCATAAAATGGCCTGATCATACCTTCTTTTAATCAAATTTATGCCAGCTCACTGACTTTGCTTATGACTTGACTTCAGTTTTGATTTTCTCTATGCAAATAAGGATTTCGCTTGAATCCTTCAATAATGACCAACAGATAAAAAAGCAGAGAAATAATGATATACCTGAATAATCAGCTACTCCTGGAAATATTGGGTCAATTAGGCCTTGTATCAGCATACAGAAGAATTTAACATAAAAATGGCTAAGGATGCAGGGAAACTTCAGTGATGGGGATATGTGCATTCCTAGGAAAGTACATTCTGGAGACTACACTGCAGTTCCCAGCTCCCCAGTGGTGACCAGAATAGACGATCTTCTGATTAATTCCAACTCTACATTTTTGGTAGCTTTAGTAGCTGTTTCGATAGCCATCAGAAGTTACCGCACCAAATACATAAAACAGACATTTCGAATTTCTGAAATGAGCACCTTCCCTGAAAAAGTAATAGTCATGGTAATAAAAAGGAAAGCACACAGAATTTTCACTTATTCGTTGAAATGTCTTTTGGTTTTTTAACATGTTTTTTCTTTTAGAAGGACACACTGTCATTCACTTAAGATGACAAGTCTGTAGATGGGAATCATGCTATCACAGCTTTATCACCAATATTCTTGATTTTCTTCTTTCTAAAACAAAGTAAGGCTAGACCAATGGATTGTTGTGGGCATCTTTTTCCTAGACATTATGAATAAATATCAGGCAGTAATGAAGGCAAGGGAAAAACTAAGAAACTGCCCTTATTCTGCTTCAAAGGGATTACAGACTATGCAGTGCTCTCACAGCACTATGGAGTTAGTGCTGAAACATCTGAATGCTGCTAGAGAAGTGCATCTCAACTTTTTTGTGTCCCACAGATGTACAGTTTAATTAAGCCATCAAAAAAAAAAAAAAAAAAGAAGGAAAATGGAAACAAGGGGATACAAAAGCAAGGGAAACTTCTTCAGCAAGTTAAAGCACTCTTAATAAGTAACAACATGACATTAGTCATTAAGAAACAAGAACTCTAAATAATGCATTCCAAACCTATAGATCTAAACCAGAAGTTAACAAAGCCTCATAAATCTGTTTGTTCATTAAGTTAAAAAAAGGCAGACTTTGTGTTGCTATCATGTCAGCTGGCACCAAACTGCACGCAATTTAGTGCAACTACAAAGTGAAGCCCATAGTCTACAATGGCAGGGTTTTTGATCACGCTAATTAACAGCCATTTTGTTTAAAATAAACAGATACGACTCTAATTGCCTTTTTTACATAAGAAAGGGAAGATCTTAAAAGTGAAAGCATGCAAAAGGAAAGATCAGACAGTCGCCTTTCAGACTGATAAGCAAACTCTGTGTGAAATGAGCGCAAATGAAGTTTGAGGCACTCTGGATTGACAGCAGGGAGACAGCAAAGCAAGAGGAGAAATGGCTTCCAAAGGTGGAAATTCACGGACACAGTGCCTTCCACAAGGAAATGCTCTATTTCAGATCCTTATTTTCTCTACTGTCCCTGTCTTCTGAGCACCTGCCAGCAAGGAGTTTCATCGTTTGCAGGGCTGGTTACCAAGCGATACCTGGTCTTGTGAAATAACCAGATGACACGAGAAGCCTGGTTAGGATGCCTGTACAGACTCTGACAGGACAGGAAAATGTTGTAGGAAAGGAAGGAAAGACACATAGAAAAGGCACATCGATCTCTGTGCCTGCACCTAACCCTGGCAGCAGAAGAGGGACCAGACAGCACGGCACTGCTCTGTGTGCCAGCTCCAGGGATACACAGAAAGACCATTCAGGTCCCTGAAAAGTCCTGGTAAGTAACATGCAGGGTAAGTGCAATCCACACAATCCAGTTTTCTAGCTAACTACAGTGAGCCTGAACTGCAGCCTGGAGTTGCAGTGAAGATTTCGTTTTCTCCTTTTTTGCCTCAATGTTGGTTACTTCTACTAGATGAATTATATTTATTGTTTTTCAAACCTAACTTCAAATATGCTTTTTAAAGTGCATTATAACATTGCAGAGTAAAGCAATGAAGTAAAAACTTTAAAAACTATTTATGCAAAAAAGTTCCCTCACCTTTCTCCCTGCTAATAAAATTCACACTCCTGAATTCACACCCCTCCCAAAAAAACCCACTCTGGTAGGTTTTAGGATGCAAGCAAAGAAAAACACCATTCAAAAATGCCTCCCTGTACTTTAAGAATGTGACATCCCCACACTCTCCTTAACAACAAACCCTCTGTTACAGCAACCTGCAGCATCCTTCCTCAGCAGCACAAACCCTGTGTGAAACAGTTCGTTCTGACGCTTCCACAATATTTCAGAGGTAAGAGCAAGGTCCTTATTTTCAGGACACCACACAGACTGCATGTTTTCAGCATATTCAAAATTTCACTGTGAGTTCCAAAATCACAGTAAATTGCTCTGCTTAGGCACAGCAGGCTTTTATGCCATTGTGCTAATGGTACAGCAGGAGTCTGAGTTTCTGCAGGACCTGGTCAAAGACATGACAGCAGCTCTCACTGGAATGAGAAGGGTCTGTGAAAAACCTCATCATTTCCCATTGCATCTGATCAATGAACTTCTACTTGCTTTTCCTAATGCCTCATACCACAGTTTGTACATTTAGAACAACAAATTAAGCCCCATTCAAAAAGGATTTGAGGATTTGCATGTAACAAAGAATTTTCCCTCAGATGAAACAGAGAGAAGACACACATTAGCCACGTTAATGAACATGTTGCTGTAAGAAATTTAGATACAAGAGTGAGAATCTGACAGCTTAGATTACATCTCCTCAAACATTGTTAGTCCCTCTTCTTGCTGGGACTACATGAGTTAAGTGACTCTGGGATGCACAGGAGAGCCAAGGCACACAGATCTGAACACACAGATCTGCAGGGTGCAGCTGACCTAAAATTCTCAGGAGGCACCACAACATCATTCACATACAAAGATTTTTTCTGTTTTCAGCTGAAACTGTGAAGTAAAAATTATCCTACATACATTTCTCAGAACCCAGCTTTCCAAACCCAGTTTTAAACCGAACATTTTCAGCCAGCTTTAATGATAACAACATCAGAGAAGAATTTCATCACAAGAGCAATCTTCCTGGCCTTCAAATACTTTGTTAATATAACTCTGAACATCAGACATATTCCCTATCAAAAACAAGCATCAGTATATACTGTAGGGGAATTTCATTACTACTGAAACAGTACAGTGTATTGTACTGCTGGCTGGGAACCTCAGACTGCATGACTTCAGCTTTCAGATCAGCAGCCAGAACAGACTACAGCTGGGCTAATTTGATTTAGACGAGACCATGTTGTTGCTTTTCAAACATTAAAACCCCACAGAGTCATAATACACCAGTGGTGGTGTTGCCTGAGAAAGGACAGGCAGAAAGATGCAGCAGCTTTCCTGGCACAAACCAAGGTTTCCGAACTATTCCTACAAGAAATACACTGTGGGAAACAAGACATTAAAAGGGAAGTAAGCTAGAAAACAAGGTGGATTTTAGCATTAACCTACCACTAGCATCAGGTCAGAAATCACACTGGGGAGCTATGAGTGATGTACACGTGCAGCTGGTTTGTCATCTCACTATGGTCAAAGTGATACATTCAAATATAGACCATGTTTATGTATCAGCAGGTTATACACCAAATGTTAAAGGCATTGATTACTACAATACCATTCTTGGTAAAATCTGTCATAATGTTTTGTACCAAAGGATTATCCTCACAAAGAAAAAATAATTTGGCTAAAATTACAGCCACAGCTCCTTGATGATCCTTATGTGTCCCTTCCACCTTAGGGTATTCCATGGTTCTTCATTTCCAAAGTATCTATTTGACATTTGAATCTAAAACCTACTCACTTTTCAGTTTGACTTCAGCTCTTCCTGCCTAGGTCACATGATGAAAAAAAAATTCCTTACCTAGAAGGGCAATTTTAGCAAACAGAACTGAAGTCCATAAAATAAATACAAAATAAGCACACAGCCTTACATATTCTCTCCTCTATGTGTGAGTCTGTTTCCACTCTTCTCTCTTCTAGGAGATATTTTGAGTGACAATTCTGCTTTAAAATCAGATGTTAAACTCCAACTGACCACTAATATCAGCTGCACTTGGAAGAAGGCCTTCAGCAGCACTTTTACACAGCATAACAAATGACATTAACAATTTGCCTCCAAAGATCTGACTGCCCTTCTTAACTATCGTACTTCTTTGAAGTAAAACATAAAAATAAGCCATCATAACAAGCAAATTCCTAAAAATTAAGTTCTGAAAAAAAAAAGTGTGGCAAATCTGGGCATTAAAAAATTTGAAATAAAAACTTTATTTGAAGAATTTAGAATTGAAGTCTCAAGTAAGTCACACACTTTACTGTTATTCTGTGTTACGACTTCTTGTTAAAATCAAATGCATAATTTACCTTACCAAGAATATGGCAATAACTGGGAATATAACCACAAGTAGGATAAAAAGTAAAACAAACTACAGGCAATCAATAAACAATAATGTATACTGCGATGTAGGATTTTTTTGTAGATAAAAGCTTTTCAAAGAATTCTTCCCATAGCAGGAGAAACACTCCACGGTTACTTTAAAACGAAAAGACATAATATATGTTTGGAACTATACAGAAATTCTGCATCCTGGAATTTGAAAGTTCTATAGAGTATCACTGAATTTTTCATATTTAATATTTTCCATTGGAAAAACCTTTGGGTTTAGCGTTCATTCAAACCCCAAAAACAGTAAATCATGTTTTCATTCCAATACCTAAATAAATAAGAGGATTTTATTGAATGCAGAAAAGTAAATGCTCTTTTATGAAGTTACATCCACTACAGTGTCATCTCTGTCAGGTTTTACATCAACACTGGATAGACTATGCCTATTTTTGTAATGGCCATTTTCATACTGTGCTTGAGTAAATCCATCTGGGCAACACACCAATCATGGTACAGTTTCAGAAAGTGGAATAAAACCAAGTTAGTGCAGTTATTTCTGTCATGAGAAAACCCTATTTTCATCTCAGCACTATGGCTGGACACTTACTGAGCCATGACCATCGATAATATGTAAATTGTTGGTGTGAAGAGACAAGTGAAGGAAGGACATCTCCCACCTATCCTGCCCATACATCCTGTGTTCTGAACTCAGTAATAATAAGAAAATACCTATGGCACCAAGCCAAGCCATGCACTTGTTAGGGCTCTACAGAAGAGTTTAACACTGCACGGGTTTTTAAAAAAGGCCAAGTCATCACTGCTGGACTGTGTAAGTCCCCCACAGTTCTGTCACACATGCATCCAGCCAAAGGGGACCTTTCCATAGCTCTTATTATCTCCTTAATACACATACTGCAGCACTGCATTGCCACTTATGTTAGGGGAAGTTTACATTCTCCCACTAGTGATATTTGCTGTCATAAACATGTTTTCTTCAGTTACACCATTCAGGCTGTATTTTCCACAGAACATGAGTTTTTGGCATAGGATAAAAGGAAAGCAGCAGTGAGCTTCAAGTGTACATACCAAACTCTCTCATGACAACAGTGGCAGGATCAGCAACAGAAGCAGCAGGTTTCATTTGCAAACCAAGACAGTCAGATAAGCAAGTCATGGAAAAGGGAATTTCACTGTAAATCGTTTACTGGCATTTTATTTCAGCTCACAACTATTGTTTAGTGAGCAGTTTGGGTTTTTTTGGAAGGAGTATTTCAAAAGTGAGTCTTTGAAGATGAAAATGCTGTCTTACCCTGGAGAGCAGTGTCCTATCAAAACCTCACAAGAGCTTTCATACGCTATGTAAAGAAAAGGGAAAACACAGGCCATTCCTGACAGCTGGATTCAGAAAGTGTATAGCTGAGTCAAACCCAAACTACATAGCTTAAAGTAAGTTTAATCACTAGCAATTCATCTTTACCTTTAGCGTTCATAATCTCTAGTATGACACCAACCAGATTCCCCTCCAGTAGTTCCTCTCTCTTGAGATTGCTGTAAAATGCAGCACTGCAGCCACTTTTGCTCACAGTGTCCTTTCCACTTTATAGTTCTCTCCAGCACTCTGAATTACTCAAACATATACCCTGATTGGCCTCCTGCTTTTCTGGAGATGCAGCTCCTAGTAAATCCAATCCAGTATGGAATTTTTGCTCTCAACACACAGCCAAGTGAAAAAAATTTAATCTGAAAACAGAATTTCTCCTGTAAACCATTCTTTTCTGAAGGAAAACTGGTAGGAAAAAAAAATAATAAAAAAGAAGTAATCAAATTAATAGTCAAGGAAATCCTTTTTGTCATGAATACATCTTTGGAGTCTCTTCTAGGGGGCTGGGCGTGCATCACAGGTGGCTTCAGCAGATACTTTGGAAGCAAAACTATTTATTGTGAAGTATAACAGATTTAATTCTGGGTTGTTTTTTTCTTCTTTAATCTTTTCTTAAATGAAAAATACTTATCCCTCTTACTCATATCATTTGGATTAGAATGCCTAAACATTTTGGCACTTCAGATATTTTTCATATGGTTCAAAACAACTGAAACATGAACATGTGAGAAGATTCATAGCCTTGGACCACACCTTCATGCAACAAAATTAGCTTCAACAGAGTTGCAGTATCTCTGCCTCTCACAGAATAACATCAGAAATACAACAAATACCAAAATAATATGTGTCTCCATCACTGTGTGTACATACATACACACAAATATATATGCACTCACATGTATATACTGTATATACAAATTTCTTGCACATTCTTCCATGACATGTTCACAAACTTCAGAAGCTGATTTGCATTTTAAAGGTTTATTAAAATAGGCTTAATCACAATGATCCAGAGCTCACCTGAACAGCGATTAAATAGGCAAACTGAAAAGTCATTCTTAAAGCACTTCAGCACCATCTCAAAGGTCTCAGGAAAGATTCTTCTACAGATCTCAAAGTCTCTCAAAAGAGCTTGAGAATAAAGGAGGATTTTGCAGCACGTAAAGTCGAATATTAGTGAGAATGTAAGTTTTGTTTCCATACTTCCAGTGTAATAAAAAGGTGGATACATTTTAATGACATGCTGTGGCATAAGCATAAGCATTGTCTCTTTAATGCAATTCTGGTCACATACGAACATTTCTCACACAAAACAGCGAGATTTTACATACTCCTCTTTCTCCCGATCTCAACTTAAGGTTCTTAGATTTGAAAGATTTAATATTTAGCCAAATAAAAATATAGATTAAAATTACACATTCATGTTCCAGGTTGCACTAATTTCATAGTATCTCATCCCTGAAAATGCAGCCACTTCTAAAGAGGAATCCAGGAGCTGGTCAACAGCACACAACACTGTTACAGCACAGTTCACAGCAAGAAATTAACACGTTAGATGTAATTTTAAAAAATTACCAACTGACTGAAGAGACTTTAGGTCCTCATCTCTAAAAAACACATGATCCTTAAAAAGTAAGCATCCTGAGGAAAACAAAACTTGGCCTGCTTTACCACACATGGCTCTAGGCCAACAACTCTACGTGACCTCTGTTTAGCCTCCAAGTGCATTTACACAAACCTAAAAATTCTGGTCCATGTTCTGCCCTTGAATGTGTACAGGCAGCTCCGCTGCAGTTAATGGCAGCTGCGTCTGTACAGCTGAGGGCAGAATTCAACCATGTTATCAATACCGGAGAGATGAAGTCAGCTCTTCTGGAAAGGCAACGAGGCTTGAATCCACCCAAGAAAGTGTTCCTCCCCAGAAAGAGGCTCCCCAACAAAAAGTACAACACTCACGTTTTAGTCATTTTAGTGGCACTTCTGCGAGAGAGAGAAAATTCAAAGGGAAGGTGCTATGCTGGTGCAGTTCACACTCAGAAAGGATTCTATGCAGCGCCGTGCCTTATATATGAATACATCTGTATGTATGCATGGGTGTATTTTTCTGAGTGGGAGAGGCTGCATTACAGATGTAGCCAAAGTCTCAGCTCTGGAATTACTGACAACAGCTCTCTCAGACCCTGCTCACTTGCAAGCACCAGCCATTGCAGGCAACATTAAAACATTGTAAAAACAGCAACCATTTCCTTCTCCCATTCAAAATACTAAGGAAGACCTACAGATCTGTTTTTCTGACTTCTCTTTCTCACTGTATTTATTTATTCTGTATTTATTTATTTATTTATTTATTTGGATGGTAACCTCTTATCACTCACACAAGGACAAACAGAAACTGCAGGAACAGAAACAGATGAGATACCCTAGTGTATTTTAGCCTACAGGAGACAGGGATATTAAGCTTTATGTGGTGAAGACAAGATGTGCATCTGGCTCTGTCCTTGTGCTCCCTGATCACTAGCCCGTACCTCCCACCTTCAAAGCCAGAGTCTCTCCCTCTCCAGGAAGCCACGTGCAGCTCTGCCTGTGAAACTGGGAGACAGCCAACAGCAGGAGGCCACAGCACTGCACTGCAGCCAGGAATGGGGTCCCCAGCAAAGCCCCACCTGCACCAACACAGACCTCCACAGCTGGGGCTCTGCTCTGTGCACGTGCCCTTGGCTTAGCCCTTGGCAGGCAGGGAGGGAATGTATGACACGGCTCTGCCCAGTGACCTGGTGTGACACCTGCTCCCCTTGCAAAGCCATCTTTCTCCTGCATGGAGTGGCGCTGCTGCAGGGAGACACTTTGGGATTCTTTCCAACACCTTTATTTGGAGAGTACAGCATCAGATGGCCACAGGTACTACTAAATACTGCTCTGGCTTGTAGATGCTGTGTAAGTCTAGAATCACCACGTCACTTCCCTTCAAACACGAAGCACAGATCACCACAGCACATATGATATGCAGCTACTGAATGGCTCTGGAGCTTCACTCATATCTCTGGAAATGATATGATTTATGCTGGCTATGGGTCTGGCTTTTTTAATTTCAATCTTTAGAAAATGACATTGGAGTTGTCAGCATGATGATAACTAATGCTAATATACCCTGATTCTTACAACTAAGTGGTGGCCTGTTGTCGAGATATTAACATGACAACAAAGAAATAACACCTTTTGGAGCATACTGTAAGTATTGAATGCATTTTAAAGGTTTTCCACTTACACGAGTTATCAGCATATTTATTTCTGTCCGCAGCCTCTTAAAAGGGCCCCATGTTCAGTGGAGAACCGTTAGAAGGCCTGTTCCTGATCTCCAGCCTCAGTAATGCATTTCTCTGAGGTGTAATCCCCACTGAAAACTTCTAGTAGCTCAACAACCAAGTTCAGAAAACGGCAAAACCTGACACTGGGCACAGAGCTTTTAATGCTCAACACCTGTATTTGAACCTGGGCCATTCTAGTGCCTTCCCCTCTAGTACTTTTTTGAGAAGAGGTAGTGTCTCTTCCATTCCTTAATGTCATCTATTTCTGGATTTAAGACAGCAGTCTTCTGCTCTGCCCCTCCAGTTATTTCTTGAAAGAAGGACACATTTCCAGAAAGGGTGAAGCAAGAGGGACATGTCAGCTCAGCGTTTCGGGGCAAACTCTGCACAGCTATTCTGGGAGTGCCAGAGCCGTGCAGCAGAAAAGCATCAAACTTTCAGGGGAATCCCCTTCTGTCATTTTTATTATTATCACAAAAAAAGAGCAGTAGACCTTCTTAGACCCAGTCCTGGGCAAGGAGGGTGTTCTTTATTTTAAGTAAAGGCAGGAAATGAGTAATAGATTTCCTCTGTAGTCAAACTGGGGCTAGGGGCTGGTTGGTTGAGTGAGCTTTAGCCTCTCAATATTTCAACTTTGGCTAAATAGGGAAAGTAGTTACAATCCTAACTACTTTTATCATTTTTGGACATTTCAAGTTCAAAAATATAAACTACCTGTGAGCCTCATCCTGTTACTCTGTAAGGAACATTCTGATCTCATCAGCTGGGAAACTGAGGTGAAGTGTGGTCTACAGAAACACATGGAGAGTTTGGGAAGCCACTGTTCCCTCACACAGCACTGACACATTTTCCATATAATTTCCCACTATTATTAAAAAAGTTCTGTTCCTCCAGTGGTAGAAGTGATGGGATTGCTTTTTTATATATGCATGGATAGATAGATAGATAGATAGATAGATACATAGATAGATAGATAGATAGACAGATAGATAGATGTGATCCCATCTTATATATTTATATATATAGATGATGATTATCTTTTTTAATATATATAAATTTTTTTCCGAAGCAGTCCAGATGCTCTTGCAACAAAATCCCCACACACAGCCACCTGTGCCTTGTTTACACTTGGCCTCCTCCTACCATTACTCCCACTGATGAAGCCACACAACTGTTAATAAAGTTTGAGAGGGGGAATATGTTTTTGCATGCAAAGCAGCTGTTAGCTCACAGCACCAGCTCATGTTTAAAACTCCTTTTTACCTGGATGAGAGCAGCCCCATTTCTGTGTGTGTTTAAACTTCCTGCCATATTGAAAGTGATGGCTTTTTTGTCTCACAGCACTGAAGAGCCACATCAGACAACTTCTCCATGCAGAAAATCAAGCAAAAGGAAAGAATAAAAGCTTAAGAAGCCATCAATGAAAAGAGACTGCACAACTTAATAAATAACATGCTAAAGAGGAAACAGATGAACAGGAGAATAAATTTGCAAAGAAATCTGGAAAAAAATGAAGTTGTTTCCATTTCAGAGGAATTTGAAATGTTTTCTAGTGTATTAACTAGTGTATTAATTCTGTTGGGGCAATGACTGCTTAAACCCAAAATGTAGTAAGATTCTACAGCAGAGCAGCAGTTAATTTTGACAGTATGGATTTTCCACTTAAACTGATAGACACTCCCCACGATGACACGCTCCTACACTGACTGAAAGGTCACTGGGAAGGATGCGCAGTTCCTGCCATACACTGCTGTCTTTTTGGAGTCCTCACTGCTCACCATGTTATTGTTGACTGGTTTGACACCAGGCTTACACTTCAGACAGTGACACTAAGTAGTATTTACTACTGTCATGTTACTTATTTACAGATTTGCCACTTATTAAAAAAAAAACCAAACAAAAAACCAACCAGTTTTCTCCTGAAGTTATGCAAAACACAGAATTTGGGGAACATATTAGTCTGATTAATGTTTTGATTGAGTTCCTCTCAGAAGAGCAGTCTCACCTTCAAGGTGGCCAGCCCCATTTTCTACCCTCATTCTGTTTCATTCTTCTCTGCTTGCACAGCCAAACAGTGTCTACGGGGACTGGCTTTGTCCCATTTTCCTCAGAAGGTCACTGCATGTTGCAGAACAAAGCTTCAGCTTCTCCTGAGCATTTGCACTGGATGTTCTTTCCTGTCACTGACATCCCTTGCCACAAACACAAGATTTTAACACATTTCCAGTATTTCTACTAAACAAGTACCACCAGCTTGCATCTTCCTCCCATGCAGACATCTTTTTTCATCCTGAATTTTTGTCTATGAATCAAATTTATAAATATTTCTATCATACTTGTACCCAAGGTTTCTTAATTTCTTACTCCTGAAAGTTATTTTTAATATGCAAACTTATACTCCACTTAAAACTTTCATGAACTTTTCATAAGCCAACATTGTTTTTACTTCAGTTATCATCTTTACTTCATCATTACCATCTAACATTGATACCTAAAAATAACTCAGTAATGACCTATAAGAAAAGCAGGAATTTCAGACTTTGAAGTGAGATACCAGAGATGGAAAGCTGAACTTACATTAAGATACTCAAATGCATAACTAATATGTGCAGCATAAAAAATCCAATTCCTAAGAACAATAACTCATTACATGGGTATCATGAACAGGCTCACAACCATCCATCTGCTTTGTGCTGTCCAAGAAAGAACAGAACCACAGAACAACCTGTGAAATATCTGGTACAATGCTCAATTTCACTAAGTAACAAAATGCCCCCTGGCATCCCCAACATGGGATAAGGATTGTGACGCATTATGTCATTAAAAAACCAACACACCAATATAGTAGCCCTGACCTAATGTGGGGTTAGTAAGAGCACCAGAATGGTGTTCTCTGTAATGCCTTAGGGAACTTCAGTGTGGCTTCTCTCTAGCTTAGGTGTGGTTGGACCATAGATGTAGTGATCAATAACCACATAATTCTGTACACACCATGGTGAGGAAAGAGAGAACGACTGCAGAGGGGATTGAGAGTAAGAATCATTTTGATTTTCCCTCGTATTTTGTCTTGTAAAAAAAAAATTGCATAGCCTTGTGTCTACTTCAAAGATCTCATTTGAAAATCCACATCTAAAACCCCTTCAAAAAGAAAGTTAGAAATCACCAGCGAAGCAGAAATCCTCAGTCTCACCACCATGCTGGTGTCATTTCCCCGTTTGTACTGCTGACCCAGGTCTTTTTTTTTTTCTCTCCTTCCCCCTTCTCACACCATGAGTGCTTCAGTGAGGCTGCTAGTCAAACATATCCTCAAAGCTCCCAGTTTTGTTCTAAAAAAGGATGAACAATCGAAAGAGAGAGATCAGCAAAACCCGCCTCAGGGGTTCTGGGAGGGCCAGGAAGAGGAGTAGCTCAACTAATTAGTTTTGAGTAAATTTTTTTAAAAAGTGAGATTGAGGAAATGACAGTAGGAATTTTTCAGCTTTCAGTATTCTTGTCTGCTACATCAATGCAAGCCAGGCTCCCTAAGCTGGGAACCAGGCACACACAGTTGCAGTGTTTGAAGAAAAATCACTGCAAAAACCTTTTAAAGGGTGAATTCTCTCCTGGGAGTAAAGACCAGCATGAAAAAGGCCACCCAGCCTTTGTGATTTCTTATCGCAAGTCTAGCAAGACAGTCTTTTTCTTGAGTCCTTGGGTTCTGAAGCCACCTGATTGCATAGGAATATCAGTTTCCTTTAAAAGAAAAAAGCCACCTGCCAATGACGTGTGTGTGTTTGCAGGATTATGCCTGTAACAATCCCATGAAATTTAAGGAATATGGGTGTTACGCTGTTCCTTTAGAACTATAATGACCTGAAAATTTAGGTATTATTAAGTTTCTGTTTTTCAAAAGTACTTTCTTAGGTTCCTCTAACTTTCACGTTATTGTGTTTTCCTTTTTTCTCTGGGTAACGACAAAATTTTAAGAAGCCAGGAACATCCGTAATTCCTAAAAAGAGCCATCCCATCCTCCTTTCCAAATTTAGAAATATATGGAATTTCTCCTGAAAGTGGAGAAATAAAGCATTCACTAAAGGTGGAGTGCCCTATTTTTGGCTTTTTAGTCAGCTTTTTTTTTCCCCTCTCAATTCCCCTTTTCATTTTCCTATCCCTAATCCTTATTTCCTTGCTCCTATTTTTACTTTGGGGAGTAACTATCACCATTACTCACACTGTCCATCTCTTTCCAGTTTTCCCTTAATTTTCAGTTTATTCTCCCTTGCTTCCTTCCACTTCAAGCTCCTTCTCCCCAGCTCAGCTTTTCCCTTAGTAAAATTGCCTTGGAGAAGCACACTTCTCCAGCTCTATTTAAGTCCCACTTCAGTGATCATAAAAGGCCATAAACATATAGCTGGGGAAAAAAAAAAAGAAAGAAGACTGCTACAGCTGATTAAAAAGAAATCAGATGATGAATTATATAAAATAAGGCAAAATAAGATGCAAAATAAGAAACAAACATTTGTGGAGATGTAGAAGGCTATTTAAACTTAAAGTATTTAAATTTTTCATTTCCAGAGGCTTTACTTAAATATTCTTTATAAGCACGCTGTCGGTGAGGTTCCGAAGTATTTGTGATCCTAAACTCAAAAGACAGCTTTCATTTTTGGTTCTGTAAAATAATTTCTGTTCAGCTGAAACAAAAGTCCATCCCCACATCAAAGAATAAAAAACACCTTCTCCAAAATGTTTTCATTTGATGTGAAATAACTGTAATCCTCAAACCAATCAGCAAATTGAAAAATCTACTTTTGTGTAAAGTGTTCTGGATCCCTTTGGGATGAAGAGCACTGTATCAGCCCTAGAAATAATTAACCAACATTTATGGAATGTCAAATAAGCCTCTGCATTATGCATTAGATCTTCCTACCTTCCAAACACTATTAATGTTAAGGAAAGTGTATCTGTGACTCCAATAGATGACAAATCATTTTCCTTTTTCTAAATATTTTCTTGTTGCTGTGCCATCCCTTGGTCTACTGTCTTTCCACCACCAACGCCCTCTCCCGTCTTCCAGGCATTTATTGCTCATGTGATGCAGACACCTTTTCTGTCATCCCCTTGATGAAAGTTTGCCCAGATCTCTGGAAGCATCTCACTGTCCACCTTCTTTCTCCGCTTTTTTAGGAAAGACAGCACTGCATGCAGGAGAGCTGGTGCTTCCCTACTCCTTGTTTTCCTCCTCTCCTCCCCCAGGTGACCTACATCAGCACGCTGTAGACTTCCCTTTCTTCCACCACATTGTCTGAGTGTGGGGCTGAGATCAGCAGCTGGCCAAGCCATTATTTGAGCATGCCCAGCAGAAATGCTCCCACACTCACACAACCAGGGATGCACTCTCAGGTCCTCCAATGAGTTCTTGGCAGTAATCTATGTAACAAAGCTTGGAAACCTTCACTGAAGTAAAAATAAAAATAAGCACAGAGAAGACTGACAGCCCTTCATTTCCCTCAACAGAAGTCAACATGCCAACATCCACACCTCCTGCCTTCACTGATGTAAATAAAAATAATTTCACCCTTAATTTTCAGTCTCATTTCTGACTTCACATGCTAACAAAGGTCTGACAAACAAAAAATATACTCACCAGTGCTCTCTCTGAACCGTTTTCCCCTTTGACTCCCTGTCCTCTGCCCTTGCAGCAGATGTGGCTGGTGATGCTTGTTAACTATCCCCCCTTCCCTCACAGATACCCTCCATCCAGACCATTCAGAATAGATGAGCACAAAATGCTGTCCCTGAGCAGAGGGAAATTTATGGTATAGCCAGTAATTATCAGTGAATATTACCAATCCCACAGAGGACAAGGAAATCTCTGTTACAAAATCAAAGTATGAAAGTGCAGTCCTTTGTGTAAAAAGGAGAGGGAAAAGTAACATTTCTAATTGAAAATTAAAGCAAGAAGCACAATACTAGCAAAGTACATTTATTGTGTTAACGTACCATTTGTCTTCTGGGCAAGTTACTAAAGGTCATTTGTTCTTCATAGCAAGTGTTGAAAATAGTTTATGTTGTGGGTCTAACTTAAAGGAACAATGTCAAAACCCTCAGGCCCAAAATGACCTTTTTATGCCAACACAGAGATCTAAATCTCTTACTGAGGATAGTGGTGATGTTTGCATTTCACTCTCTCCCCCTCCCTTCTCCTTCTAACCTCCCCCCGCTTTCACATGAGATACCTCACCGCAGAAGACAGCACAGACTGCGAAGTTAACATGCCCACTCCACACCTCGTGCTACTCAGCCCTTACTCTGCCCATCCTGCCAGACACCCAAGACAAGCTGCCTGCTGATGTGCCTGGTTCCCAACCTGCCCTCTAACCAAGTGAGAGAGGGAAAAGGGAGGGGAAAGGACCAGACCTACCCTCGCCTGCTGGAAGCAAAGGAGTACACGCTGCCATGTGCTCTAGAAGGCAGAATATAGTGACATGGGCTGTTCTTCCTTCAAAATCCTATGACAATACTGTCTTCCTGTCTAAATAAGCCTCTCAGGGTCACCTCTAGCTGGTTGTCCCAAAAGGGCCTGGCTGTAAAAGAGGGAGGATCAGGGTTGCTGAGGTGCTGCGGATGAAATAATAAAATACAACCGCGTAGGACATACACGCAGAGAAACAGACACAGAGACAGAGGGATTTGAATATAAAGGCTCTGAATAGTTGCAAACTGGCATAACACCTGGAGCCTCCTGTGATTCATTTAAAAAACAGCCCCTCTTTACTACTGCACAGATGCTCTCCCTCAAGTGTTAGTGTAAGATCAACGTGGTGGCCTTGTCCTCCTGCTCGGTGTTGTCACATTATCCTCAACTCTGATCTGAGCATATTGTGAGCACCTGCAGATGTGGGGCACAAAGAGACACTAAGCAGCACTTTAGAAGAAGGAACTACCATAAAATGCATCACAGAACTGTAAACACCTTTTCACTTCCAAGGAGAAGTGCACTGTGTAGGCTGCACTCCTGCTTCCTGCACTGCTGCCGCTCTCTTCTGAGGGTGAGGAGAGATTTTCTGTCTCCACAACCATCATTCCCACGCTCCTGAGCCACACCTGGGACTTCTGACGTATGATACATCACATACATGAGATATATGAGAGTACAGGCAACATGTCACGTTCTCCTACCCCACGCATCTCCCACAGGGCTCCATCTAGAAGATACGTCTTTTCCAGGCTGCATCCTGCAAGGTGAACACCTCCCATGAACTAACGCTGAGCAGGCTTAGCATAACCTTTCAGAAGGCACTCAGCACTTTGCAGGATTTAAATGCAAAAGCCTCAAAAAGGCAAAGCTCATTTTCCTGAATTCCCAGCTCTGGCTGCCATTTGTGACAGACTTCACACATTTATGTGCTGCCCTGTCACATTTGGGTGGCAAAAAAATGGCAAAGTATAGATGCCGTGACAAGTAGATGAGACATGTTTTTCCTCTTTAGTGTTCTTAGGCTCAGATTTCCCTTCAACACATAGAGGAAGAGAAAAAACCCTTGGGGCAGACAGAAACAGTTTAAGAGTTTAGTTACCCGGTTATTGTGAAAAGGATTTTAAAAAAATTAAAAATTCAAACATTATAAAATATAGAGCAGTGTTGGACTTTCTGAAATTCTAAGTGGAGACTTTTGTACATGTAGGCTAATTTAATAAATAACAATATGCACAGGCATCTAATCTAATGCATATTTTTATAGAGAAATCTTATGAGTGGATTTCTATATTAGATGCATGAACTGCATTTATGAGTTTCTCTTTTTTCTTTTTTGGTTGGTTGAAAAGACATGTAGAGAAAAATATAGGAACAATTCAGACAAAACTGTGGCTCCTTTTTATGGTTCCCACCAAATCCAGTACTTATTTTCATTAATTTAAGGATTCAAGACCAAACCACTTACCTAGCTAACTAATAAGTTCTCTTTGAAGGTTTATTTAATACCAGACATTAAAAAAAATATAAGGTGCCATTTTTAAGTCTGGGAGATATAAGCAGGATACTATATCTGCATCGAGTTCCTAAACAGCTGTGATTCTTGTTTTGATTTTGCATGTGATTGTGGCCATTAATGTTACAAGAGAAATGCTTAGCTCACAGATGGAAAATCTCCCTGCAAGGGCTCTATGAGAACAGTCACCATCAGACATCTCAGGGTTCACTGGTTGGCTCACAAGAATATGCGATACTGCCCCATAAAATGCATACAAATAAATAAACCTACAGTTAGATTTAACCACATTGTTTATGTCCTTTTTGCACCAAGTATATGCACTTTTATTAGTCAAAAGCAAGTATTGACACACATCAAGATTCAAAATCAGAGTTATCACTTGGACTCAGACACGTCACAGGATTTCCTTTAATGGGGAAAATACAAACTTGAGTAAATTCTCTCCTCCACAGCCACAGTGAACACACCAAGTATCCAATAGTAACTTAATCAAGCTCTGACCCCAATAATCAATCAATAAAATATGGAAATTTTATTTCACCTTAATCTTCCACGTCTGTTTTAAAGCAAAAATGCCCAAGTCAAATCCAGGGACTGAAAAAAGGTTATTTTGAATTGTGAGATATTAAATATTCCAGCTGAAATCCTGGCTCCTTTGAATACCACAGCAAATAACCCAGTCACTTCAATACTGCCAAGATTTTTACCATGGAGAATGGCCTGGAATTTAGTTTGCAAAGGTGAAGCAATAAAGGGTCTGAATCAAGTCCCACTGAAGCCCATGGACAGACTCCTATTCATAGCAATGGAATGGATCAGACTCTAAGTCTGTCTTGGCACAGCTGGGAGCTGTAGCCTCACAGATAGTGAAAGAATTGTTGTAAATGCCAGACAGAATTAGGAAGTACAAGAACACCCAGTACTTTATATGGCATTTTACAACAAGTTCAAAGCTCTAAACTGGACATAAAGTTAAACAAATTGAAATTAGATTAAGAATCAGTCATTTCAATGTATTAAAAACCCAAGGTAAGTTTTCCTATAATATTTGAAGTAGGACGTGCAGAATAACAATTTACTTAAATGTAGAAGTAAACCTGTAAGAGAGAGAGACAAAGACAGAAAACAGAATAATCTCAGGGAAGGGGTGGGGAATAAAACCATAAATTAAAGCAGTAATTCTAGCCCTCAGTGATGGCTCTACTATTTCAACTATGTTTTTGGCTTCTGTGTCCATTGTAGTGAATCATGCTGTATTGAAAGGTGAAAAATGCTCATGTCTGGATTAGGAAAAAGAGATTCATAATTGACACTGCCATGAAGAATGTTTGCAACACAGAACTGGGTTTCCAACCTTGATCTATTTATTTAATCTAAAAGATAGAAACAGCTATCAAGAATATTTCACAATGAGTGGCTTTGCTTGCAAGGACTTCCCTGTGGCAAGGCAGACTCTGTTGCTGTGCTATCTCGTGTTTCATGATACTGGTAGGACTGCACTGAAACCTGCCCAAGTAAGTGGCCATATGCTTGGAATTTGTTTAATACTCTTTATCCTACTCTCCAGAACAAGTTAATTGCTTTGAAACAATGCATTATGGACAGCAATGGCTACAGTATGCAGGTGACACATGACAGCAAGGAAAAGAAAGGGAAAAAAGACATGTGGAAAGAGGATGGGTTGAAGAAAGGCAGAGGGGCACTGTGTGCACCAAGACTATCATTTGTTTCTTATTAGGAAATAACATGACCGCTATGAAGATCTAGCATGTATGTGCAAAGAATACTTCTTCTGAAACATGCTGAAAACAGCAAGTAAACTCTTCCAGCTGGGATCAGTATGCCATTTAAAGACCACAGAGGGACCATAAACTTGAAGCAGCCTGCAGGATGGGGAAAGCAGAGATCCCACTCACTGTGTCAACACAGAACAGCAGATGATCCACACAGAGCACTCTGCAGGAGTGGTGAGAGGTGATCCCAGCTGATGTGGAGGCAGAGCAAAGATGTAGTACCAGAGATTTTTTCAGGGTTATGGTATAGGTGAGGGATAGTCTGTCATTTCTCACACCAGCTTGGGAACTATTCACAGAACACCTCAAGTTGGAAGAGACCCATAAGAATTACTGAGTCCAGCTCCCTGCTCCTTGCAGGTCTACCTTACACTAAACCATGGACTGAAACCATTGTCCAGGCAGTCCTTGGACTCTGACACACTTAGTACCATGCCCACTTCTCTGGAGAGCCTGTTCCATGGACTGACCAGCATCTAAATGAAGAACCTTTTCCTAATGTCCAACCTGAATTTCCCCTGGCACAATGCAACAAAAGAGAAGGCTCTGAATATAATCCCAAAATCATGTAAACATAGAAAGCTCCAGCTTGGAAGGAACCCTAAAGACCCCTCCTCAATGGGCAGGGACACCTTCCTCCAGACCAGGCTGCTCAGAGCCCCATCCAGCCTGGCCTTGGACACGTCCATGGATGGGGCACCCAATGCTTTTCTGGGCAACCTGTGCCAGGGCCTTCACCACCCTCACAGGAAAGAATTTCCTCCTAATATCCAATCTAAACCTACTCTCTGTCAGTTTGAAGCCATTTCCCCTTGTCCTGTCACTCCAGGCCCTTGTAATAGTCACTCTTCATATTTCTTGTAGGCTCCTTTCAGGCACTGGAAAGCTGCAAATAATCGAGAGCTTTATTTTACTCTTTCACCCTTTTTCTGGCAGCCTGGTCTCCAGTTTCATAATCAGGAAAATTACCCATTGCTCTATTAGACTAAAAGGAGATGTTCTTCCTGTTAAGCTCATTCAGTGTTTAAACTGTTGGATTTAGTCACCTTCACCCTCCTTAAAGGTAGGGCGTGCATACAGAAGTACCAGTGCATACAAAACTTTTGGAAGCCTGAAGCACACAAGTGTAGAATCCCAGGCACACAGTTCAACACCCCCTCAGCTGAGAAATGCAAACCAATGCCAGCACTATCATGTACCACAACATATAAAAAACCCTCCTCTGGCCCGCTTGCAGCAGAGCCCTGGTTATGACAAGGGACAACTTTGTACCTTGATCCTCCAAGCTGACTCCCTAAGGGAAGAAGGACACAAGCCCAGTTTCCCATGAAAGACATGACAGCACACTCAGGTACCCAGAGTGAAGCAGATGCTGGCAGTCAAGAATCCCATCTGAATAATCCACTGAAGGACAAAAACTGAAAAATGTAGAACTCCATAAAAGGAATGTACCACGCTAACAAAGTCAACCAGGAAAGGGCATAGGGGAAATTGAGACAGCTAAGAAGGAATCTGAAATGTACATGTTTGGAGAGGTTAAAAAAGGAAAGAAAAAGGATAAGCCAGTCTTCAATTAGATATAAATATTGAAAACATTTCCTTTCCCCAGTGGCAAGAAACACTTTTGTCTAACAATTTCAAATTAAAAAAAAAGGCAGGAGGAAAAAGGTAAACTTAGTTCAAAATGTAAACAACATTTTCAATTACAATTATTTGAAATTCCAACCTCTGGACCTGAAAGAGGGTCCAAATGCATTTTGTGTCCATTTTTCAGAACACTGATATCCAGCGAAGGCAAGGAAGGCTACTGTCTCATCTGCTAAGTGCACTTGGCAAAAACAAATGAAGACACATAAAAGAAAAGAGAAAACTCCTCCCTGTGCATAATGGACCAGGAAATGGTAAAGGAATAAGCTGTTTATGTGGGGACCTGCATCTTTTGAGCAGCTGCTGTACTCACTGCTTATATTTGAGGCTAACCTCTACCATGGCAGTGGTGGATTGCATATGGGGCTCATCACTGGACTTCTGGGCTGGGGATTTCCAGGCATTTAGCAAAGTTCATCTGCCTCTGAGGTAAACGAGAGCTTTAGCATTTCATTCCATAACAGCAGAGAGAAAGTGTGAGTGCTTTTAAATCACTACCCCCCACTACAAAACAAGACCAGAAACAGCCTCTGATAACTGCTCTAAAAAACTTCAGAAAAAAATGTCTGGATAAAACCACCCATGGGGACTGGTCCAGGGTTCTGACTATTTGTTTGCTGAAATGGATGTCTAATCTGTCTTTAACAGCACTGGGAGAACATTTCTACAGAGCTTCCAGACTTCCAGCACTATCTACAGTGGGATCTTATTAAAAATAAAAAGGAAATGCAATAGAAAGGAAATAAACTTGAGCTATGCAGGCTCTCCCCACATGTAGCCATGACACATTATTTAGATTTGAAAAAGTCCAAATTACTGGCTACACAGACATAGGGACTGAGCAGCTGCTGAGCTACCAACAATATACCTGGAAAAAAGATTTACCTGAAGGATGTTGATTTTAAATTGTATTGGCCAACTTTGCTGCTTTTACATATAGGGAAGGGAAAAGGGAAGAGGACTGTGCTTTACATCAGCAACCCATTACACAAAATTGTATTCTTAGGTCAAAACCAAAAGGAAATGAGGATGAATTTCAGCATTGATACCCAGTAAGAATCTATAAATTTTTTAACCGCTCCTATTTTTAAAACATACTTTTGCCATAATTAATGAGGGCTGAATGTCTTTTACTTAATTAGGGATAAGAAAGCAAATTCTAAGATGATGTTATCAAGAACAGCCACAGCCAATTTAGCTTTAATGGCATGGAGGTCAGTGGGGATTTCAACACTGACTGCAGACACAGGGAAGTCAAGTACTGGCAAGGAGTCTGGAATGGTACATGAAATATTTTTAAAAGTATGCATCCTCCTCCATAAGAAGCCCCAGCTGACAGCAAAGTATGGTGCTATTCTGTCTGTATTTCAGTAGCATGGCCTGGCTCTGAGTAAATAATACTAAACAATAATTCTTGGTTAAGAATTCATTATACCGAATG
Organism: Rhipidura dahli; assembly: GCA_013399225.1. Taxonomy (NCBI): domain Eukaryota; kingdom Metazoa; phylum Chordata; class Aves; order Passeriformes; family Rhipiduridae; genus Rhipidura; species Rhipidura dahli. Next base: position 628,436 of record VXAC01005332.1, read on the forward strand.
TTTCAAATAAAAAAGGAAAAGAAATAAGTGTCTCAAACCCAGCCATTTACAGTTGTGCAGCATTAAAATCACACCTAGCATAGCTGTATGCATTAAAGCAAATAATAATAATAATCTGAATTAAACTAAATAAAAATTCTCAGAATGGAAAGAAAACAAATCCAAAGCCTTGACATCAACATAAAACCAGAATTCTGTCCATTCCCTTCATAATGGCTTTTCTATTGCACTTTGTTCTGCCCTTTTATTACTTTCCTGACATTAAAGAATATTGCTTTTCAAAACTCTTCATGTCATTGCTACCCCTGCCATTATTTCCACTCCTATTGTTGAGAGCTGTTAGTCACTTTTGTTCCAAGGTGCACAGCAGCACTGTATCTTAAAAAAGAGGCAAGAATATATGTACTTTTTGAGGGGAAAAAAATTCAAGTGTTTTCCACTCTTTCTTCCAGAGACCAAAGCCAAATTTTGTTATAAAATTAAATAATAAAGTAATTAAATGAATAAATAATATTTTAATAAATATACTGGGAGATTGAAAAGCATGAAATCAATTTCCTACTGGTAAGGAGGGAAAAAGTACACTTTTATATGACTTGACTGGACTTAAATAGACATTGTCCTGATCCTGTAATTGTTCCATGCCCAGAACATCTATTGAATTCAATGTGAGCTCCAAAACCAGATCAATTAGAGGATCAGAGTTGTTTGGGAAAGGCCTGTCCGTCACTTTGAGAAAACAAACTAGACAGACTTTGAAAAAGAATGCAAGCCCATAACTAGTCGACACGATTAAACAAATGGGGCTATGCAAATCTCAAGCCCAGAAAGCAGCACACACCATCCTAATGAAGCCACTTAAAACCAAGTCCTGCCCATGGACGAGAAGGGCTTTGTCACTAACGTCTGTGTATGAAATTTAAAATGAGTAAGACCAGGCTTCAGAAGGAAAAGTTGAAGTGCTGACACTAAATTAGGGACACTAACTTAATTTGCACCGTATGTGCAAAACCTACCTGAAGAGCACACAGCCCGGCAGCTTTTTGCACCACCACAAGGCCTGACAGTACAATTCTGCCCTTAAGCAGAGGCGAAACTCTGGCTCCACTCCAGGGCAACTGAGACTAACACACAAACAAAGTCTGCTTCCAGGCCTGCAGCTAGATCCTAGGGGACAAACCCCTGTGCTGCTCTGGAGCCCTGCTGATTTTAGCCCTGCAAAACCAGACATGTAACTGCAAAATCTAGACCTTTAATTCCTAAGAAATACTGTAAGAGCTCATTTAAAATGGAGAACATAAGGGACAATTAAAAAATATAGTTTAGCTTTTTTTTGTCCTGTTATTTACAAATAGCAACTAACTGCACAATCATTAATCCCTTATCAGTATTTCCCTGCTGCACAGTCAGTTTGGTGGATCAGTTTTACACAGTAGGAGAATCTTAAAAAGTCTCACCTCGGTTTTATTAAGGTCTCAGAGGAACAGCACTCATACCTGAGCAGAATTGAGTACAACAGCAAGCAGCCTGATGTAGGATACTCAGTCTTTAGCCCATTTTAATGGACTCTGACTTAAGCAGTCAAGTTCTCAGTTTGCTTTATAATGACAGCTGGTTCTACAAACATAAGTCTGATAATAAAAGATAACAATGGCATTTAGTATACTGCGTTCTGTTTTTTTAAATGGCAGCACACGTCATCAAGTAGTTCAAAGCTATTTCAACTTCAAGTAGGAAATTCTCACCATGAAGAGTACCAGCAGTTCAGCTACACTCAATTCTCACAACCATATAAAGCAGATTTCAGAAGAACTTCAAGGGGTTGTACAAAAAGTTATAGACAGTCAGAAAAAAAGCCCATCCATTCCATTCTCCAGCATCAACTGGGAACATATACCCAGGGAAAGACTGTGGAACAGAGTCAGAGAGAGTGATTCTTCATTTTGTGTATCTTCCTTGCAACCTATAGTTCACAGACTTCCCAAGTACTCCAAGACAGAGCCTCAAGGCTTTGTCTGCATCTTTGTATTCAAAACCCCTGAAGGACTTTCTGTCCATCCACTTGTCCATTTTCTTTCTAACACAGTTCTTCTTTAGACCCTCCAAAACCTCTCGTGACAAAGTTTCACAATGTATGAAAAATACCAGTCTGCGCTTGGCCCCAGAGTGGATCCAGCTATAACTGTACATTCGAGACAGAATAAAGCCCCACAATAAGGTTCCCCCAAAGTCTTTTCTTACATATTAATGCTAAGCAGGCATTTACAGCTCCTGCTGGGCAGCTCCAGACACCACCATTAGCTATGGACTTGGTTTATTCCCTGTATACCACCAAGTTGCAACAAGAGCAGACATGCAGCACTCTTGAAGCCAGTTCACTCATGCAGGATGGCTTTCTTCTCTAAGAAGGAAATTCTACAAGCAGAATCCGTGTTCTTTATTAATCTGATTGCTAAATTCCCTTCTCCAGCTACTTAAGACATTGCAGTTGGGAAAAAAAAACAATAAAACCCAAACCAAGATAGGTATTTTTTAAAGATGCTGCAGTTCCACAATTGCTTCCACAGGGTCACAGAAAATCAGGTTCTGAGCAACCTCAGCTGATGCTTATGTGACAGGGTGTGCCATTAAAAAACTCACTGAACATTAGTTTGCAGGCATATGAGTCCCTTGCCCTGGCTCCTTACACAACTGTCAAGCCCTAGGAAGGATGTGTGACTGCTCTGTACTGTGACATCCCATCCTGGTACCGCTTTGAAGTGGTTATGCAGGTGCCATTTGCATCTTTCACTTTCAGGCCATTGATTCTAAAACAGGTTGGTAGCTAGCAAAATATGTTATGATCTTGTTACTTTGTATAAATCTTAAAACTCCCCAGTAAAATCTCAGCCCTCTGGGCAAGTTCAAGCCTATTCAGAACCCCCTGCTTTTTACCAGCTACTATTCACAGGCCCTTTGAAGGAGTACACAATCTTTCCCGATTTGTTAAAAGGCTGGAGAAAGGACTCCTGTACCATGATTGTACCTTACTGAAATAAAAGAATTGGCAGGACTTCCCATCAGATCCTTTGTGGACTGAGCCCCCTGTTTTCAAAACAATGTTTGCCAGTGGTGCTAGTTCCGATTATTCTATTTTAAAATGGACAAATTGGAAAGAAACTCTTTCCTCTCATTCCCGTACTTGGAAGCATGGGTAAGTTTACATGACATCCTGAAAAAAATGCAGTTCACAGAGGGCATTAATGCAAAATGTTGCAGAGATCATTTGCTCATATTTACTCCTTTCCTTAACACCAGACACAGAGTTAAATATCATACAAAGCATTTAAAATTAAAACACCCTTTCAAGAACTATAAAAAGACCGAGAAACTCTGTAACATGTAATTAAACTGAGAAAGTGGCTCAAAGAGCTTGGCAGGGCTCAGAGAGATTAATGAATGTGTGGATGAAAATAATCCATATCTGCATTCAAAATAAAATAAGTTAGACCACCCATTTCAGCTGTGGACTCCACAAAGACACTGCAGACAAGCCTGGTGTCACTCCCCATCAGCCACAGCATGCTGAGAGTAGGTGCAGGAAGCCCTTGGTACTTGAGCCCTTGCATCCCTTACATGGATGTTAAAGCAAGATAATAGAGGATTGACTGAAATGTTTGGGATTTCCACAAAATACTTATTTCTAGAATAGGTAGAATCTCAGGAAATGTTCACAGGTACTCACAGATATCTTACAGACACGTAACACAGGAGAGACAGTAATAGATCACCTGAGCCAGCTTTGTAACTCTTAAAAGCAAATAGCATTCACTGAAAAGTAAAATTCAATAACTTTTGTTATTTAAATATGCATTTCCAGTACAAAAAGAGAAGAGCAAACTCCCATCAAAAAACACATTTGGGGTTTCATTTCTCTGAATTTGCATCCACCTTCATGAATGGATTACAAACCCAAGCAAGGGTTTGCCTAAGATTAATCAAAATGCAGTGGAACTGCCATGTAGCCAACCATCACTGGCATTCCTCTCACTTCGTTCATTCAGCACCGAAGACAGGATTAAGTGCAGATGAGAAAACAGGAAAAAACCAAAACCCCTGACAATTTAAAGTCTTAATTTTCAGCACAGCAGCTTCCAGAGTGTATGTGCTCCTGAGGATGATTTGTATCACCACCAGCTAGAGGGAGGATAAAAAAGAAGGGGAAAGAAACAAATGGAAGCACAGTATCACATGTAAAAATCTGACCTGCAATTGGGGAATCTCTGTTGGTAAGCAAGTACTCTAGAATTTGAAATTATTAACCCTTATTGTTCACATTTCTGAGGGGTGAAAAAAGCACATAAAAATAGTAAAAAAAATTTCTCAAAGTATTAGCTCAGGTCAATAGGGGCAGACTACCTGTAGCAGGCTAGACTGCAGCTGGAAATTTAGAATGAGCAAAGCTTAAGGTGTATGAGGCGCAAAAAGGGGACACTACAACAGAGGTGTGGACTGGTAAGGTGAGGAGTTTGATAAAACAAAATAGGTGTGATAGAAATTCATACACAATGCCAGCAATGGCCCAGGGAAGTTTTTCCAGCCCTGACCAAAGTAACACTAAAGTTTCTTTAAAAATCTGACCCTTCATTACTTTCTTTGGAGAGATGCTAAAAAATTTAAATTGTCTGTCATCATCTCTAAGTAAATAAGGTAGGATATTTAGAAAACACATCTGACCTCACAACTACAAGTGCTTTCCTTTAATTTGCCTCACAAATTGGTCCCTTGGTCTGAGAGCCCATATTGAGCTCATCTGATCATAGTGGCAGCACCTGTAAAACATGAGGTGGTTTTGGAAGAGCAAAAGTACAATCTGGCTAAAAAACTGAGCACCCGTCTTTTGCGCAGGCCTCACCACGGCCCATCTCCAACAGAGCTCCGCAAGAGGCACACAGAGCTGTGCACGAGGCACATGGAGCTCCACATGAGGCACATGGAGCTCTACATGAGGCACATGAAGCTCTGCACAAGGCACGTGGAGCTCCAGTGAGGCACACAGAGCTGTGCATGGGGCACATGGAGGTCCACATGAGGCACAGAGCTCCACCCAAGGCACACACGAGCTCAAGTCCTCCCCAGGACTACAGACAAAGATGAGAGACAAAGAAGCTGTGAGGAGAAGGCTCCAGCTCCTGTAGGCCACTTGGTTTTATCAGCAAAGAGACATCACCTTGATTTGCTGCTCTGACATGTCCCACAAGGGCTGTTTGTGCCCAGCATCTCTGCTCTTGTGACCACCACAGCCAACACTGGGCATCCCCTGGCACCTCCCAGAGACACAAGTGTGAGGGACAAGGCTAAAAATTATTCCAATATTGAATTCTGAGGCAGACATCACTTTGCATTCAAACCAAGTAACAGTTCTTTTACCTGCAGGTCAGATTATTGCTCCCCTGCAAAGAACCGCAAGAACTCGGGTGAAGGTTTCCACCCCTCAAACCTTTTGGCCCTTTTGGGTCCAGCCCAATCCTGCCAACATGGTCATGCACAAAACACAGCATTTTCCTCTATGAACAAAAGGACTAGGGACCTTTGAAAGTGGTCATTGTATTATTAGACTTCAAATAAAAAGGAAGTGCATTGCTTTTCTCCACTCATGATTTACTAAAATACAACTTGAGTTGTCCATGTCCTTCCAAAGTCCTGTACCATGAAATATTCTGCATGATGCAAAGAAAGTGAACAAGGTTCAGAAAGATTTCTAGCTCCATAACCTCATGAGCTGTCCCATGGTTTTAAAGATGACTGTGTACATACTGAAAGTTGGGTGTCTGTTGTCAGTGCCAAAAACGCAGTGAAACCTGGTATATGGAAACCTACCCTGTGCTGTACTGAAACCATATGTGGTCAAGACTCATTTGGAACTACTAAATTCCAGTGAAATATAATATGCACTCTTACTATTTCATCCTCTTTCAAAAATAAATTATTTTTTGCTCTCCCTTGTTTAGTAACAATCACTGCGTATGCCAGATATAAGACAGACCAGGAAAACAGACTATTAAGCCAAATTTGACTTTGAATGGTAAAGTTACTGACTTGAAAATTTAAAAAAAAGCCTGAGCTGCAGCAACGTGCCTCATTTTTGCTTTGGTTTTTCTGGTACCTTTCAAGCGATACAACTTTTCCTTTTTGTTAAATCAGCTCATTAAATCATTGTGAAATATAATTACATAGTACCAAAAAGCTCTTTACCCGCCATAAGGTATCCGCAGTGGTGTTGAATTTTTTATCTTATTGTCAGCTTCCTATAAAAAGATATTAACCTTCAGCTGATCTGTGCTCACACTTGATTGCTATCCGCTGTGGTACATCACAAGGGGCCAGGGTTTCACTGTGCACTGCTTTACTTTCCAAGTGAGGTGCTTCTGACTCCACCTTAGCTCCTCTGCTGTTCCCAGTGAAATAGATGTGTGAAACTCTTCTATTACTCTCTGAAGTCAACAGCCAACACAGAGGAATATGAGGCTCATCACTTTAAGGCTTTAATGCCAAGATGTTTAGTGTCTTCTTCTTTTTTTTTTTTTTTTTTTTTTTTTTTTTTTTGGTTCTAATTGGGCGTTTTGGTTTAAATCCTACTTTCTGACTGATGAATTTTTCGATTAATGCAACTCATTTGCAGTTTGGTATTTTGCCTAGTTCCCTTCAAATTGAAGCAATTATAGAAAAAATTAAGTGCTCCAATAATTTTAAACCTCTCCACACTCTGCAATATTATCAGTGTACTTCACTTTTTTTTTAAAGGTGCAAGCTCTTCAGGAGTGCTTACTCTTCAAGCACACATAGTCTGTGAACTGATTAAATATTATCAGATACTTTAAAATCTTTACAAGAGCTTTGGCTTTCCAACATTGAAAGCAAACGCTGTGCTAAACTTGGATGATGCTAGGACATGGTATGCTCCAAACACAAGAAATACCAAAATTCTTTTCAAACAAAGACAATCTCAGGCTTTATAAGTGCAAGAGCAGAAAAAAACAGCCTCCTCATGATTGAGGGGTAAACTCTTTCTCCTCAGATCACGAGCCAAAGGACTTGGGCTGAAGTCCTGCCAGACTTCAGGACTGGCAGACAAGCTGCATGCAAAGCCTCCTCAATTTCCATGCTGCTACAGAAGTATCCACAAAGACTTTCCTCTTGCAAAGCAACTTGCACAACTGGGCATTTAACATACATGTCTCATTTTGGAGAAAAACCCACCACAGGTTGATGTAAACACTCACCTGAGGGGCTGCTGAGGTTGGAATGACTGCTGTCTTTGCAGCACAGCAGTCAGACACTCTTCTTGTGTCAGGAGTTCATAGGTATGATTTAAAATGAGCTCTGAAGCAGGAAGTTATCTCATCTTGCACACTTAAATGCTGTCTTAAAGAGTCCACTTTTACAGATCTAATGCACTTAATCATAATTTTAGTGCTCTTTTCATGTAAGGTTTTTAGAGTAGGTATAAAGATGATACACCTACACATAGAAACCTTATTACTCCTTTACACTAAAAACGACACTGAGGCAAAGAGAGAGGGATTTTTTCTTGTCTAGTATTGCTAAAAGACTGTAACACAAAGAAATATAAAATACACAGATACATGAAATCAACATTTTCAGTGCAAGGCTTGGCTTCTTCCTATATGTTACATGGCATTTATAAGTTAAAAAAATACTATATTATGTATAATGGTACATGACTACAAAAACAGGCTTATTGCATGCTCTAACTTAGCAACACCAAGACTATCCCTCACAAGTTTTTTAAACCACTCAATTTAAAACAGTAACATAACTACAGCATCAAATATCTATTATCCATTCCTTAAAGAGAGGCAAAAAAGCAAAAACAACACAGGTTAACTCCTTTTTTTTTCCATTCTTGTTAAATATCAAAAGAGCAGTTTGTAGGATCAAGGGTAACTTGGGTTGCTTAACAAATGCCATTACATTCCACACAGATTTCTCCCGATTGCCTCAAAAAGCAATCCCCCCGGAGATGCAGCACAGCCTGATCAGCCTAATCACTTTTTTGTCCCATGTACCACATTTTTTTCCCCATGTACCATGAGAACACTGCTGTATTGCAGCAAATGAGAATATGTGCTGTAAGGGAGGAACTTCTGACCTCACCCTCAAACACTTGGTGAATGCAGATTCTCCAAATTTAAATCCACCATCTAATTGCCTAATCCAAAATCAGCAATTCAACTCTTAGACAAATTCTTTTTACCATGTATTTCAATAAATACTTAATGAATTACCTGTGCCAGTGAAAGAAAAAGGGACAGCAAGAGAGGGAGAGATTACAAATCAGCATGTACAGCAGCATATTTTGTCTGCTCTCCCTGTATCCATTTTCAAACCTGTCTTCCCTTTCTTTGCTCTTTGGAGTAATTTTTCAACCTTGACCTTAGCAGAGTGAAGAGATTAGCTTCAGTGCTATGATAAGCAAGTCCTGGGTCTGAACAGCCCTTCTACACATATTGGACATCCATATTAGAGGATGTCAGACACGGATCAAGGGAGAGTAGACATCACACTGTAAAGGTCTCACCACGGATCAGCCTGTCAGAACGCTTTATGAAAATATGTATTCCTTCTACATCCTGAGCCAAATGCACGAACTCAGGAGTGGAGTCAGGCTTCAGCTGGCCAACACAAACTGGAATCCAAAGGGCTGAACTCTTCTCACTTGTAGCAAATCATGAACTCATCAGTAGAACTGCTCTGGATTTTCTTGTTTGAGACAGGGTGGACTTTACTGATGATGTCCTCTGGGCAGGGAAGGTGCTCAAAGGAAGAGTGTGATACTGAAACCTACTCAAACCTGTATTAGGTAACAGCACTCATGAGACCCACAGCTGCCCCCCAAGCCTCTCTCACAGTATAGGGGTTTCACAATCACAACTTGTCTTTCTTAGGTACTATTTTCTCCTTCTTGATCTGTGTAACATTCAATATCAGGGAAAACAATGAAACTGACTGCACACTAGGGACAGGGTTATAAAAAAAGCATTTAACATCAGCCTTATTCTGCTCCCATTGACGTCAGTTATAAAATTCCCATTGCCTTCCTGGAAGCCAAGAGATGCCACTGCAGATCACTTTTGAAAACAGCAATCCAAGAGCAGTCAAATGCAAAAAGATAGCAGACTGACGGCTTTTTCTTTTCCCTCCTGTTGCTTCTAATTATAGCTTTCTTTAACTGTACCCCATCATCTACATGCTGCTTCAGGGAGGGGGTCCCCAGGACCAAATGGAGAGGTCAAGGCCCTTTGCAAGTCAGCTAAAATTGATGCTGTCTCTCCAACCCAGTTTTCTCATTTCTCATGGTAGAGTGAATGTGTGCACACAATTTATTTAGTTCATTTCATATTTTACTCCTGTACTGAGGTGCCCTGATTGTCCACACTGAAAAAAAGGTCTAGTTTTCTCCCTGTTCCCTTCTGGAACAAACTGTGAGGGCACTCCTGTGAGGGAGGGCAAACTGTGAGGGGAAGCAGTCTGACGGGAGGGTTTATCCCAGCATTCATGCTGCATAAAGAATATGTCTACATGGAACGCCAAATTTGGGTCGTTCAATCTTTCTGGCAGACCTCTCATCCTCTAACACCCACAAACCAACAACTCAGGACATGAAACACACAACGCAATGGCATTTTGTAGAAAAATCCCCCCCCACCACCAGTCTGCCATGCTATCTGCTCCATAATTCAGGCGTTTTAAATTGCCAAGATCCAAAATGTGTCACAAAACCGTCACAGGGACACCACAAGAACCAAGAAAAATACAGACCCAGGCTTTGCAATATGGATGTGGCCCAAAGCATAATGGACCTAGGCCAAGACAGGAGGGCAGAGAGCTTTATAAATGAGGTTGTTTCACAGTATTTTTACCAGCCATCACATCCTCTTCATGAGTCCTCAGCCACATCAAACAAATGGTAGCTTTAAGAGATCAACAGTGTGAAAATGTAATGACATACAGACACACACTCTTAACCTGTAAAATAACATTTCAAAAAGGAAGGAAATAGGTGGGCGGGAGGGAGGTTACATTTTAAAATGCCACATTCGTGCCCTGACTGTATCCAATTATGAAGAGGAGATAAAGGTAACAAAGAAACAAACACAAGAACTTCAAACAGGAATGGAGTAGAAGAAATTAAGCCTGAAGTCTGGATCTCCACAGTCCCAGAGCTCTGCAGCGCTTGAGTCCAGCCAGGACCACAGAAGTATTCAGTAATGAAAGAGAGAAAAAAGATTGCATGTGCCAGTGTCAATGGATGCTTTCTTAAATAAACAAGTCAAATCCCAGGGGTCAGGGAATCCATAGGTAAAATTCACATGATTTTAATTGCATTGTTTAAACCACACACCTGATTTGGCAACACAAAGATGCTTCTTTCCCTCCAGTAACACAAGCATTTAGATTTTGGAAGATTTTCCATATAATTAACAGCAGACATTAAGATCTAAGTCAGCTCTTAATGATGACTTTTTAATTTAGTCATAAAGCTCATCTAGACAAGACAAAGGTTTCTTCCTTAGTTCATGTGTATGCACCAACAGGAAAAGGCACCGACTTGGAATTCCCTATAACATGGAGAGATCCTGCAGCAGCTGACAGCAATGTGAAATGACACAGGCAGGAATGCCACTACTGTCATGTTCTCCTCTCTGTAATTAGCCAGCTGACCAGAGCATCCTTCACATTGCCCTGCAGTTTGTCGGGGCTTCTCTCTCATGCCCACCATAAAAATATGGGTAAGAAAATACAGGACTAACTTTTATCCAGACCATATCTTTACCCATATTGATAGCTCCAACTTGATTCATCACTAGACCATTGAACTCCAAAACAAACCAAGGGCTGAAAAAATCTTAGTAGTAAGTACTTTTGGAATAGACTTCCCTTCTTCTCTTTCTCACTCTTCCTTTCCCTTAAAAACAGGTAGAAGAATGCTTGGAGAAATCACACATTATTTACATGCAGTATTATTTTATGGAATTTTTCAAGGTGTTAATTGAAAGTTTGAATGAATGATAATCATCTGTCATTTTTACTGGCAATCTCCTCTCTGCCATATGCTTAACTTTTACACCTGTACAGATTTTGCAATCAGTTCTTTTAAATTGTTTTACTTTTTCAGTGTAGTATTAGTATTAATATTTAGGAAACAAGCCAGCTGCAACCAAAACCGCCATTGTCTGCAGTTTCTTTACTACATATAATGCCTAGTCCTCAGTGGAATAGAGCAATGCATTGTACTGTAGTGGCACTGGTTATGAAATACTTGTATTAATCCAGTATTTAAAGGAGATGCTGGACTGACACCTGTGAAGACCAAAGTACTACAAGGCAGGGCAGGTCCAGCACGCACAACATCTGCTTAAGCCTCCCTGTATATCGTCCCTATTTTTGCCCCTTGCCTTCCACCCCACTCTCACTCTACATCAACAGGCAATTGATGCAAACTCCAACAGTCACGTTTCAGTTCTGCTCTTTTTAAGTAACATGGAGATTTGTTTCTGAAGAGATTGGACTGAGGAAGCACAAGCATGCAAGTTATGAGTTCTATTTTTGACTGACTGCAAATATTCTGTGTGAACCAAGTCACCCTCAGCGCACATACCACATATTTAAAATGGACGTACCTACCAGGCTTTTCAGCTTTTACCCTTTTCCTACAGGGCTGTCATCCCCTCTCCTCAGTAAAGAAGTCTGATCTTCAAAACAGGATCTTGCTCTTGTACATTTTAATCAACAGTAATATAAAAATAATATTTATCCCTGAGATTTAGCATTAAAATAACAAAGAGATGAATAAATGTAGCTTTATGAACTTGTCTTTGCTTTTTCATCCATCACTATAAAATGGTCTAAGAGCTGAAACAAATCAGTGAGATCAAAGCAGTGCCACTGCTGCAAAACTGGCAAAAGTGAGAAGATGGTGAAGAGCAAGTTTAGGTTTTTAAACTCGGGAATAAATAACGGGCAGGCTACTGTACTTCTTGCTAATTGTCTGAGAATGAGATGCAAGAGAGGTGAAGGAGCAGCCTGGCAAGGACTGCAAGCCCAAACACGGCTTTAAGCTTTACTAGCAAACACCAGAAAAGGGGTGGAGGAATTTTGGTGCAATTCCTAGGAGAGATTTGTATGCACACAGAAAGTGTTACAGAAAAACAGCAGAGAAAACTCTTTCAGAATAGATGCACATCAGAGACCTGAGGATTTAAGTAATAAAACCCAGAATATTGACAATGCCTTGTCCACTTGTCACTGCTGGCTGAGCATGGCTGATTTCTGCTGCTCTTGTGAGGAAGGAAACAGGGAAGCAGGGGAGAAGGTTCTCTGCCCTGCCCTCCTGATGATACAAGCCAAGACCAGTGGAAGGGGCAGATTTAGACAGGAATACTCCTTTAAAAGGCACAGCTCTTCAGAGTCTGTCAAAGTGTCTGAGCAATTCACAGTGCAGAAATATGTGCAAATTTCTACCTCTTCTTCAGTTAAATTTTGAGGAATTCTATTCAAATAAAATTTTGAGAAAATGATTCTTCGGCTAAAGTTATCTAAGCAAAATGAACAGAAGTGTTACCTTCACTAAACGCAGTTCAACCTTTTCAATATCCCTCTGTTCCCAAATCTATGGTATGGAGAACAGGGATATGAAAGGCACTGTCTCAATTTTTTCCTTTGGATATCATGCACCCCATGAAGCACCACAAGGTGAAAGGTCTTCTTTGTGGGAGGAACACATAACCTGAGAGTCTTGGTGGCCCCTTTTAATGGTGTGTTCCAGGAAGTTCCAGGGTTGCAAACATCCATGAACTTTTTCTATTGTCTTGGAATACCTGGTGGTTTCCTTAAAGCCTCAATGCTTATGATCATATGAAAATCTCAGTTTCTTCTTTTTAAGTGCTGAATTTTACTGTTGAAAGTTAAAAAGCCTGACCTATAAAGACTGAGAGCTAGGGCTAATAAAAAGGAAATCAGAATCTATTACTTTTAAAACCCCATGATGCATAAGGGTTCTGACTTTTTAACATGGGATAGACAGAAACACTATGGAGATGATTCTGGACAATGGACAGAAAGAACACCAAGAGAACAAAGTGTACAACAATCTCAGCGAACTGCAAAGTCTGGATTTCCTGTGATGAACTGAATCAGAAGTAAAATCCCATAACCTTTCCAAGTGGAAAACGGAATAACAACACAGTAGGTAACTCAGTGAAACCCTTTAAAATCTACCCATTCAAACCACTGCTGCTATAGCATAATTATTAATAATGGCAATCCAGTACCTGAGAAGCCTTGAACTGAAACCTGGTGCAGAGGTGCTCTTTTAGGCCAGATATTACCACAGAGGTACAGAAATTAGTTCTCTTACCATCTCTTGTGAGTCCAGCTAATGCACAGTGCTCATTTTCTATGTACCCTGGTTACTATTTATACAGCTGTTCATTGAAGAAAAACTGTTTGAAATCATTTAGAAAGATAAAGATACCTATTTCAAGTATTAAATAAACTGCTAGGAACTTCCTAGAAATTTTGCTAAACAGTAGGAAGCAAGTTCTTTATTTTCCACATCATAAGCCTAATAACATTAACATAACCCCTGCTCATTGCACTGCTGCAAATTTTACAATATGAATTTAGATTGCTGAGAAGAAAAACAGATGGAGCAGAACTTCTGAATGCTCTGGAAATCCCAGGGTTGTACACGCAGTGCTGAGGCCTGAGCTGGGATGGACTACAGGGCACATTCTACTCAATTTCCAGAAGCAGCTTCCAGAGCATCAAAAGTGGAAATGAATTTGCATTTGCTCAAATGTAAATGATATTCATGAGAATAAAATGAAATCTCAGAAGTTAGGCTTATATATTGCATATTCATGAACCTGAAAGGGGTATTTAGATGTCTTGATTTTTGGAGCTTTGTTTATATTCTTGTTCTGTTGATTTGTAATGGCCAAAATATGTTCTCACCAGTCCCAAATGTTGATGTCCAGCCAGGGAGGTGGACCAACAATGCATCATAAGCATGTGGTACAGACCAAGCTAATAATGTCTGATGCATGGATTAATTTGGGGTTTATGCTGGAGCTTTCAGGGTACAGCAAGGAGGAAAGGGTACAGCAGAGAAGTGCCAGAGATGCAACAAGAGTTGGGGAGGAGAGGGAATATGGGAGGGCAAGGAAGGAATGCTCAAGATTCAAGGAAGATAATAAGAAAAACTTCCAGCACAGAGCTGAGGAAAAACCTGGATCTCAGCCTCATATCTTCTGACTTGCTTTCCTGTCCCATCCATGCAGCAGCCAAGATGGAAAGGTAGCTTGGCTCCACAGGAATAAAATCACCTGGCAATGGATCCAGTAACATTTGCTCTCAGAGATTATACTCCCTCTACAATGATTACTCTTACTTCACATTATTACACTCAACACACACTATTACTACACTACACAGAGATGAGTACTCCACTGCACCACATCTTACCTAAAAGAAATAACAAATATTTTGTTTCTATGCATCAAAAATCATGAACTGCTAATTTCTATGCAAGCAAAAGGAAAAAGTAACAGCAATGGCATGCTGCAGAATACACGTATTTACAGTTTTCCAATTCCCAGTTCACTTATTAAAAATTCTCATGAAAAACTGGTCATGTCTTTTGAACAGAAAGGCAGTAAAATGTCTGTATTTTAGGTGTTACTCCACTGAGAGCTCAGAGACAGTTCTGGACCAAAGGATAGCATGTTTTCACTTTGCCTGGGCCACAGCAAAATCCTTGCTAACTCTACTGTATCCTCAGGTCACATGTGTATGAACGCTGCCTAAAGGTAGCATTGAAGACCTAGTGGAAAAAAGTAAATATAAATAATCCTTACAGTTTTAAATTCATTTAATACCAACTATTTTCCTCCCAACTGTACTTTGCCAAAACATTCTCCTGTGTTAAGTCTATGATGGGAAAAAAAACACTTCAATCTTATGTGATTTCAAACCTTTTTAAAGTGTTTTGATAAGCACTGGCTTTTAATCAAGTATTACAACATTTGCAAAGAACTTGACGTAGTAAGTCACTCCTTTGTGTATAGAGTGTATATTTAGTCTCAAGGCACTGCTGCTGCCCAGGGCGAGCAAGGCTCCTGAGACAAGGACACCACCACCCAAAAGCTTTTTTGTAACCTGTGCAACCCTGTAGCCCTTCCCTGAAAGACAACACGGATGAAAGGCTGACATTCCCCGTGCCTTCCTGATCACACAGAGGGGCTGTTCCCCAAGTGAAATGGATCTGCAAAGGATGCTACAGGATCCTGGATTTTGTCCAGCTGGTGTTTTCATGTGCAAGCTCCAGCAACTAGAAATATTTTCATGGTCCCCAAAATGGAAGACACTTCACAAAAGCAATCCCTTAAGCAATTCCGCACAAGGAAGATAATCCTCATACTTCCCTGTCTTCCTTCTACTGCAATTTGGCCCCAAAAGAAATACCATTTTCTTGCAAGAGCAGCATTTCCAACAGGAATATTCTCTACTGGCAGTGGCAGGGTGCTGAAGGAGTAAATCTAGATAGACAGCTCCTACAGAGGAATTTAAGGAGCACCATTTCCCATGGGGAAACTAAGGCAGAGGTGTGTAAGGAACACGTCTGGGCCACTCTGTGGATCAGTGCAAAGCTGAGATCAGACCCATCACCATGATGTACTGGCAGCTGAGAAAAAGAAAACAGAGGAGCTTCAATGCTTTAGATGACAGGAAGAGAATTAATTTTCTGATGTGGTGTTTTGTTGATTCTTTCATCTTGTCATGTACATCAGAAATAATGTTCGTTCGATTAGAGTAAACTCACAGCAAAAGACTCTTATGATTATAAGCATCTCAGCTTCAATTTGATGTTTTATCACCTGCCAACCTTCCACATCAAAAATTATTTTTGTGTGTATTTGAAACACAAAATTTACAAAATATCAGTCCAGAATTTAAAACACTTCTTAAACATGTTAGAAAAGTAAGTTTAAAATGTCACTGAAGCTACAAAGAGGAAAAAGCCTGTCCATTGCTCTTATGCAATAATTAATTTTCATCAGGGTCCTTGTTATGCATTAGTTTTTATAGAGCAACAAAACATAACTGCATGCTATTGTTTAAACACATTTGCAGCATATGCCAGAACAGTAAAGGCTGGAAATAAGTGTAAAGGGTAATACACAAAATGTAGCTAAATGTATTCTATATTATGGATCCATAATACAGAATGCAAATGATTCTGACTAAGCATACACAGGAGACAGTCTTTAGGGTGCATGCTGTGAATGTATATTATGAATAATGCATAAAACTTGGCTAAATCTTAATGAGTCCATTGACATCCTATGGGGTCCACAGGAGCCTTAGATCCCAAAGCATGTCAGTGGCGTATTACTGTCCTCCCCCACTTCATTTAAAAAATACTTTCTTAAAACAAAGGAAATTAAAACACAAAAGAAAAAGCCCTTAGCTCTGATTTAACCCCCATATGATGGCAAATGCAGAGTCACAAGCCCTGACTTCCCTCACTCTCTTGTGCCTCGATGTTTGACATTAAACCAGGGCCTTTCTGTAGGGCTGCATCTGGTGTGGGACAGATGTTACTCCTAATTCTCAAATTAATACACTCAAGGGCTTCTCCACACACAAAATAAAGAGAGTGAGGTGATAAGCACCCCTATTATATTTTTTTCCACTCTCCTTCCCTAATTCCCAGATTCTTTAAGACCAATAATTAATGTAGAAAGAGATGGCAGAAAATATTGGGGGAAAAGACAGCCTGTTTACTAGTTAGAGCTACTCCAAAGAAGCAAGTTCACATGCTGAAGGACATTGGCAATGGGTGCAGTCATGAGGACAAAGAACTTGACCAAAGAGAAGCGCCTGGTATTTACAGTTTCCAAGTATAAAAACAGTAAGAAACAAATTTCCATCTCCTGAGTGAAACCGTGAGGTAGTACCATTCGATCTGAGTGTACAAGTATACCATATTCTCTAGGAAAAAAAAGCCTTGGCATCAAGCCCCAGCTCCACTCAGAAGTGTGAAGATAGTTTTTCTGTGTCATGTGCTTGGAAATAAATGAGTGGATTTTTCCTAAAGTGTAAATACAAAGAAAAATAACTGGTTAAGTTCTTGTTTATTTAGGGCTACGAGTCCTCAAATCAGTCGAAATTGTAATTAATTAGTTCTTGCAAAACCCGTGAGTGATGGTTAAGTCTGTACACCCTTAAACACAAGAAAGCCGAGGAACAAAAGGTCAAGAGACTTCCCCAGCGTGGCAGAGCACAGCAGAGGCAAAGCGGGGCCGTGCTCATGCTCCCCGTGCTCTGCCCCACACTCACCCCTGCACTTGGGTGGGCCAACGCTGCTCTGCTGAAGGACCACTTGGGTGCTCAGCCAGTTGACTTGGGCAAAGCCAACACAACAATAGCTGTGCAGGGCTCAAACCAAAGGAACAGATCCCACCCGGCCTGTCCTGGCTCTGCCCTCTATTCCCATGGCACTTAGGCCAGCACACACACACTCCTGGCACCCCCCAGGAACTCACTGTACATCCAGCCTGGCCAGTATGACAAGGCAGACCTGCACCCAGGACTGGGCAGGATTCTTGTTCTCTCCCTCATGGCCAGTTAGACCCCAGGTGTCTATGTTCACTAAGGCTGGCAGATCAGGGGAGCACTTTTCACCCCATCCACATTTCAGCACCTGAACCTGCCAGACTAGAGCTACTGCAACCCCGGGAATCCCTTCCCTCCAGAGACTGAGATAGAAAAGTGGCACAGGAATTGCCCTCCTGCCCAAAGCAGGGATCAGGGACAGGAGAAGAAGGCACGGTTTGGGACAAACTTGACATAACCAAGTTTTGCAAAAAAAGAGAAGGAAAAATAGCAACTGCCAGGAAATTCAGAAATATGAGTATTTTGTAGGTTTTGTTAAAATCTTCCTTTTCCTACCACATGTGCTTCCAATAGAAAATCAATACCAGGAAGACAGAAACTTTATCTGGGTGTTCAGCAAGCATTTTTGACCTAAAAAAAAAAAAAAAGCTTAATCCGGCTTTCGTTTTCCTTGTTTCAACTTCTTACAAAAACAACAAAATAACCAAACATGATTTTTTAGCGTGAAAACATTCAACAGATAGATCCTTGAGGAAAGTAAGTGATGGAAACAGTGCCATTGGATCTACAGCAGAATCTGGCATGAAACATGCACAGAGAGAGCAGGGACATGTGTGCTGATCTTTGAGTATAGCTGCCTATGTATTTAAGCACAAATACACAATCTCATTTTTCACCATAACAATATCCTTTTCTTTTTATGACAGATGGCTTTTTGTGCAGTTATAAAATAAACCCAACTTTCTCCTTCGTGTAGAAATGTAAATTTGGCCCCTATATGAAAACACAAATATTTACACACAGAGGTATATATTCTAACCAAGAGCAAGGGCCAGGCTTTCACCGGAACAATACTGTCAAAGTATTTTACCTTTGCAGCCCATCCTGCTACTATTTATACTTACTGCTACAGACATCAGCAATTGTTTCCTTGCCTCCTCACCCCTCCTGGACACCATGAGAATGACAGAGAAC
The DNA here is from genome assembly GCA_013399225.1 of Rhipidura dahli. Classification (NCBI taxonomy): domain Eukaryota; kingdom Metazoa; phylum Chordata; class Aves; order Passeriformes; family Rhipiduridae; genus Rhipidura; species Rhipidura dahli. The sequence goes on from VXAC01005332.1 coordinate 647,093, forward strand.
GGAGTCTCTCGGTAGCACTTTCATTCCCAGCAGGAAGCTCAAGCGTTTGTGATATCCATTTTGATACAAAACCTAAATTAGGCCTCTGGAAATAGGTAATGCATAAAAAGAAGCATTTTTGTGCCACAAGATTATTATTATAGGTTACCGTTAACCCTTGGGAGATGGAGGTGAGTCCTGCAGCTCCCCACTGTGTTGAATATTTGTTGAGAAAACACAAGCACTACCTAAGCAGATATTTCAGGTGTGCTTCGTGCTAAAGAGAGCGATCCTGTTGACCCATCATATTCTGATAGCCAGTTTGAGAGCAAAGCATTGTGAGTTAAACAAAAAGGATCAGCACAGCATGCACATGCTGCAACTCTCCTGTGCTAAGAGAAGATTTAAATGGGACTGAATACAGGGACAACTGTGGAATTACAAATGCAGAGATCAAACAAACAAAAAAATACTGTATTTGGGAACTACCCAAAACACATTTTGCTTCTTGGCTCCCTAAAATTCTTCCTTATGGCAAAGTTTCCACTGGGTCACAATCTAGTGAAAAGAAACACATCATTCAAAAAGGAAAATATAAATCCAAACCTTTAAATATTTTGCAGTTTTCACGTTTCAAATCACTGCAGATTAAAGTGTCGGGGCTGGAAGTCTGTGTGATTTATCCTACCTTCACAATTGCAAATCATAAAGCTACGCAAATCATAAATTAACTTTTTTTCTTCAGAACTACCACCATCCCTGAAGTTTGGAGAACTAGTCAATAATTTGGATTCAGTGAACCAGGCTATCTTCCACTAAAGCTACACCACCTCCTGTTGTGATACAAGTTGGCCTAGCATTACTCATTGCTTGACTTACTCCCTTAGCAAAATGAGCCACACAGGAAATTCAGTCTGTATCTGCCTACACGATTAATTCAAGTTCAGCTTATCCTAAGCATTTCTCTTTCCTTCAGACATGCAGACTTCAAAGGGCTATAAACTGTGATCTTAAACACAAAACCAACTGTGTGTCAGTAAGTTTTCACTAAATATAAAAAAGTATTTTAGTAAACCAGGGTTGCTACTTGTTAAGCCTGGGAAAAATGGAGCTTTGCTGTAACCTAGAAGACAAATTGCATCTCAGAGCCTCACACATCCTCCCATTCAAATCCCCATGCCTTGTATACCTACAGGAATAACAAAGGAGAACCATTCCAATAACCTCATGTAGTAGCAAGGCAGGCTGCAGTTCTCCTAATAAATGTAAGCTTTATAGCTCCTTCACTCCAAAAGCCACATTCTCAGTGATTCCTACACACTGAAGGGGAAGCCCTGTGGAAGAGGTGTTATTTCACAGACCATTCTGACTCTTGCACTGGTGACCTGAGCACACAAATCTTTGCACTCCTATGTGGGTAAACATTCATAAAAATATCCTCCTGTCCACAGAACAGCTCACATGGGCTACAACTCGCTGTGAACAGCAACGCGCTTTCTGTTTGGCCTAGAGATTTTCCTACAGACCTGGAAAGGCACGGGGAGGAAGCCAGAAGTCCTAGCTGCTCCTTTTCCACTCCACCATTAGGTTTGGCATAGCTTTTCCTAGACAGCCCTCTTTGCTCTAGCAGCTCTGACATCTGCGCATTGCATTTGCCCTGTTGTGCAAGCAGGACTATTTCCTCAGAGATAAACAGAGATCACCAAGCCCACAATGCCTGACACAAACAGAGTTCAGAACCAAGCTTCCTTGGGTAGCCTAGACCCATCCTTTTCACTTGCAAATGTAAAGGGAATTTGGCAAGACCCAAAGGGAAAAGAAGGAAATTATCTTAATAAAGAAATGGGAATGCAAGATCTCCCTCCCTCTCGCAATCATGCTTTTTTTAACAGCTATTTGAATCATCCCTGCTTATAGACTGTCCCACCTCTTCAGCAATGGAAAAGCAATACAAGCGTCCTGTCATCTGATCCCCCCAAACATTATGTAATTTCACAGGAGCAGGCTCCTCACTGGGCTCTCAGACAGAAGTTTGCCCACATGCCTTTTAAAGTACGTACCTGATTTTGCCTTTGTCTGCTATGCTCCTTTTGCAGCTGCATTCCCAGGAAAATGTTTCTATACCCACTTTCCCCTGTCGTTTCTACAGTCTGCTCAGAGATGGATTCATTGCTGGGTTTCGGCAGTTACACTTCTTCCTCAGTTGATGCTTCCTTTTACTTATTCTGAAGTTTCCAGTGTAAAACAAACAGGAATACCACCTTTCTAAAATGACTACTATCCCAATGTCCTCCAATGCAACATTAACAAGAGGCAATATTCTCCAAAGCTATGAAGCATATACTGCCCTAAATTACATTGCAGTCGCTGCCCTGAGCTTACACATTTTTGAATAGGAAGGCTCCCAGGGATCTCTCTCTCTGTTCTGACTGCATTTACTGCTTTAAAATATTTTTAACCCAGACACTGAAGTGCCAGCCTAGCAGCCCTTCATGCTAATCCTAGCCTGGGTGGCTGTTCTTAAGGGAAAGCATTCAAAAATTGTAGCAGTGCATCAACTTTGACCCTTTTCACTTAAAACATGAGACTTCTTTTTTTTTAGGGAAAAAAAAATTAGATTCCAGAGGGAATCACTGAACTCTGACCTGCTTAAAATTAGTTTTGTTTTAGTGCCTGTGTGGTGACTCAACAGGCCAATTTTCCAGACACTTAAGACTTCTCTGCTCCTGAAGATTCCAGTTCAAGTCCTGGACTCACTGCCTGGGGTCGGATCAGAACACTTTGTTCCAAGGCTTCAAACAGTGAATTCCCAGATCGCCGTACCCTTGCCAGATGCTGGCATGCTTGGTAATAAGTAGGGCTGCAACCAAGCTAATTATATTTTTTAAAAAAAATCTGTGAAGAGTTTTGCTCGCAATACATATGTTAGACCAAAAGAATTTCCCTTCAAAATTCAGCAGTCAAGAAATGTTTATATGGCTCTGATAAACATTTCATGATAAGCTGGAATCTTTCGGGGGGGGAGGGGGAAGATGTGTACTTTGGTTTAAAAAGTGCAGCAAAAAATTCTCAAATAGGGTCTGACTGAGTGTATCCGTCTCACTGGGAATAACTGATTTCATTTTTTTTTAATCTGTCACAGGCATTACAAACACTAAATGAGTCACTGTAGACTCCTATGCTGCAAAAAATAGCATCACAACACTTCATTTGCTCTTCAACAGGACTTCAAGTGTAGTGCCTGGTATCAAAAAGCCCTATCAGTTAACAAATTAAAAAATCCCAGGAAATGACACCCCAACATCATCTCTTAAAAAATTACTTCCTGCAGAAGTTTAACACCACCCAACAAAGCAAAGCTCATCTAGGAGCAGTAATTTTCCTCAATCTCAACAGAAATTTTCAATTTAATCTTATCATTCATGCTCTAGCACATACTTCCTATCTTTCATCAAAGGATCTCAAATGATTTACCAAACAGCTCCAGAAATCTCCCGTAAAGCGAGTGAGCACAATTATCTCCATTTATAAGTACTGAGGAATTAAAGCAAAAAAGATGCTAAGAAACTTTGGCCATGAGGCAAGCAGAGCCAGACCCAGAGGCAGAACCTGGGTGCTGGTCCATATTAAATGGCATCTGTTACATTTCCATCCCTGTTTCACAGTGATTATGGGAATAAAAGCTATGCCAACGCCTGTAATCACTTATTTGACAGCTGCTAACCAAACGAACACGAAGGCAATTTATACACCGTGCCCTAATCTGCCTGGATTTGATCATGTATGAACACAGCACCAGTACTTGCTCCAATGTAATTCTGTGTTTTTCCAAGTAAGAATTTAGCTTTCTTGCTTTTTCAGAAAGACAGCGAGGCACTAAAAGACAGAGTTTTAACATGCAGTCATCAATATGCTGTTCTTACAAATACAAATGTAAAACAGTAATAACACAAACAATGATGCACACTGAGCTGTATCGACAGCATGACTGCCTTCTGCCCAGAAAGCCCTCCTGCAACCGAGACATGACACCTCCCAGGACTGACAGGCCTGGCCTTACACCCCAGGAGACACTGTCAGGACAGCCAAAGTGAACAGAAAATCTGTGACAACAGACAGGGGCTCTGGCTTGTGAGCATCCTCCACATATTAAACCTCAAGATCCACCTGCCCCAGGTGACCACAACTGGTGATCACAGGACTTTAAATATACCCAATGAGGGTAAAAGTTTTGAACCTGCTCCACTAGAAGCCAAGCTGCTGAGCCATGGCAAACAGCAGTGTCTAATGTAAAGAAGTAACTCGCGCATGGTGGTCCCTGTCAGATGGCCAAGTCATGGTTTGTCTGCCTGAGAGGACCTCCCAAAGGACCACCACAGCATCCCCACCAATGAACCTAGTCTCACAAATTCCCACCATGCCTTCTCGAAGGAGAACTGTCACTGGATTGAATCAATGTGAGCAAACTAGGTTATTCATCACCTGCAAAAAAACGGTGCTGCTCAGAGCTTTTTGGATACAATGGTGAAGTGAAGAAGGCTTTCTTCACCGCCTACGCAGCCTGGGCTCAACTCTGCAAAACAAATTTGAGCTGCAGTCAGACTCAATGTCAGACTTTTGCCAGCTGAGCTCCCTCTCACTTCCTCAGTTTCAGGTCATCTGAATACCTTGACAACCTGTGAGGATAAATCAAGCACAGAAGGTGTTTAGGAACTAAACACACATGTCAGGTGTTTCTACAAAACCTACACAAAGTTATATCAAAGCATCCCAAATTCCAAATCCTTAACAAATATATCACACGTTTTGGAAACGGTGGGCAGGGACTTGAAACACAGCCGCACTGGTTATAAAAAATGAAAGGAGACAAAGTAAAGCTGGGAGGAGAGCGGGAGAGAATGCACATTTTTTGCTCTGGAGGACAGATCAGTTGCATGAAGCTTATCTTCACTTGGGCTGACTCTTTGAACAGCTCTACTCTTAAAGTAAATTATTTAACACATTAATATAGGCAATCCCTGATCTGTTGATCCCCATGCCAGAAAAGGCCTGCTGGGACTCAGGTCAGGCCTCCTGCCTGATGGAAGGACCTCACCCAATAATTCCCTCTAACTCCTGGTACAGCAAAAACCAGGGCACACACCCTGCTGGTCCTCATCTTGCACTGAGTATTACCACTTCCCGTCTGGCCATCTTCCCTCAGCCACACCAGCTCAGGACCAACGTGCCCACAGACTGGTGAAGAGACCCATGGTCACAAACCATTCCCACAGCCAACATCTGGTTCTGCCACCAGATCCATCCCACTACATGTTACATGAAAACTCTTCATGTCATTGACTTTTTTTTACGAAATTATTTACTCAGGCTCTTTGATCTTCCTCAGCACCAACAAAATTAAAGCTCCCATTCAGCGAGGGGCTTAAAACATTTGCCAAATTTTAGGCACTGAAGAAGACCTGCTGGCTACAGTGGGACTAAAATGCTTAAAGCCAGGCACATCCAGAACCACATCAGGGCCAAAATCCCTGCACAGCCATTCAAAATGCATCCAAGGCTTGCGCTTTGCTTCTGGAAACTTTATTCTCACTTTACATATAGTCAAAACCTGACAAGAGCTCACTGTCGGATTATGCAGGAAATCTGCAAGTTTCACCAAGGTGTGATCTTATGCTTTTTCACACATTATTGTATCATGCTGCGCCAGAACACTAACGTATGCACAGTTCTAAAATAACTTGCATTATTACAGCCCAGCACGGCAAACGGCGCTGAGAGGCCAACACGCAGACCTCCAGAGACTTGTTCCTCAGTGACCTGCAAACTGATAAGGGGTCACAATTCACTTCTTATGGGGGGGGAAGAATTTCAAAAAATTAAAAAAAGAAAAAAAAAGGAGATACAATCCAAACCAAACTCAGCATTTAAAAACCTTTTCTCCCATTTCTCTCTTTCAAATGAAATTGTCAATTTTCAGATTTGTCTTTGGTCATGTCAGGGTGGGAAAAAGGGATTTAATAACATTTAACTTACTTGCTATCAAGAAGGAAACATATTTTTCTTCTCTCAAATTTGAAACCGACACTTTCTTTTTTTTTTCTGTTGGCCTACTTTCTTTTAAGTTGCTTTTCAATTATTTATGAAAATGCAATAATGCATTACTTTGCTGTGCAAATGTTTAGAAGAAGGAGATAGTGTCTTTCAAGTGAAAAAACCCCATACACGGCCATACAGGGGTTTATTTAGAAGCGCATTGCAGGCGACACTTTATAAAAAACAATATGCTTTCATTTGCCTCCCGACACACATCCCCATTTTCTTTAAACTGTGTGTTTGAGTTGATGTAAAGAAGTCCACGGCTCCACAGAAACACCCCACTCATTGCTCTCCTGAGCTGGAGTTGTAACAAACAAAAGCTCTGCATGGGAAACTGTACAAGGGGCTGAACCAAAGCTTATTAGGACACTGAAAAGATTCCATGGTTCCTGAACAGCAGAAGAGATGGCAAAACCTTGTCCCACTAAATAAAGGAAACTCATAGGAAAACTCTATTTTTTTAAAGTTTTTTGCTACGTTTTTATTTGAAACAGCTGGATTTGGAAACAGCTGTATTCCAAGCCCATAGAACATCACTGAACACCAACTGCTGAACTTCTTTCTGCCATTTTCGAAATCCCATTTGGATGCACACTCAAGTGGCTAACCACAGGCTCAACACCTCAAGGTTTTAGCACCGATAGACTAAAACAAATTACAAAGTCTGCCTTTGACAGCAGCAGCTACAAAACCAGGCCCATAATGTTCCCCTACCATCTCTCAGGCTCTGCTCTCACATGCACAATTTTGGCCTCAGAAGGTGACTTTTCCCTATCACTGTCAATGGGAAGATGAAAGTTCTTTTTCTGCAACACTTTCTGCAGGAAACTCCTCTCCATTAACAGAGGGAACCATGAAGGATCAGCTTGATGAAGATTCTACTGATCTGGAATACCAAACCAGGAAAAAAAAGACCAGAAAACATTATAAAATGAACACAGATGTTCTTAACAAGAACATAACACAAAATGAAATATAATCAGAGAAATGCAACCTACCAAAACAACCCTAACAAACCCTACTAAAACAACCCTAAATAACTCTAAACAAACCTCCATCCTGAAGGTTTTCAAGCCTCATTTATATGGAACCATGACTGTCCCAGTCTGCTGCTGGCACTGACCCTGCCCATGCAGGTGGCCTCCTGTGGTCCCACCTGACTAACATCCACAGTGATACGAAAGAAAACAAAGCTGTAGAAGGACATAGAGAACCCAATCTCTGCTACTATTTTTAGAAAGTTACAATGTCCTCAGTATCACTCCTTAAAACTGGAATCCACGTAAATCCTGCAGTCACTGGAGATCCTGGAAGACACTTCTCACACTCACTTGTCGCAGTCCCTGCAGTTTTTGGAACGTTTTACAACACAGGAGACTTAGGAAATGAACTTTTTTCTTTTCCCCTTTGTTAGAATGACTTAGGCACCTAAATCACCCAGAAGGGCAGTGGGGCACTGTCTGCATGGTCTTCAAAAATGGGACTTAGCTGCATTGAAATCTCATTTACCTAACTAACGCTGCACTTGTGTAAACTCATATCTTGCTGAATTTAAATGAACTAAACCACATTTCTAAAGCTAAGCCTATACATAAAGATTGTTCTTAAACAGGGCCATAAAGCACACCTCTACAACTCACACTCAGGCGTTGAGATAAAAATAATTACAGAAAACTGTACAGTAATACAAGTACATACTGTCCTTTTTCTTATATGTAAAACCACAGAATTTAAAACTAAGCAAAGCAAGAATAAAAATATTGCATTCTTAAAACCTTTTACTATTGTGCAAAAGCATTTTTCTTCCATCTTGCCTCTTACAGCTACTTCTTCATGCTGTGTTTGCATGCACTGCAGAGGTACTTGGGTATGCAACTGCTGCTATTCACACCATGGGATCCATGCCTTTACCTCCAACATACTTTAAGGATTAGAATCTGTTGGTTTCTCCATTTTCTACCCCATTTCAGCTTGTTACTTCTCACTAGGAACCACCTTCCGTGCCAGCACAGTGCATGAGTTATTAAAAGAACAGTAGGACGTGTAGAAGGCACAAGAAGGTGCTTTCCTCCCCTCCACTGCTCCTCGTAAAAACACACACCTTGCTCTCATTCAAAGACCATTTCTTATACAGAGTGAGAAATTGGTATAATGGCATCTTGTGACTGGGTTAGGAGGCAAGCATCCACGTGAAGGACCCAAGCACACGTTTTAAACGTGTTGGGCACTGACAGGGTGCGTGCTTGGAGAATCCCCTCCAGCCATGCTTTACTGAGAGGGCCCCAAGTGGGTGCAGACCTGACCCCCATCCTCACTCTTGCTTTCAGGGGCTGCCCACAGAACACATCCCAGAGCATCACCACATGCTTCTACTGGGCTGCTTTCCTCCATGGCACTTTCCTGGCAGAGAGGCCTGCAGCTTCCAGAACTGTCAACTGCCTTTCAGAAGCACTAAACTCACACATACACATTTGTACATATTCATCAGCATTTACTCATTTGCAGCCTCTCATGAGAATTAATATTATTCCTCTACAGTGGCAAAACTTCCATCATCCTGAGCAAACTGGTACTTACCTACAGCAACCCTGTTTATGGGAATGCCTCATTATATATAATTTCAGGTTTCAATTGGAAATTGTTTTACAGAAGTGACAAGCACTTCACTATTTCTATCCCAGCTCTGTCTTTTCTGTCTATGGGAGGCTCGAAACGGATCTCGGGAACAAATTCCATCAAGAACTCAATACTCACTCTACTTGTGCACAGACTGAGTAATCTGTGTGTGACTTCCAAACCTGAACTAATTAATTGTCCTGTATTTGTAAATCGCAACCACAACAAGCTTAATGCACCATGGTGCCACTACACAAACCCCTGTTCCCGGGAATTGGAACAAATCGCTTGGTTTCCTCAGAATCGTTCTGTCCTGCTCCTAGCAGCTGCCTGCATTCAATTACAGATATAAAATCAATCTGAAGCACAGAAAAGAGCACAGTATCTCCGACTGAACACACTTTTCTTCCAGATTTGAATTTGTAAAGCAGAATATTGCATTAGCACATTCCCTCTCCTGTGACTTTATATGCTTCTTATATATTTTGCATAGCTTCCTAGCAGGTGTGTTCAATTTGTTATTAAACAGAAGTGTAATTGACACATACACTGCATTCCTTGATATTATTTATGCATTTGTCTACATATCAACATGAGTAGCATGATCTTTAATGCTATAGCATAAGGAGCAAGCTCGTCTCAGTGAAAAGATTGTTCTATGTTCCTGGATGCCACATAAGAACAGCAGAGTGCCACAACAGCTGCCTTTCCCTGCGTACCTCAATGTCCCCAGGCTCCTTCCAGAGTCAGTGAAGGAGACTCCACCGGAGTGTGATTTGGTGGAATAATCACTGTTAGGGAATAGGTACTTCCCCTGTTTCAGTAAAAAATTCTTTAATACAGAAGTCAGTATCTGGCTTTAATTCAATCTGCTCTGAAATCACTCAAAAACCATTCATTTTCTATCCTTTTCTAATTCTCTTCTCTAATGGTTTCTGAATCTTTTTCATATAAACCTGGTCTATTAGGACTAATCTGCTAGAAGGTCAGTTGTGACATTAAAATGGTGTTCCCAGCTAAGAAAAGCAACTCTTCTATTCACTGACTACAGGCACTGAGATAGCCATATAATAGGTATTTTGCTTTCAGTTCAAAAAAATGGACTGTAAAATTAACTTCTGGATCCTTATTACGAAAATATTTAATTGGTTAGCTGAGGATCACAACTGTGTCCCCCAGTCATTTTTATTAGCCTGAAAGCTTTCTCATACACAAGGATTTTATAGTACTGTAAAAGGTAGACTCCATAGTCCCAGTTTAGAAATTGAACCAGTTTAATTAAATGTATCTTTAGACTGACTGCTACAAACCACAATATGGCACTCAGTTGAATTTAAACCTGTTTTGTTCACTTAGTCCCTATAGAAACTGAAGATACTGCAAGCCATATTTACATCTGTTTCAAAGCTTCTCAGCAGAGCAAGCTTAACTGAATTTTGTCCCCTCTCCTCCAAAACATGGGCAAACATAGCAATGTAAAGGTGGAGGAGCCCAGCTATGAGCCAGCAATTTCACCCCATCCCATCAGCTCTTGGCTGTCCTAGCCATCCTTCCAACCTGCTTAACCCCAAAGCCAGTGTTGATAATCTGTGTTCAAATTAAATTAAATTAAATACATCAACATCACTGCCAGTAAGAGCAGTAGTAAGTAAGACCTCAAATACAATTTTAGTAATACTCCAGTTATACCTTACACATCCCACCAGGCTTGAACCGGTAAAGGCAAGTACTGTGTACACAGGGCAAATCTAAGCCTGCTGAATTAGACACGAGCATTCCTAAGACCTTTCAGACTCATTTCAAGTAAAACCTGGATTACCTTTCTAGGCACCAGGAGACAACAATGGAAATCACTCCTCCATGAGATGTGGTTTTATTTGGCTCCTCTTCTGTAAAACTCTGCTCCTTGCAGAAACTACAAAATGTCATCAAATTGCACTGGCCAACTGAGGCTGCTCAGTTTCTCTCAGGATGTGATCACAAACAAAAATAGATTGGTCTAAGTGTTCAGTGTCCTTTCTCAGACCAGTACAGTATTAATACAGTACTGACTTTTCCATGTATTTTAACTATAATCATTCAAAGGATCAAATACTAGTACATAAATATATAAGTAAATAGTGTGAGGCTTTTTCCTTAATATTTTGCCGTAGCGAAGAATTCTTTACTTGTAAAATAACTCCGACCTGCAATTTTCAGGCAATTAATTTCCTTGAAATATAGACAAATACTTTATTCTTCAAACAATAATCACAGAATACACTTCAGCTTTGTCACCAGGATTTCTTTTTATTTAAAAGAACAACAGGAAATGGTGGGGGGGGAGGGAAAGACTTCTATTAAAGGACAATTCACTGAAAGGTCTTTTAGCTGGCAATTGTCAGCACAGCTCAGGGCCAATGGATCAAATTTAACTCTCAAAAGTGCTGATGGTTGTATGAGTCTTCACAGTAGGGGATGGAGCTCTGGGCCACTCAAGTTCAATTTTTGGTGTTACCATGGGATGTAGGAACTGGGATCTTGGTGAGCAAAGATTTGCTCTGTATTTGATGCACTAGGTAAAGTGGTATTCTTAAAATCACTAGCCTCCCAAGCAGCTAGTAAGTCAGCAGGAGGTTAGTAGGAAGAGAAAGTAATTGTCCTTTGTGCCTCTGAAAATAGCCAATATTAAAGGATCCTCTTATGTATTACCTGCGTTTCAATCTACACTTGCAGCTCAAAGGAAAAGAAAGAGGCTGGAGGAGACAGAAAATAAAGCTGTCAGAAATATTATAGGAGACCCTCCTCAAGCTGTCATGAAGTGTATGGTCTCCTCACCTAGAAACCTGTGCAGCCAGAAATGATGAGTGCTCTGTAAGCAATAAAAACTTGTTCAGACAATGCATTTTACACACACACAGTGTGCTGTGCATGTCCCTGTGCATTCACCACATGCCGGAAGAGGCCAGAGACCCAGGGAAAGGCACTGCAAGAGTGATCCTCAGACACTTATCCAGGACGTCCATAGTGCAGCCAGCACCACGTGGACTCCACTGTACATAAGTCATCAGAAATCCACTGTACATGCAGCCTCCGCAGCCTCTGCAGCCTCCGCTCCCCACGCAGTGCCCAAAGAAGGTGGAAGTGCAGCACGACTAGCAGCAGAATGCAAACTGAATGCCCTGACCTTGACCTGAATGGTGTTACCTGTTAGCAAATTTCCCAAAATGAAACAGATTTGGCTGCTGATTTCTCTACTCTTACAGTTTGGTCACAAAATTGAAAGGAAATTTACTTTGGGTCTGGGCACAACATGAAAAAGAAAGAAAACTCTCCAAAGCCCTCATTGCTTCAGTGCTACTGGAAAGGAGCTCACTCTTGTTTCAAGCTTCAATTCAAATGCTGTCTAAACAAAATTTGGGTCTGAACTTGACTACATAATATATCCTAAGTGATTAACTGGACTGTATCTAACATCTCGAGGATATGATTACAAAAACCCCCAAACTTACAGTACAGGAGACTTAAAGGCTTTACAAGGGCCGTTCCAGTTGGGTCCAGATGCCCACTTCCTCACCAGCAACATTCCCACTGCCTTCTGTATGAGCACAGCTCTGCCTGCTCAGGGAACATGTGAGGATCCTCATGTTGAAAACAGGAAAAAGAAAACTTCTTCGCTAATAGGAAAAAAATCCTTGTAATAATACTAATCTATTTATAATGGTCAAAAAATATGTCAGCTTACAACAGCGTCAGAGCAGTGCTTTGGCAATATTTTAGCATACTACTGTATTTTTAGAAGGACTGTTCATTTACTTTCTCCTAAATGCTGCAGTTCTTATTTTTCAACAAACGATCTGTTTTTTTGGTGTATCATATGCCAACATCGGAGTGTTTTATCTCAGGGTAAGTAGGAACTGCAGGCAAAAACAAAGCTCCTGCACACACGCTGCTGTACAGCAGCACTGCCAGAGATGCCAAATCCCAGTCTCCTCCCGTGCTTTATGCAGTGAGAGCTCTGCCACTAACAAACCTTCCTGGAACGCAGCGCTGCGTTTTTACAATGAGTAACAGAAAACTGCTGGGTTTCTTCATCCTGAGCATTGAGGAACTATCCCATTGTAAACAACAGGGCTGACAGTTTAATGATATTGCTCAACCTAACTGATTCTGGCAAGCAGCACGTACGATAAGAGTGCAGCAAGATGTGTTTAAGCACTTTTATGCATTCTCAGCACAGGGTACCCTACCAGTTCAAAATTCATCTGCAAGCTACCTATGAACTTCAGTGTAAAACTGTAAGCGCTCTGTTAAGTCTCACCTGGGCCTACAAGATCATGACAACAGGATGATTCTAATCCCTAAGAGCCTCTAGAGCTGTAGCTCCAAGACCTATAGAGAAAATCCACAGGCTCTTATTTTCTTTCTAAAAAGGATGTATGAGCTTCCATTGCTTACAAAAACACTAGGCTAAATTAAATACATGTGCACTCACATGTTAACTGAATTAACTTGAAACCATCAATACATCTCAAATGTCCATCTGTTTACACAAGCCACTTGCAGCTTTCAAGTCTTGTGCTCCTTATAGTGTAACTCTCAACCAAAACAGTCTAAGTGCAAGCAGAAAGCTCTGCTGTGATATTTCCATGCATAATGACCATGTGTTTATTGGGTTTTCATGTTCAAATCATGTCAGAATAGACATGCTGTCCATTTGCAAGATGCAACACACCCATGCCAGCCTCTCCCTCTTCAGCTGCAGAAGCCTTGTAAAACAAAGCTGGCTCTAACCTGGACAGATATAGCTAAATTTTAAAAACCTTTCTTTGCAATTTCAGTTTGATAGCTGTAAGTGGTGTAGCTTGCAGGACAAAGAATTAATTTCTGAGGCAATAATGTACATTCCAGGTCTGGGAAGGACTAAGAGCAGCAGATACAAGTAGCTGTTTTCAGGTAAATTTCAGGTGATAAAAGACTTCGACCAAAAACTTTCTACTAGCTCCTCATAAGAAGTTGCCTTTTAATCTGAGTGGCTCACTTCAGCAAGGCTGCACACCGCTAGCTGGATTTAAACTGGCAGGATTAAAGCGAGGACACATTATCCTACAGTTCTACAGCGGGAAGCAAACTTCCCTTCCTAATTTCAATTAAACTTAGTATTTCACTCTTCGACAGAGATGGAATGAAATGCAGCTCTATTAAAAATTTAAAAAAAAAAAAAAAACAACCAAATCATTTTCTCTTTAATTTTAGGCTACTGCTTTCCTTTTAGAAGAGGTCAATGTTGTGGACGATAGCAAAAGCTACCTGTGCCAGCATGTGATACCAGCTTCTCAGAGAAAACAGTTCTCATCAGACACTGTCCTCCTGGATGTCCCTACTGTATTGCTGTTGATGATGATGATTGCAATGTTGAACGCCTACAATCTCCCACGTGCCTATTTCGTTGGCCTGCTGTTTTGGTTGGGTTTTTTTTTTTAAAAAAAAAAAAAAAAAAAAAAAAAAAAAAAAAAAAAAAAAGAAAGAAAAAAAAAAAAAANAAAAAAGAGAAGATCGAGGCCATTATTCATGAGCAGTAAGAAAACAAATCACTCTTAGACCTACTCCTCTTGCAGATTCCCACACTTATTACCCAAAATCCCACAGCTCGCTATTGGTTCTACCCTTGACCAAAGTACAGGGCTGAGGCAGCATGCCGTCCCCTGGGAAAAGCCGATCACGTTCCTCCCGGCAAGCGGCTCCGGATCGCAGTCGGGCTGGAATAAAGTCCCCTAACTTTTCAGAGAAGGCAGCGCTCGCTCTCAGCGCTAGTGCCTGGGGACCCATGGGAACCAGCGCGGCCGCACTCCGCACTCTGACCGGGAAGTCGCTTTTTCTCCCTGACCCGTTTTCTTTATGAGGGGAAAAGAGCCGAAACGAGCGAACCGAAAGCCTTCAGTCCCTTCCACAGAGCCACCCTCCTGCTCGGACAGAAGCGAGGAAGGGGCTTCTCAGAAATAAGTAAAGATGCTTATGCCGGTGCCCCCCACCCCGGTGCCGGTGCGATGCCCGCCGTACCCCCCGCTCGCCCCTGCGCGCACCCAGGCAGCGG
>VXAC01005332.1:661941-711826 GCA_013399225.1 Rhipidura dahli
CCGCCGGCTCCGCCGGGATCCCGAGGGCTGAGCCATGCCCGGGCAGGGCGCGGAGCAGCGGCTGCCCCGCCACACACACGCGGGCACCGCGGCCGGACCGCCCCCGCCCGCCCCCAACCCCGGAGGCAGCAGGAACCGGAGCAGGAGCAGAAGGAGGAGGAGGAGGAGGAGGAGGAAAGGGGNTCTGGCTTTCTGTCTCTCAAGGACGAGGTGAAATCCCTTGGCTGGTCATGAGGCGGCTTCAGAGACAAACAACACAGTGCGAGTGCAAATAACAAAAGGGGGGAAAAAAAAAAGGAGAGGGAGAGGGAGACCGGGAACAATGGGGGAGGAGAGGCTCGCCGCGCCGCGCCTGGCCGCCGCCGGCACCCCGGCAGGCAGGAGGAGGAGGCGGAGGAGGAAGGCGATATGGTGACAGCGGGGAGGGGGCTGCGCAGGGAGTCCCCCCGGCGCGGCGGGGCTGCCTCAGACCATCCCCGACCTCTCCGCCGCCCGCCCCGCCGCGCACCGGGGCGGCCCTGCGTGGCGGCCACCGGTAAGTGACGCGCCCGCCGCCCCCGCGAACGGCCATCGCCACCACCACCATCCTCATCCTCACTGTCCGCGGAGGGGGCGGGGGCGACGGCTAGCCGCCCGTACAGCCAGCGGTTCAAAGCGGCGGCAGCAGCGAGCCCTTCCCGCCTTCCCCCCTACTCCGCCCGGGAACTTCTTCAACGAGAGGGGCCGTCGCGGGTCCCGGGGACATCGCTCCCGAGTCCCTTCCCGAGGAGCAGTACCCCCTCCCGCTCTTTTGCTAGGAGTAAACACGCCGAGAGTTGCATGTCCGTGGGCGTGTGCGTGTCCGCTAGCACCTCCCGCACCGACAGACACAGTTACGGCGGTGCCATCGCGCACATGCCCAGCCGCCCGTAGGGACGCCTGCTGCATCCCCTCTCCTCAGCTCCCACTTCATTCCCAGGACCCCCAGCCGGGCGCAGGAACCGGAGAGAGCCGCAGAAGTTTGGGGTCCCACCGCGCCCTTCCCCTCCGCGCTCTCCCGCAGGGGCCGAAGATGAGGCGGGGGGTTCGAATCCCATCAGTGTCACCGGGAAGCCCCAGCGCTTACCTCAGTGGCCGGCGGGGCCCGGCAGGACTGCGGCCCTCCGCGCTCCTGAAACCCCTGCCCGCGGCGGAGGGGCCGGGGCAGCCCCCTCCGTGTCACCGCTCCCCAGGCAGGCGGGGAGCGAGCGCCAGTCTCCGCAGCCCGCTTCTGCCCCGGACCCCGCGGTTACCTCTTCCTCCTCCTGCTCTCCTCCAGAAACCCCCGCCGCTGCTCGGGCCAGCTCAGCCGTGTCCCGGGCCGGCCCCGCTAGCCCGCGGGGACCCGGCCGGCCGCTGCCGGGGCTCCGTTCGTGGGTGGGGGTACGTGCCAGTGGGTGTGGGGGAGTTGTGTTTTCCTCTCGGCAGCAGCCGCTGGTTCTGTCCCTTCCCAGCGCAGCTGCTGGGAGCGGGTCCCGGTGCTGCGGGTGCGACGCGCTCCGGGGCGCGGGGGGACGGCGGCTGCAGCCCGGGTCTGGGAGGGGTGGCGGGTACCCCGCCGCTAATAAAGTCACTCTCTCCAAGTACCAGGTCTGCCTTTCGCTCGCTCTCTCTCTTGTTTACTTACGGGGTCTTTTATTTTTACCGGAGCGGTTTGTACACGCGCTTTTCCGAAGCGCCGTAGCCGGCTGGACGGGGTTCGAGACTTAGAGTGGGAAACGCAGAAATCTGCACGCTGAGCCAAATTGCTCAAAGAAGAGCAAGTTCGGTTATTATTCATCTCCACGAGGGAAGTCTTATCTTCTACAAATATTTGATACTGGGACAAGTCCAATAATTAACAAGAACAATCAAACAATTTCACTGCCTTCTTGGGGATTTAAAAAGTCATCATCTGGAATTCATGAACATTACAACCCTTTTTTTTCCCCCGTGCTTGGATATGTTACTGTATATGATCTTTTCAGTGTGATCTTTTTTACCCTTTCATGCAGAAAGATGCAAACCATTAACAGCACAGATAATATTCACAACTGCTGATTCAGTGAGACTTCAGACCTCTCCGTAGGAGTGGAGAGAGAGGGTGGTAACCCTGACGGGAAAAGGAGGGGGAAAAAAAAAGAGCTGGAGGAATGTTTCTTTCTTGGCTTCCTCCCTACCTCTGTGGCAGGAACTCCCACGGGAGTCCTGTGGGTGGGATGGTAGCAGGGCAGTTGGGAGCTTGGCCAGCTCTGTATAGGTGCAAGCATCAGCTCTCCCAGGCAGCCCCATAGCTCCTCATACCAGAGAAAAAGCCAGGCTGGGGCTCCTGAGCTCTGCAGCAACATTTCTGGCACGGCGAAGACTTGGGGTGCCAGGGAAGCTGCATGGCTTTCAGGACCTGCAGTGAACCAAGTGGGACAGACAGGGAATTGGCTATGGCGCAATTGTATCCAAAAAACCCAAACACTAAGCCAACCCCAAACTCACCTCTTCTGAATTAAATTCAGACTTTTGAGAAAGGTGGACACATGCTAAGGGGCAATGTTTCACCCTGCACTGTCCCAGTCACTGAACTGCACAAGTTCTGGCACTGGCTGTCAAAGTTACATTTCTTCAGCCCCCACCTGCTCATGCAAATCCTGCTTGTGATGACTGCTGCATAGGCAATAGCTCGGGCATGGAGCTCTGCTCTATCTAGGGTTATCTCAAACCTGGGGACCTACAGTCAGGCTTCCATGGGACACACATGGCTTTGTGTGTCCTCCCCACATCTTTCAGAACTCTCTTCTATTCATACCCTTCCCACACCATTTTTTTCTTTGCATAAGCACTGCCCTCCCCCCTTTACTACTTGCTTTATGCCAACTCCTCCTTACAGTCGTGATAAAGTTCCTTGCAGTTCAACACAAGAAAGGAATAAGGGTGGCTGGGTCCAAAATTAATCTGGCGCAAAGAGAGAAAGCCAAATGCGGGTGCATTTTATTTAAGATCAAAAGCACAATGGTGTGAGATTGTATTATGCTCTCCACAGGAGCTGTATTTATCTAGTTCTACAATAGGATTAAGGTGTTCACTGGAAAAGAAAATTACAAAAAAAAAAAAAAGAAAAAAAAGAGCCCCATTGGACTGCTAGTAGCTGCATTTGAATTTGTCTTGAATAATGAGGATATTTCATTCTTCGAAGACTCTAGCATCCTATTTCCAAATACTTTTTAAAACAATTGTGAATGCCAATAATTTAATTTTTAGTATTTTTTGCAAAGAATTTATTTATTTATTTAAAGAAAGCATGTTGCCATTTCTGCATTGACTTATTTCAACATTTTCAGTCAACCAAATGCTTTTTAGTAGAACCTAAAGACATCTCCTTATTTAGCCCTGCATATCTGAGTGCACAGGATGTTGAATGTTAGCACACACGGGCTGGACACAGCTGGGAGCACAGCTTCAAGCCACTTTTCCACCCTGAATAACTAAAGAAAGCACAAAAGAAAATTTTCAGTGCAGCTTACCCAGTGAAAAATAGGCTACTGTGTAAAAATTGCTAGCTATTTTAAATTTGAAATTTGCAAAGCTCTGGCTGACTCTCAGTTTCCCAGCACCAGGGAAGCATGGCCTGAGCCTGGTTCTGTTCTAGTGTTCATGCAACATGACTGTGTTGAAGTGAAAGGTATCACACACCTTTACTGTGAGCAGTGTGCACCTAAAAATTAGTTTGTGAAGGTGTTTTATGCATAGCTCTGTGTTCAATAGGTTCCCCCCACCCACCCCTGAACCTGCAAGTTCACCAATTAAAGTTTTATGTATGATTCTAAGGAAAAAAATTTACAGATAGATCTCTCTGCTCACACAGAGCTGATCTTCTTCAGTTTTCCCTGACTTTGTCCCTTCGCTACCACTCTTCACAAGCTGCCTTTTGCCTCATCCTCCTAGAAAATTCATAGCTCCAGTTTTCTACTCCATTGGGTCTTGGCACACTCATTTTCACAAGAGCTGCTGTAAAATCCCACGTTTCTCACAGGGAAATGGTTTGTTGCTACCTTTCAGGGGAAAAAATGACAGCATTGAACAACAAAGCCTGAGTCCTATAAAACAACATTATCTTTGCGCCAGAGTAATCCAATTATTGAGGTACTGTGATAACCTTAAAGCCATATCAAAATGAAGAAACCACTTAGGAACTTACAAGCATCTGTTTTCGTATCAGAGAGCATCAGCACAAGAACACCCTTACGTGGTCCTAATCAGACAAAGCACCGCTCTCATCTTTTACGTTCAGCATGGCTTATCTGCTCCTCCATAATAAAATCAGAGTGATGCTTGCACTGATTTCTGTTAGTAGGGAAGGCCTCTGTTGCTTAAATTAAAGCAATGTGGTTCTATGCAGGTCTTGTCTCCATTCTCCCAGAGGCAATAGAGAATCCCATCTATGATATTTCAAAAAGACATTAAAATAACTTCCTAGGCAACATAAAACATGCTACAGTTGCATCCCTGCATAGGGTGCTCTCTCTAGCTTCTTGTTAGCTGGTTCCTGAAATTAAATGATAGAATCATGTTTCAGCAGAGCAACTGGCAGTTTGGATACCACATTTAGGTCCTATTAACTAAATAAGGAATATATTTATTTTTAGTAGAAGGTGCACACAAAATCTAAAAGAAACAGGAAATGTTGATTAAATTAAATGTCAGTGTAGTGCTCTATAATTTAAACTACTGCAGGCACATGGAATGATAAAGAGGAAAGGAAGCCAGCTGAAAAAGTTAAGATACTTGCCTTAAGTTGTCCATGCTGAGCAAAAATTAAGTATTACAAGAATCTGTAAACAGCTTTCAGCTTCAGTAATGGATTAAAGGCACAAGCCACAATCATCTATCATGCTACCAGTAGTAACCCGTAGATTTCAATGAGATTACTCATATATATAAAAATAAGCATAATCTATCAGGACATGCAGATGTATAAAGACAGTCACAAGGATGGATTTAAGAAGCAGGCTGGAACTTCATTAACACAATATTTTCACGTGTCAAACAGTTAAGTGGGCCTGGTGCAGGGATTACAAAGCTACAGTTTAGGGCAGATCTTCCCTAATCTCTCTTTTAAAATGAGCTTACATCTCAAGCCCACCCCTCAACCCTTCCCCAAGAAAAAGGAGGAGGACCTAAACCCCACAACACTTCATTTAGGTTTGCTTCTTTCCTAGGCACAAATCCAATTGCAAAGTTCCAGGTCTTTTTTTTTTAATTTCAGCCTTAGTCCACACTGAACATGATCAAAAGCTTTCCACCAATTCCAACAGATGAATAAATATGTATATTCTCATGTGTTCCACTTCCAAATCCACCTTTTCAGCCCACCCCTGACTCTGTGGTGCTACAAAGGCCATCAAAACATTTAAGCCTCTCCAACTGTGTCCTAATAGAAGAACATGTCTTTCATGATACCAGAATACTCAAGCAAGAGACAGCATCCCAAAATCACAGATTATCTGTAGTGATACAGGAAAGGATTAAGACCCAAACCTTAACTTCACTTTTGTGCCTGCCAGAAGTGAGAGAACCCATCCAGGATCACAGCTGGAGGTCTCATGTATATATTCTGGCTGTCCCCTTTCCTTCTTGGCTGCTTACCTCACCACCAGGTTAATTAATATTATTTTCCATGGAGCCCCCACTGGAGGTGGAGGAAGCACTTGCAGGATGAGAAACCATGTGGTGATGCTTGCATACGTGTGGACACCACCAGGAATGTGTCTTGAATGGCTCCTTGGGGGTCACTCAGGACTAATTAATGAGGGCTGACCATTAGGACAGTGCAGACGTGGAACTTACAGACTCTCAAGTAATCCAGGTATGTCAGCATGGAGCACCGTTGTACACAGTGTCCACTCAAACCAAGGCTGCAACAAAGTTTTCAGAGTGATTTCCAAGGGTTTCGGGCTCTCTACAAATTGACAAAAATTGTGGCGTAAGCAGGTGTCTTTCATTTTTTATATCTAGCCACGTTTTCTAAAACTGGTGGTTGACTGAAAAAGGGAGGTAATCAAAATAATCCGCGACTTCTGAAAATAGAGGCCAGTTCCTGTGAGTAAGTTTTAGCAGAACTGAACAGCTAGTGTCTTATCAGTAGCACAGGAACAGGGATTTGTATATACTGTTTTATTAAGATTATTATCTCTACAGTGCTCCTTAAATGAAAACAAAAGAAAAAAACTGCCGTAAAAGGACAAAAAACTGCCATAAAAATGACTCACTTTCCCATCATTGCCAAAAGCCTCTAATTTTCAATATAATCAATCTTTGTGCCACAAGCTAGAGCCTTTTTCTTTAATATATATTTAGGTGCAGTAATTAATATTAAAATAAATGTGGAAAATATGGTGTGACCTTGTTTAAAATTTAGCACATTGCTGTAGGATTATTTTCCAGCATGTATGCAATAATTAGTACCCTCAAGAAAAGCAAACAAACATAACAAAACCAAACAGAATAAGTAAAAAAATGGCCAAATCTCCAACCAGAAAATATTCTTTCTTACTCCAATGTTTGTTCTCTGAATTTGTGATCATTGTTTGAAAAATCAGAGAGCATATACAATTTTTGCTGCAGCATTTCTCATGAAAAGCTGTTTTCTTGCACTACCATCTTTTGTGGAGTAGCACAGCTCCTAATATCCTTAAATTGCTATCATAAAAACAAAAAGGAGAGGAGGTTGCACTGCAATGAGATGTCGTTTGTGTTTGTAACAGGGCAGTTGTTAATTTAAAATTGGCATTGGAACTCCTTTTGTGAAATAATTGCTAGGTTAGGAAAACAGCCCTTTAAACCAGCAACATCTGAATTTCTAAGGAAGAACTCAGGTTTAGCACTTGTTCTGCTCTGTGTTGACTGTTGGATCTGCACATATTTCTATGTGTGCATATTCTTTTGCTCTGGAAGTATCCTATAGGAATGCTCAAAAGATCACTGTCTAGAAGGCTCAAATAGCTTTATATTTTACCTTTAAGGAAAACAAAACAATTGCATATAAATAAAATTTTTGTAGGAATTCAAAGCCTGTTTTATCTCATGCACCTGCTCACATGGCTACAGGTATGCAGTGAAGGATAAGCAGTACAAAATATTTTATATTCTGCTTTTCCAGTGTGTGGGCATTCAGGCTGTTCACTACAAATGACTGCACAAGGTGAGAGGCACCGGAGAATCAGGCCCCAAAGATTTTCTATACTGGATCAGATCACTGGTGCATTAAGTGTGTCACCTCACAGCTGGATGCTCCAAAGTGAACCTAGCTGTCTGTGCAGTCTGTGGGAACTATTCTGGCAATCAGGTTGCATCCAGGAGAGGAGAGTGGGTTTTGCCTTTTATTTTCTTACTGTGTCTAGTCTGAACTGCCCTTATTTGGGATCAAACTTCTCAGACTTCCTTAACAGTTAAACAAGAGTATCTCTTGTTGTGAAACAGGATGTAAGACATGGCATTAGAAATTATAAATAATAGCATGAGAGAAAACAAAACAAAACAACACAACAAACATTAATTTCTCACTGTTTTCATGTGCTTCTGTGTATAAAAAAATAGTCTGCAATATAAGAAACACATAATAAGTATTCCATTATTTACATCTGGGCGTTTCACACTGCAGAGCTAATTTGTGGAACTTTACAGCTTTATATAATTGATTTATTTAAGTCAGAAATGTGGCTTAATATTGCATGAAAAATAATTATATACAATATTAAGAATTTCCAGATATCAGCAACATGAAGTAGCACAAATAAAACAACACACAAAGCTGTGTAAAGCTTTCAGCGGTTTCATATGCATAACCCAGTGAGAATCAAATCTCAGTACATCAAGTCATAGGCACAAATATTCCTAAAACACTTCAACATGCTGATTTCAGCATCCAACGGCTCCAAAGCAGATGACAAAGCTTAGCACACTTTGGATACATTGATCCTAGTTGTCACATATTTAAAACTATTCAAAAGCAGTTACATACCTGCTATCTGACTGAAAGTCGATAGCACTTATATGTGCCCCTAAATTGCTTCTCTGGAGCTCAGTTTCAGCCACCAAAAAACCCCAACAAAACCCACAAAGAAAATGTATGTGCTTACACTCACAAAAAACCCAGATGAAAAACACACCCAAAACCAAACAAAATACCCAGCCAAAACCCAAACACTTATGCTGCAGGCTTGTATACTATTTTTTAAAAGAGTTTCATTTCAAGGAGAATGGGTGTCCCACCATCCATTCACCATTAGTAATTCGGAAACTTAAGACTTGACTGCAAATCTTTTGTCAAAAAATTAAGGTCATTCAGGAAAATATATTTTTTTTTAAATTTTTATTGTGATTGAACTGCTTCTCTCCAGACAAAATAAAGTAAGAGATGAGTAACCCAATAATCTGTTTCTGCAAATGTTTCTGTAAAGAGCTGTTACTGATAAAGTTGAAGTTGCACTGGTAAAAAGCAGCTTTTGGGTTGGATTTGTTTAAATGGGATGATTTTCCTTCCTGACCGTGTAACTGAAACACCTTTTGTGACCTTCTGCTGTAGGTGAAGATCCCACAGCTTATGGCTGAGCACCAGACAGTCCCAGGATGTGCTGGAATATAGGGCCAGCTCCTGGGCAGGGAAACCTGAGGTTTAGCCTCCTGCTGGCACCAGGTTCAGTGCCCTGTGCAGAAAGAGTCAAAGCGAGAAAGAAGGCCAGAACAGAAGATGTCAGGCCACAAGGATGAAAACAATATAGAAACAAGAATTCAAGTGGCACTCTGGAACCTGCAGAAAATGATCTATTTGACAAATCAAAAAAACCTCACTCAGAACCTGTCAGACCAATTAGAGATTTCTGAATTAGTCTGTGTGTGGTGGGGGGTGTTTGTATATTTTCTTTTAACTGACTTCACAACAAACCGAAAAGTTTGGAAAAAGCAGAAGGTCTATAGTACGGACTTTTGTTCAGAAAGAAATCTGCAATAAAACCCTATTTTTTATTCATCCTCCAAGCCAGAAGTGGGGCTGGCATTTGTAAACTCAGGGCAGGGATTAGAAGCCAGGCTTGCAGACAAAGAGCAAATCCAAGAGTTTACAGCAAGGACTCTCCAACTATAGTATTCTTGAAGTCCTTCTCACTCAGACACCAGCTGTTTATATCTGGAATTTACTTTTCTCTTTCATAGATTCAAACTGATACCTTCACAGTGAAGGCCTTCATGCAGCTGATTAATTAAATTTCCTTTTTGAGTAAGGAGGTTTTCAAGAAGAAAAGTGACTGTGACATTACTAGTATCCATGAGGAAGCAGACACTGAATGTTAAGAGGGAAGGAGGCAGAAGGGCACAACAGGCATGGGACAGGAGGAAGAGGCACCAAGGAAGGCACGAAGGAGCCCTGAAGAGCATCAGCCATCAGCTAGTGAGTTTTAACACTGCTTTCAGTAGGTAGGCTGCTCCCAGACTTTCGGGACTTTTCAAGGCTTTCAGAATAATTAAACATTAGTCTTGGTTTTAAAGCAGGTAAGGACATTTTTACTCAGAAACATTTAGCATCTCTTGAAGCACTCCAGAGCTGGAAAAGCTATCTTTGCCTATTTCAGCTCCCTTTGTTCACAGTTATAATCTATTTAGTGGCTGAATAGTTGGAACGGCAATGAAAACTAATCACCCTCCTACTCTCATGTTACCTTCCCCTACAACCTGTTTACCCTCCTCGTCTGCTGTTTTCCTAAAAAGCAGCTTGCTGACAAATGGCAGGATTACCATTTCCGTGGTGACACAGCTCATCAGAGAACAATGCACAGAGATGAACGTCATTTTTGAAGGAAAAGGAATGACTTTTTTTGGATGCATTTATTCCATAGAGGTGGTAAGTGCAATCTTGCTTGTTACTGTAATTCACAAGCTCATCCTCACCCCTCTTAGTGTAATCAATTCCTTGATGATCGGTGCTCAGCCAGTGCTTGTGTGAGTTGTGTGTGTGTGTGAGAGAGAGAGAGAGAGGCAGCAAGTGTGCAATAGAGCTCAAGTTCACCCTGGTCCATGAAGCATGTGAGCATCCTGTGACTGAAAATATGCTCCCTTGCATAATCCTGAGATTAGCAAATTTCTAGTAAAGGATGTCAGACAAAAAAGGGAGGAGGAAAAATGTGTAAGGTAAGCACAGAGGAAAACCCAGCCTAAGAAATGAACTTACAGGATTCCTGCTCAGTTCCTGCCTCATCTCTGTCACTGATGTCTGTATGAACTGGAGTGAGGTCTAGCAACTCCTCTGGCTTTAAAATCCCTTCTCTTAAAAACAAGAACTGAAGTAGGTGAAGCTATTTTAAAGATCCTTGGCTGTTTAGAAGATGAGTTGTTCCAGTGCCAATTGATCATAACCAACTTCTGACAGAGGAGGGAAGGTTAGCAGATCACAAAATATGTGACACAATATGTGTCACTCAAACTGTGACATTCATAAAAAAGTCACTGGCTGAAAGTGATTATCATCTTGGCAGCTGTTTTTGGTGGGATCCGGGATTGCACAGACAAACAGTTGAAAGGTGCTAACTCGCCTTCCTCAGGTGTGTTCCTGGCTACTGGCATTTTTAATGCTAAAAGGGGAGGTGTTTTCCAGACATGCCCCCCCATAGGAAGGTGCCATGGGTATTTTGAGAGTTGCAATTCCACAGCTGGTGTTAGCTCTGCTTGGCTGGGTGATATCTGGAGTTCCCATGTGCTTCTGTGTCTAAGAAGTCCTCCCGCAGGCTTTGTGAAATTGGGAGGCTTCTAGACAGGATGGACAGTGTCTTCCACTGACAGAGAACATGGATAAATTACACCAACTGAATCCGTATGCCAGATCCTTGTATTGCAGACTTGGGGCCAAAATTAAGTTTTTTGGTTTGGGATTTTACAATGAAACCAATGAAAACTACCACAGCAGCCTCCACTAAGTCCCAAAGAGGAAGCAACATCTTACAGAATTTCAGATGAACATTTGCATTGAATATCAAACCCGAGTACAGCTCTATGGGTTGCAGGGTGCTCCTGATGATTTTATTTCTGAAGCCAAGACAGTTCAGCCCCAGAGGTTCTTCTGCTTGTATAAAGAGAGAAAATAATTTTTATTCAGATTATCTGTCTGTGTGTCTGTACCTCATAGAGTTTGGGTTACAAACTCAAACAGTCCTTTCATTTGTGGTGAACCCTATTTTTGGTTGGGAGTAGAGAGGAGGGAGGCAAGCAGGCAACCAAGAAAAAGCTTAAGAGAAAGCCTTGGCTTGTGCGCACAGAAGCATTTTTCCAGATGGGATGTCCCCTTTGCTCTCCCCAAACCTGTTGCTCTGCCAATACCCTCCTCAGGCTCCCCCCGGGAATTCGGGAAGTGGTGGCTGCCTGGCATCTGTGGGGACAGCTGGGTACCTGCCCGGGGCTCGCCGCAGCTGCAGCAGTTCTGGGCATCCTCCCCTGCACACCTGGCAGTGCACCAAAAACCCATTTGAGTCTTCAGCAAAGATATTTCCCTCCCTCATGGTGTTTTGAATCCTTTCTTCGAGCCTTTGTTAGTTGCGCTTGGAAGGACTCCAGGCAGCCCAGAAGACAAAACAATGCAGTACTTCAAACTCTACAGTTCACTCGTGTGTCAGGGCGGGTTCACGCACGTACTCACTCTGCTGAGGTACGAGGCTGTTTCTTTCAAAGATCACTTCCCTCCCATCTCTGCCTTGTTGCTTTGCAGCAAGGTGGAACCGAGCAGATCATCTCCTGAGGTGACATAAAACCCAGTGTCCCTGGATTCATTGTTAGTTAAGAAAGGAACAGAGTCAGAAAGTCAAGAAAGGAATTTGTGTGTGTACCTACTGGAGGCTCCAATACACCCTTTGTATGTGGATAGAAAGCACTACATATTTACAGACAAAAGTAAGGAAATCTACAAGGTTGTTTAAACTTTGTCTTTTAATAGTCCTAATTCTGGTCTCTTTACAAGCTGACATGTTTATGGTTTGAAATCCACTTTATCACAACTGTCTTGGTCTCAGTGATCCCCTTCCTGAATCAAGTTACTAGTTGCAGAAGTAAATTACTCCATATCATTTTCTTAGAAGATTATTAAAAGAATTTCTCATAGCATTCGGGTTGCCAGTTTGAACTGAGTGGCAAACAAGAGGTGGCAAACTAATTAACACCTCAGAAATATAACATAAAAAATGAGTATTTCTGTCTCGTTTTGAACCTACTCAAACACAATGGGTCTGTAAATTCAGCTCAGAAGCTTTTGGGGTGAATTCTGCTCAGAAGAAATTATGTTCGGAGAAGACAGAGAAAGCATTGCAATGAGAAACAAAGCACATGACAGAACAGAAATCTGATAGGATGAAATATCTGAAAGATTACATGGAAACTAAACAGAAATAGAAATACTTTTATTAAATGAAATACAACCAAACACCAAAAAAAGAAGAAAACTTTGGGCTCTCAACTTTACAGGAGCCCAAACTGATGGAAGTTCTATTTCTATACATACCATAAGGTTTAGTTTTCCTAGGAAACGAGCTACTTCAAATTAATTGTCATTGTATAAAGGAGAGGCTTTACATTCCCCAGCAAAAAGCAACAAGCCACATGAATTGCTTTCACCCAGTAAGTAATTCGCAAAGGATCTGATTCTGCAAAGGAGTTATCTGGGTAGTATTACTGCTACACAAAGTGCCAAAGATATGGTGAGGGCCCATATGTCTGCAGATCCCCCCAACCCAGGGGCATCCACAAGATGTGGGAGGTGGAAAAAGCAAAGCTGAGTGCAGTCCACACCAGCACCCTTAAATCTTAGAGCCACAAGTGTTTATACATCTGCTGGTGAAGATTAGACTGTCCAGATCATTAAAATTCAATACAGAAGTAGAAATACTTAAAATACAAAAGAAAAAAACTTTATATAGCAATTTCCTCCCTCCCTCTGAGATGGTTTCCCTGTCAGTGTAACTCTGCCAGCTTTAATGCCTGTTATTTTTAATTTGCCGTACAAGAGGAAAGGCAATCAGGGAAGTTCATGTGCTCACATACACTCATACACATGCGTGCGTCGATAGATATCATACATAATTTCTCAAAGCAAATATGTAGTGATTAATTTAATAAAAGAAATAATTGCAAACAGCATACTGGGTCATGGGTGACAAATCTAATCATTTACTGAGAGTAATATATTCAGAAATAAACAAGATATAGCTTATAAGCAATGTGTGGGAAGTTAGCTATGATTCAGGCAAGCGTTTGGATTTCTTGTTTGTGGACAGAAGGTTGCAAATTTAACCACTTAACAGACACCTCTCTAATTTCTTGGTAATTAATGATTTTTGTAATGGTTATTAAGGCCTCTAGCCCTAGTACTGTCAGCTCATTATTGTATTTGTGAATTAACTGTAGCAGTTAAAAATATAGGTGGACACGAAGCAGCTCCATCTTACCCTGGGCTGTTGCAGCACTCTGAACTAGAACATGTAACCCCTCTAGTGGAAACTGGGAAAAGTGGAAAAGTGGCTCTAAAGAATTGCCCACAGTAAGACACGGGCATCCCCAATGCCTCCGAGATCAATATATGAAAATTTCCTTGATCGTGCATCCCTCCAAATGCCCTGTGCTCAAAAAAAAAAAAAAAAAAAATGCAGCATCACTGATATTTTACTTCAGGATGCAGGAAAAGTGCTTGGAATAGAACGGAGTGAAATGAAGGAAATAAGGTTTGGGCCAAGCATCCTGTTTCACTCCAATGAGAACACAATTAAGCAGAGCCACCCTGATAAGTTTCCTTTCAATAAACAGACACATCAGTTTCAAAGTCCTTTAGAACGTGGGTGCTGAAACAGTGTAATCAACAGAGGAAAAAAAAAAGGACGACAGGTATAAACTTAGGGTACTTTTATTTCTTTTGACACACCTTTTAATGGGATGCATTCCCACTCCAGAGAAAGGGACTACTGAGTTATTTTAATGGTCTCATTTTCCTCTGCAAATGGGAATGAACTGAAACTTGTCATTGTTGTACAGGCCTGTGGTTGCATGGTCTGAACACAGAACTCTGAGCCATACAGTCCTGAGCTAGCCAGGACTTCTGGCCTCATTCCAGCCACTGGCTTTCTCCCATCTCAGTTTCCCCACTTTCAAACTAGTGAAAATACTTTTTCTTGAGTTTCTCGAAGCTGAAGTGTATACTCAGCAGCAAAGGAAAGTTATTAAGTCTATATACACAGCCTGAGTGTGTAAGCACACAGCACTGGCCACCTGGCTTCCCAAAATCTTTACACACAGATGAAAACTGCCCTGGATATACTCAGCAACGGCATTATTGTGTGCTCTTTGTCCTCATCAGGAATTCTTATATTGCAAAGACAGACATTCTTTCATCACTACCTCATCTCCATATCTAAATGAAATGAGTCAATAACTCTTTAGACATACTACTCAAAGGTCACTGAGCCGAGGTCCTCTGTATTGGGCTGAGAGCAGAAAATATTTTTTCTTCATTAAGCAGAATGGTGATTGTGAAAGAAAAGCTTTAATAGAGTCTTCTCTGTAAAGTAAGGTTAATCATGTTGTGCCTATGCACAGCTCAAATGAAGCTAGAATTAGGTGGTGGACAGGGAATGCCACACATTTGTCTCAACAGGACAATAATTTTCCTTCTTATGTAACTTCCTTCAGGAAGACACTGAAGCCCCCTCACAGCCAAGCTCAAGTCTCCCTAAATTCTTGAAACTCTTCCTATTCCTTCTGCATAGCAGTCTGGGCTTGCTGAATTTCTAGAGTGGGATGATGAATCCATATTGGAGATGTGAATAGCAATATGCTGTGTTCAGTGGGACAACTGGTGAGTTAGGAGGAGCAGAGAGACCTGTCCTTGTCCACTTTTGCAAAACTGAGGAGAATCAGAAAACAATTATTCCTGTGAATCTGTCTTGAGCCCTTTTTCCCCCTTCTTCCCACGAAAACTGAGCATGGCTTTTTCTCATGTTTCTCATCTTAGAGGATTAATATCAACCATCAAGATGGTAGTTGAATGTATATAATGATATATTTTTTCACTCAGTTTATAACCTCAAAACTCTCTATTGATTTGCAGACTTTTCAAGTGCTGCTTGCACATGTATCACCATCCTGTGATACAGGAGTATGCATCACATCCTTTTTTAAACGATAATATGTACAGGTAATTTTCCAATATGCAGAAAACGTGGTAAAAGTATAAGTGTTGAACACTTGTAAGATGCTAGAAAGTGTCGTGCCAGATTCTAGAAAAGCTTCTCTGAACCAACACAGCTGGTCAGGAAATACCCCTGCCTGCAATCCAGGCTTGGTCAGCTTTTTTAAAAGGGACTTTTAAGAGGTTTCATTTTAATATTTTAATGCCAGCAGATTGTGGTGCCTTACAGTAAACAATCCTTAAAACTGATTAATTCCGAGGATGCGCTAAAGGGTATGCTGCTATATAAAAAGAAAAGGGGATTTTACCCGTTTATTATTTGCATAATGATTGAGGACTCCCCTCAGTTGAGTGCTGGCTAATTTGCAAGACAAAAACTGAAGGCTCACTTTCAACGTGCACCTAGTTAAGTCCTAGTGGAAACCCAGACCGAGACTTCTCCTTACATGTTTGCATACAGCTGAACCCGCACGCACCTTCAGAGCATTAAAGTGCTACTACCGAGATTTTCAAAGCAGCCTGTGAAATTTAACGGGATTTTCACAAGCGAACCTCTACTCTATTTTAAGAAATTGAGAGTAAGTGCAGGTGCAAAAAAAAGATACTAATATAAGTTCTAACTCAAATTTTAAGAGCTAATATAAAATAATTAGAAGTCATAAATAAATACTTGTTATCTAGTGTTTTCATGTTAGCAAAAAAGAGAACTGCAGGACTCCCCAAATAGCTTAAACAGCGCACACGAGGACAATGCTATTCTTTGCCTGCATTTAAAGAAAACTAATCACATAGGAAATGACCACTTGATCCTAATAGCAGATCCCTTCTCGGTACTCTGTGAAAGATCAAAACAGCGAGGCGGTGCTTAGTTCCTCTCAAGGAATTCCTCTGGGACTCAGAGCTGGCACCTGCCTGCAGAAGATCACCGGGGTTAAACCAGTGCCGCGACACATCAGGCACGATCCAGCTTATTCACAGGACAAGCCGGTTTTGCATCCAGATGCGTTTTTAGCGCGATCAGACATCCCGCATTTCTCACCACTGTTACTTTAACTAAATCTTCCTGTGCTTGGAAGCTTGAACGCCTCGGCAGGCTTTACAAATAGAAGTGTAGCTTTTGACCTCCGGGCATTATCCAGGTCCGCAGCGCACATTTATCAGCCTGGATGTAGTGCTGATCTTATGGACGTTTCCGCTACCAGTTCGTGACAGTTTCTAGTCTGCCCGGTTCTCCTTTCCGAACACATGAGCACCTGTTAATCTCAGGGCTGAGTAGCCCACATTAACCATTCAGGCTCCGGTGCAGCTTCCGAGGTCGCTGCTGACAGCACGGTGCACCAGCACTCTCCTGTCAGGGATTAAAGCACACCTGGTATAAACAAGGCCAGCATTACTTATCTTAAGCACACACCACAGAGGAACTCTGGTGCTGAAGGTTTTGCAACAATTCTATAAAATCTGGCTCCTGATCTTTCTGTAAAGCCCAAAAAATCTGTCAGCCTAAGTGTCACACTGCAAGAAGTTACCTGCATGGATTTGATTAGCATTGCCCTGCTCCATCCAAGAGCAATAGTTAACCCACAAATTCACTAACTGCACATGCACTAATTTGATTGAAAATGCAAATGAATGTAAATTTAACACCTTCCCCACTTCATTGTTACGTTGTTTTGGAATGGCCTCCTTGTACATGCAGCATGCGATGCCATCGTGGCCACAGCTCTCCAAGGTCTGATTAGGGATTCTGTTCTCTCATCTACTCCAGATGAACAGGATACTTTGCTCTGAGGTGAGGTTCCTGGACATTCTGAAGTTTGCTGGGTTGAAGTTAACTAAAAAATTAACTCTGTAATAGTGTTAATTGTCTTCATAGTAGCTGGTATGGGACTGTGTTTTGGAATTGTGCTGGAAGCAGTGTTGGTAACACTGGAATGTTTTAGCTCTTGCTGAGCAGGGCTCACAGGGAGCCAAGGCCTTTTCTGCCCCTCACCCCTCCCCACCAGTGAAGGGGCTGGGGGTGCACAGGGAGTTGGGAGGGGACACAGCCAGAACAGCTCACCCCAACTGACCAGAGGGATGTCCCAGACAATATGGATCATGCTCAGCATATAAAGCTTGGAAAGAAGGAGAAAAGGGGAATGTTTGGACTGATGGTGTTTGTCTTCCCAATTCACTGTCACATGTGATGGAGCCTTGCTGTCCTGGAGATAGCTGAACACCTTCCTGACCATGGAAAGCAGGGAATTAATTCCTTATTTTGCTTTGCTTGTTTGCACAGCTTTTGTTTTACCTATTAAACTGTTTCTGTCCAAACTTAGTTTTCTCACTTTTACCCTTCCCATTTTCTTCCTCTTCCCTCAGAGGACAGTGAGTGAGTGGCTGTGTAGAGCCTAGTTGCCATCTGGGGTTAAACCACGACAGCAAGTGAAACATTTCACTTTACTACATGGGATAATGTCTCTCTCTAGTGGCTAGGTACAGTCACTATAGCCGCATGCTTTACTTGTATTTTGGATAGCATTTCTAGTTAAACAATCACTGCCATAGTCAAATTCTGTGCTAAAGGTCCCAGGTTAAAGCAATTTATTGAGCACATCATCAACATGCAGTCCTGACTTCACTAAATCCAATTATAAAATGTTCATTTTGCAGGGATTATTAACTGTTTACTTTTGCAGAAAGAATATTGCTTAGAAAGAGGCAAAAGTTGGTAAAAATATCCAAGGCTTGGGAATTTGTTTCTGTCTAAGTATATCTCAACCAAACTAAAGCTTTTGGCACTGTTCATGTCAGTACACTTCTGAAATCTCAAGGATATATGATATTTAGAGAGAGGTGAGAATAACCTTTTCCCTCAGCTCCCGATGTATTTCAAGTTCTTGTTCTCCTAAAAGCCAACAGAACATTTAAGTGGGGGAAATTCTAATAGAAAAGGGTGATGTTTGAGTGTTAAAAGCCTGCTAACTTGATAAGGTTCCCCCTTCCTCTCCACTTGCTCACAAGCAATAATTCAGTTTTCAAGTGATCAGTGACCGAAGGCCAGATTTTTGAAGTAATTAGATGCACAAAAGAGAATAACTATACACGTGGAAGGGATTTCTGAAATTTTCTAGAGTGCATATGGAGAAAATCCCATTGAATGCATGCCCTGTTATAGATCCAGTTTTCTCTAAACAATAACTGACCTTCACTGTTACTGATACGCAATAGTTGTTTGGTAAAAATAAAGTAGGAATTTCAGTCCTGCCTTTAGTGTCCAATCACCACCAGGGTCATTGATGTTGACTGGGGTAGGAACTTGTTTACAGCAAGACACCAAAGGGAGGTCCGTGCTGCCACTGTCAAGGTTATGTGGCAGAGTCATTAAGAGATTTCCATCTTTGAGTCAGCCAGTCTTCAATGAGAGTCATTAATGACTGAAAATCTCATGATGGTGTTCTTAGCACATCTGTCCAGTTATACCAGCACAGAGTGTGAAATGGAATCTCTTTGCAGATGTCTTGCCAGAGCATTGTTCCTAAAACAGCAGGGCAGCTGTTGGGTGGTGGAGAACTGAGAGTGCTGGACACCTCGAGGACCCTCTGCTGGGACAGCTGCCCCCTCCCAGCACTCAGGAAGGGGAGGGCAGTGAGTGGCAGCTGGGAAAAAGCCCATATTCTACCCTTGCTCTTCCCAATGCAGTGCAACTGTTGCTGGGAGAGACAAGAACTGCAGGAGAGAAAGAAATCCTGGATCAGGAGGGGATGTATTCTGGTGCTAGCAAAAAATCCACAGCTTTTGCATATGGCTAAGCCAAGAAGGGAAACTTGGGGATGGGAAACAGCAGGGAAAGCACTTCCACCAGATTATAAACAAGACATTAATTGGGGCTGGGAAAATAATATCTTCATATTCTCCCAGGGCTGCAAACAAATCAGTGGCAGAAAAACAAGATCTGAGATTTCTTTCCAGTTTTCCAGTCCCATTCTGCTATTGACCACGCTATTTTCTATTTAGGACAAAACAGACCGAACAAAAAAACCCCAACAAATGAGGTCCTCATCAGAGATGAGCTGTGGTACTGATGTTTTAATATTAACACATAGCTTGCCGTATTCTGCAGGCTCTGGTCTGCATTTATTGTGGGCAAACAAAGGTTTTGCCTATATAAGCCCAGTGAAATGGCAGAACCTGAACTTCTGCAACTGCCTGAAGCCTCATTACATGCAGGGCATTTTGCAGGCCCTTCTCACGGGACCAGGACGAGGTGATAAAGCAGCCCTGACACAAGAAGAACCAGGTTGTCCTCTCCTGTGGCAGGACAGTGGATGCACCTAGAGGACAGCCATGAATTCCTGACTGTCCCCCTCTGGGTCGAGCCCTGCTGCAGCTAATGGCACATTTCAGCAGGGAATAAGGCCTGTGAATTGCAGCTGTGCATGAATATTGATAATAGCCGCCAAACACTCTGCCTTCTATCTCCCCTCCCAGGAGGGGTGAAGTGCTTTCTCAGCAAGGGTGAGACAGTGCTTCCAGGGAGGCAGGAAGGGGAAAATTGTCTCCCGTTTCTGCTGCCTTAGGGCTCACTATTGCTTATACGAAAACAAGTGGTGAAGCTGCTGTTTCCTTGAGAGGAGGCAGGATCAGACCCTCATTTTTCTGCCAGACAACACACCCTCATAATTATGTATTCACACCATATTTTGATAATGGCTCCTTACAGACTAATTAATATGAATGTTTAAGAAGTCTAGTTTTAATATGTTAGTACTGAAGGAGAGACTGTAGTCCTGTGGGAGGTTATACATATTTCCCACTGATGAGTACCTTAAATCTTAATGTGTATGGAGAGAGGGGAGCATATGAATCTACAGAGCCAGATACAAACGCTTCTTTTACAGGATGGGTTTTATACAATTAAAAATCAGTTTTCTTGGGAGCAACGGCGATGATTATTTTTAGTTTCTAATAGATGTGTCTCAGTTTGAGGTCTAATATAACATGCAAACTCCGAAGCTCTTCCTGGCATCCAGAGGTATGGATTCTCTGGTGACTCATAGAGTGAGTTGCCTTTGTGGCCTGTCTCTCACCACAGCACTAACAGGAGCTTTTTCTTCTATCCAGCCAGCTGTCTTCATGAACATTGCAGGGACTTAGCAACTCTGAAAAAACTACCTTTCTTGATGATGAACACAAAAGTGTCTGGGAAAGGATAGGCTAATAGAGAACAATTACCATGTAAGACCTATTTCCTTAGGAAAGTAGTTTAAAAACAGTTGTAAAATGAAAGTGTTCCCTCTCTTAAAAACAAAAAACTAACAAACAAAAAGGCCAACAGCAGCAAGAGCAATGAAAATGGAAATCAGTGCTAATGATCTGACTCACAGGGGTCTCATCATTAACAGGAACTGACTCATTGCATTTCCTAGAAATTGCCATGATGCTGTTTTATCTGTCCTTTGTGTCCTGGGAGCAGAGTGGACAGAAGCAGCTTACCCCATGCATAGACCATGGTGGCAGGTCTGGCTGGGCCCAGGGAAGAAGCTGGATTTGGCTTTTTGCATGCCTGATTTAAAATTGTCCCTGGACTGAACACAGACTGCCATGAGAAATAAAGCATATTGTAAATCCTGGAGGTCAACACTAGTGCTTTGATCAGTTCAAGGATAGTTGTGACCAGCTAAACAGGTTAGATCAGTGTTTTTGCTTCCTGCCCCAGGGGCAGCAAAAACTGTATCTCAAGTTTTATTGTTTTCACCATGAGGGTCTGAGTCTGCAGGGGACATCTTAGCTATGTGATGAGCTGTAGATCTGTGGTGTACAATACCAGCACATGGTACCTCTCACAGCGCACCGCAGCTGAGGACTGTAACAGAGCAAGGCAGCTCTGAGAGCGAGGTGCCAGTGCCATGCACCCTGGCCATCATGCTCTACCCCTGCTTCCCTCCTTCCAGGAAAGCCACAGCACAAGGACCAGCCTCAGCCAGCACCAAGTAGATATACAACCGGAATAACAGTGCCAGAAGTCTGCAAAACCTGGATTGTGGAGTGGAGGACAGCATTGTTTCTGATCCCTCTTATTCCTAGTGCAGCTCAAGTCATGCTTAGTAATTTTTTCTAGTCCATTTTGCCATCTGCTATTCTGTCCTTTGCAACAGCTGACAACAGTGCAAGGACATGAGAGCTTCCATGTGATGGTTGTTTAAAAACAAACACACATTGTGCTCAGTTGCCAAATATTTGTATTACTGAAGAAGACAGAAGCCTTGGCTATGTCTGCGAATCTATTGTTTGAGGTGTGATAAAAGCAGAACAAAAGGATGGCATCTAATTAATAATAAAACAAAAGCCTAAATATAACTCCAAAGACAAAAGATGGAGTAAAACAACACAAGAAGACAACATATTTAACTTTATAAAAAAAGCAGAGGCCACCTAAGCAGAGTTAAATCTTTTTGTAGAAATCACCACAGAGAATGGTTTTAATCTGGAGCTGGATAAAGATAACTTGTAAGACTAGGTAAAGGTTGTTTCCTGGGGACACCCCTGGGGCCACAGAGAAAAGACAAGGTAAAGATGGTAGCACTGTAGGCTGACCAGAGTAGAAAGTCCACCTCTCTGGTTGTAGCTGTCTGGCAGCTACATTGAAACCAAGGAAAATCCTTGAATCCCTCATGTGACAGTCTGTGAAGTCAGTCAGCGCCCAGAAAGCATAAGTTCTGTTATTGCATTCAGCTCACCTAGGTAGGCAGTGGGCACTAACTCAGCAGCCCCTAGAGAAAGGGGAAGTGTCAAGTGAAAGTGGAAAATTAACTACTTTTCCCACCTCTCAAGGTAATCCTGGCAGATCAAAGCTGAAGCACAACAGAAGGCAGCTCGAGGAAATTTAAACTCCTTTACTACTTATCCTTTACTTCTGCAACTGAGATCTGGGTGGCTGGCAGAGAATTCCCATGAACACCACTTCCCTTTGAAATGTGTGCCCTTAGTTAATCTCAGGGAGTCCAGGTCTGCAGACATTCTTAAAAGGTCCGTCTTTTGAAAGGATATCTTTAGAAGGGCAATGCTGCCTGAAAAAAATGAAAGTTAATACAGAAATAAACCTTCCTTCAGGTTTTGCTGAATGATCTTCTGACTAACAGAAGTTGTCCAATTTCCAGCTCTGCCACCAATTTCCCACATGCTTTAAGCCAAGCTTAATTTTTGTTCATATGTTCTACTGTATATAATATATAATTATATAATCTATATTAAATTATTTACCTATGTTTCATTTATAAGATGTGTTTTATCCAGCTCATGTATTTCATATATACATTACACTACATTCATCTCACCCACTGCATTATCTATGTAGCCCCTAATTTCAAAAGGATGAATTTCATAAAGCAGCCATTACCATTACAGGTTATTAATTTGGTTTGCTCTGGAA
Source organism: Rhipidura dahli (assembly GCA_013399225.1). Classification (NCBI taxonomy): domain Eukaryota; kingdom Metazoa; phylum Chordata; class Aves; order Passeriformes; family Rhipiduridae; genus Rhipidura; species Rhipidura dahli. Next base: position 684,552 of record VXAC01005332.1, read on the forward strand.
TTGCCACTAAAAATGACAGCAGCTGCTCCTGGCTCTGTGCTGTGACATGCCTCAAATCCCACCCTATCTATAGCTGTAACACAGAACATTTAATCTCTGTGAGCTGCGTGGTGCAGCCCTGACTGATTCTACTTCTACTTTTCCCCAGAACAGAGTCCACCTCCACAAAACAGCCCTACTTACCCTTTAACCCACAGCTATGCTGTCAGGATTCACCAGTTCCTAAGGAGGTCCAAACAGCAGAATTTGGAGCTACTGTGTGACATGGGAGTACAACTGCCAGTTTATTCATTTCATCTCACCCAAAAACCTGCCTGCCTTCAGTCAGGTAAATGTGCAAATGAGCAACTGCCCGACCCCAACCCTGTGTATATAAAAATGGTGGGGATTCTGCATTTTTCCACTTGTTGTTGTAGATTTTATGCATGCCTAGGAGCAATAAGAATGTATGAGGTACCATTTGGGGTTGGTAAGGTAAAAGAAAAATCCACTGTAAATAAATTGAATTTTTTTCAAAAAGACCCAAGTTTTTTGGGTGCATTTTAATGGTCTAGCTAAAGGTTACACAAAACCCATTATTTTGAAAACTGGAGTGAACTTGCTCTTTGCTTCATTCAGCTTCCACCTACTTTATGTGACAAAGAACGTATCTGTCAGGGTTAGCTATAACCATCACGGTTGTGTGTCCATCCAGCCAACAAATCAAGTAGGACTAGTGTAGGTGTCCTACACCTAACAAATCAATTTGAGAATCAAATCAGATATTCTGTGGGACACATAAAAAAAAATTAATTAAATTAATTAATTACTTAATTTTATCTATATATATGTTTAAGGATGGGCTACATTTTAGGCAAATGCTGATTGAAATATCTTAAAAAACTCTAATCTCAAGTTGTATAAGTATTTTTTTCTACTGATGTTCTTTTTCTTCTAGCAGGCAGCCTTATTTTAAGTACTTTTTTGTTTCAGAGTTCAGAATTTAGATTTTCATTTCAGCTGCACTTGTACCTTGTGTACTGGCATTTTGCTGTCTCTGTGTTTATCTTACTTGCTAAAACCTTCCCTTTGACGTCTCAAACAATAATGTGTCCTCTTGGTCCCACAAAATTAAGAAATATATCCTCCTGATGTTGAGGATATGGGAAATGAGGCATGTAAAATTGAAGGCCTTTCTTTCTAAAAACACTTGTGTGTACTGAATATGTACTCCTTGTACGTCTTAGAGCCTGCCACTGGAGTGAGGTGAGTCACCCAGAAAGCATGTGCTTAAGCAGCCTGCAAGATGAAACTTGTATGAGGACACAAGGAAAATAAGTGTCAGTGTGGGGAATGGATTTCATTTTTTCATTTTTAATCATCCATGACATTTTCTGAATACTCCTTTGTTCTGTACAACGTAAATAGTGACACAGCCATTTTTCAGATATGCTGTATAATGTGACCAAGTCCTTAAAATACTGGATATGGTGCCTTAGTATCCATTACGTCTCCTAGGCAAGGGATTCAAGAACAGAGGCTCTAACTTTATGTCTGCAGAATCTCTGTTTACCTATGCATCTTTTTTCCCAAGCAACTTCAGTAAAATTAAATTGAAAAAAAAAAAGTTAAATGCTAAACTGTTAATGAGCAGTAAAATTTTAAAGTACAAGTCTAAACTTGGAGAAAAATAAATTCATAGAAAAACATTTCATATGTAAATATCAAAAAAATGCATTATTGAAGATGAGTATTTTTTTTTTAATTTTACAGTTTGAGTTACTATTCTGTTCTTGGCTGCAAAGACACTGTACTGTGACCAATACCTTGCCCTTGAGAGACACAGAGTCAAATCTCTGGATACACAAATCAGTTTATTCTTTTTAATGTCTCTAAGTGCTAATTCTTCAGGTTCGGTGTAATTGTTAGTCTTCAGTCAGCTCTTTGAAGCTGTTGACATGGACTGAATCGTTTGGAACAAACTGGTTCACTGGTTCAGGTTGAAGGAGACCCTCATGAATCCTCTGCCAGCTCTTTTTGCAAGCTCCGGTTTCAAGAGCTGTTGACAAACACTTTGGACAATATTCCGTCCTGCAATCATCCCATGAATTCCTGTTCTTCTGCCGAATATGAAAAAAAAGGCTTTGCATCCTGGAGGACAGAACCACAGTTCTATCAGGCAGCACCAACCTTGACATCCCATAGTACTTATTACTGTGGCATTTCCATGTATTTTATTCCATGTTCCATGTATGTTATTCCATTGTTTAACATGTAGCTATGGAAAATTGTTGCTGATACTGCATTTCATGTTATTTTGCCATTGACCATGCCTGTGGAGTCTAAATGTCATGCAACCTTTGTACCAAATCTTATGTATTGCAAAATAAGCATACCAGTAGTCCACAGAAATGTAAATGGAATTTATTCATTCATTGTGTCCAAACAGGAGCCCCAGCACACTTGGACAACAGGCTAAAATTTAGCTGGCTGTTATTCACCCTTTAAATCTTTGTCACTTGAGAGTCACACATCCTTTGCAAACTCTATGGGGATCCCTACCTGGTAAACACACTTCCATGGGATTTTCATATATCTTTCACTTATACCATATTCACTATGTATTACATAGTGATATATTTTATAATATATCATATATATCCACTTATATTATACACCATCAAAAGGCCTTTCCTGTAACAGTCTCTTCAGAAATTATTTGCCAGCTCTGTCATGCTGAACACACATACGCACACTCCTAAAGCAACCAGCCTCTTTGATTTTGGGAACAGATTTCTCTCCCCATGGGGTTAGAGTCCCAGATAAAAAGGTCTGGAGAGATATGTAGGAATATAATGGAAGCAAAATCCAGTCCATCAACTTGCTTAAGAGATCAATACAAAAAGATTAGGATGCTTGATTTTTCCAATGCTGTCACTACAAAGCAAAGTTGTATCCCTTTTGTTGCTCTAATATGGGAAAAGGAACACATGCTGGTAGAAGCATATTTATATGCTGCTAATGTTGAGCAAGAGGGAAGCTGGAGAGTGCAACAGTCACTTTTTCATTTGGAAAAAGCATAAAAAGTAAATTAGACATGGGATGAAGTAGCAGAAAGAATAGGGACCACTACCACTACCAACTCCTTAGGCACACAGAAATGGAGGAACAGCAAGTGAACCATATGGCTTCAAGCATTTCCCTGAGGAGAGATACAGCAAATGCTGGGGCAATGATGGGTGCCCCAAGGATATAAAGAATGTGAACATTTTCTTCAGGTAAATAGAAGCTGTGACAAAACACAGAGAACTGTCCTGCCCTTTTTACCTGTCCTCCCTTACTAATTCAGGCTGTAATCTTAGGTGCAAACAGTGCATTGGACACGCAGCAATACCCCTGCTTTAAAAAGTTGTGCAATGTGTGCAGTTGTCTTTTGAAACATGCTGGGCACACCTACATGAGACCAGTGACCATGGTACACAGATTCCCAAGTGGAACCAGGGGAAGAGGCTGGTGTGACACTGTGCTAGTGCCGCTGCATGGGGGCTCTGCTAGGCACCAACCTTCCCTCCTGTGTGTCACACAATAGCCTGGGTTCAAAGAGGCCTTAAAAACCATCTCATTCCAATCGCCTGCCATGGGCAGGGACACCTTCCACTACACCAGGTTGCTCAGAGCCCCATCCAACCTGGCCTTGGACACTTCCAGGGATGGTGCATCCACAGCTTCTCTGTGCCAGGGCCTCATCACCCTCACAGTAAAGAATGTCTCCCTAAAATCTTATTTAAACCTACTCTCCAAGTTTGAAGCAATTCCCCCTTGTCCTGTTGCTCCAGGCCCTTGGAAATAGTCTCTCTCCATCTTTCTTGTAGGCTCCTTCAGATCCTGGAAGGCCACAATTAGGCCACCCCTAAAGAAGAAAGAATGATTTTCTTCTCCAGGTAGAACAATCCCAGTTTTCTCTGCCTTTCCTCATAGCAGAGGTGCTCCAGCCCTCTGATTATCTTGGTGCCTCCTCTGGACTTGCTCCAGCAGCTCCATGTCTTTCCTGTGCTGAGACCCCAAGGAAAGCAGCTCTGGATGCAGCTCTGCAGGTGGGGTCTCACCAGAATGGGGCAGAAGGACAGAATCCCCTCCCTGTGGGGTGTGGTTGAGCCCTCGCTCCACTGCACACCAGCAGATTTACAACAGCCAGCACTGTTCCAATGGACAAGTTTTCTTGTTTCATACACCCCATTTCAAAGGCAGAGCTAGGATTACTCACGTTTTATTTTCTAGTGTCAGGTCTTGCAGGTGCATCTGGGCACAACAGCTAATAATTTCAGAGGTGGTGTGCTAAGGAAAGTGCCATCTTCCAGCTGCATTTGCACAAATCTTGAGGAGTAAGTCTTTATCTCTGGCAAAGGTTCCAAGTAGCACCACACTACTGCGTAAGCTACTCCAGGAATGCTGTCTTTACAAATAAATGCATTGTAGCTGCAATGCACTTGCACTTTTGATTCTTCAAGATTAACAGGTTTTACTAAAGATTGCAAAAGTTTTCTTCTTTGCTCCATTAAGAAGTCCTCACATTTGACTCAATGCTGCTATATATTCTCAATGCCAGTGCTTTCTTCCAAGGGACACAAACTTAAAAATATGAACATTTTCTTAACAAGCACTGCTGGTTTCTATATTCACAAACTGAAGCATGAAGTATGTCTAGTAATATCTTACCCAATTATTTTACGTATTTCATTAATTCCATGGCATAAATACTGCAAAATAGAGACAGATATTGCTAAAGAGGAAAAATTAAAAATAATACCATAATATTCAATTTTATAGCATGATGTCACTGTGAACAAGCTTGCCTTTTTTTATAACCTTTCTATATATCTCTACTTATGGCATCTTCTTGGAGAACATCAAGCTTTTTGAAGGAGGCAAACACCATCATCTAGAAACACATTTATATATATGTATATACATATATATATGTATATATACACACATATTGGAGTTTTCTCTTAGCTGGAGGATTAACTTTAATCTATCTTGCTAGTAAAAGCTACAATCCCTTTTCTCCTGATTTATAAACCTTTTTGTGTGTTAGCCCTAAGAGCTCTTACTGGTCCTCACTCATTTCTTTCTGTGGGTTTCACTTCCATTTTTAGCCTCCAAGTCTTGCACAATGGTCAGTTTGCTGGATGAGATATGCTGCTCATAATTTCCCACAAGAACAATTCTTTTCACCTCCTTGCCTCCATAACCTGGTATTTATCCGTATTGCCTTCCCAGGCTTCACAGCCCAGCAGGGGGGCAATGTATATCAAATGCCAACACAGGGTAAGTACAGGGTGATCATGAGCAGCAAGGCTGAAGACAGCAGGTCAAAGAAAGTGGTCATTCCCCTCTGCTTGGTACTTATGAGAGTAGTTTTGGATACCGACAAACAGGAAAGGATCAGCAGAGAGCCACTGTGACAGTCAGGGGCTGCAGCATCTTTCCTGTGAGTAAACTCTGAGGCTCAGCCAGAAGAAGAGACAGATTTGGGAGTCCTGCAGGGAGGTTATAAAGAAGATGGAGACAGATGCATCCCAGAGATGCCCAGAAAAAGACCTAGAAGCAGTGAAAAACAAATTGCTTGCAAGGAAACTCTAACTGGACCAAATGAGGCTGGTGCAGAACTGGAAACAGTGCAGAGGAGCTGCAGGAGATTTTAAAAACTCAAATACAGCCATGAAACACTGATCAAGATGGCCTTGTGTTGAGCAGGAGGTCAGTTTACACAGCCTTTACAAGTCTTTATGACCTGAATTGTTCAGATTCTCTGACTCTAATCTGTTCCAATTTTCACTCCCCTCAGCATGTAACAATTTCTACATCCTGGGCACTGCTTCTTTCTGTGTTATTAGGACATGGCATATGAAAGATACCAAATGAACTGTGACATCTCTAGAAATTACAAGGCGAGTGTCACAGCATTATTAATTCTATTTCAGAGCCATTGCACCTGCAAGCATTGAAACATAATTCCCAGGTTCCTCTAAGTTGATTTTAATTTCCATTCAGAATAAAATTGCTGGGTATGAGAGAAGACAGGAATAGGAAACTGGAGATTCTCTTTCCAGGTGACTTCAGGTGAAGATGTGTCTGCCTTAAACAACTCTATGATGGATAGCTGAAGTGTCTAAACATGGGGGGTACTCAAAGGCAGATTCAGCAACCAGTTACTCTAAGCCAAGTCAAACTAAAAGGGAGTCATGAATAGCCATTGGATTTCTGGAAATGGAGGAAATGTTCTTCATTTCCTCATATATGCTAAATTCCATAATGCACAGAGAAGGCAAAAGCCAGTCTTGATTGAGTCGTCAATTTTGCTTTCACAAATACAAAGAGTCAATTGAAGAGAAAGAATGACCTTTGTTTGGTGAAAAAAAATCTTTGATACATGTTATTCAGTAGCAGCAGGTGTCTTGATGCTAGCTTTTAAAACAGAAACCTCATTGTCATTTCTACTTGCTTTAATGATGGCATTTTACTTAGTCCTGGGCATTGAAAGTTCAGTACCTCCCCAGAATTTCATATTTTATGTTTTCTTCTGGAGCCTCATTGCAAAAAGGCAGTATTTTACTACTATTTTACTTCAAATGGAGGAAAAAGCCAAAGGCCTAATTTGATAAATGCACAAATTAGAACAAATACAACATCCTTAAATGTAACAGCCTTGGGTTTGAGTTTGTGTGTAGTTTTGATTCTGAGAGCCCAACTGACTATAATTTATGTCCACTCTTAATCTAGTAAGTCCTCTGCTGCTGCTGCTGTATTGGACATACCATATTGAGCACAGCAGACCTTTTCACTGGAGGAGGGATATCTAGTTTGGGGTTTATAGTCCTATTTTACAAATTAGATCACAGCAGATGATCGGAGTGCTTTTCTACCTCGACTGAGTTGCAGCACTTTTGCACCACAGTATCCATGCATGGTGTGACACAGAATGATCCTGTAGGGTTGCTGATCACCAAATAATGTACAAAAATACATTCTTTGTAGCCCTTTTACCCCAGGATGCTTGGCAACCCTGACAACTGCTTCTGCTTTGGCTGGAGTGTGGCAGGGATGTGACACACTCTGGTTCCGCTGCTACTACAAATAGCAGATCCCTGACAGGAAAATTGAGTCACATTATCTGTAATTACAGTCTCTGGAATTCCATGCCAGGCAAACGCGCTCTCAATGAGAGTTGCTGCTTTTGCATGTGAGGGACCTGCTTCCTAGTCACCCAAACAGGAGTCAGACACCACGAGGTTTCTTCAGTGCTTGTAAACAAGCAAATACCTAACTCGACTCATGGACAGCAAGGCAGTCCACATATCATGGTTCCCCTTTGTTGTCTGGCTTGGAATTTATTACAGAAATTTCCTAGTTTTGTGGTTGTGAACCCTAATGCTACATCACTTCTGTATGTATGCACAGAAAGTTTTGCTTGAATGTCCATCACCAGTGTGATTTCTGCATTTGCTTTGAAATGCATCAGACTTTTTATCTCCAAGTATTTTGGTGCTTCCTACAAAGCACCATTGTGCTGTCTGCTCTTCACAGCCAAATTTTCATGCCCCTATTCTAGCCCTTTGTTCATTTGTAGACACTCCATTTTAAGTGTTTGAAATCCAGGGATTCCCCAGTCTGGTATAAACCTTCCATAAAGAAAAGTTCATTTGCTAATCTACTAAGGATCCTGGAAGCACACATCTCAGTTTCCAGCAAGGGCTGGCAGAGTCACTGTCTTACACTCTGCAGGTGCTATTCACAATGACGCCTTCTTACCTTGGAGTATTTCAGAAACTGCAACACAAGAACACTGAAAGTACCCAGAGTTTGAAATCTTGACAACCTGCATTTGCTTCCATCCAAGCAGCCAAAATCAATGCCTGAAAAAGTTATATAGGTTTGCTATTCGAGAACAATTTTAGTGTCATGTAGAAAATATCACAAAATTAACTGCTGTGAATGTATTGCCCTGTTGTAGTGCTACTGCTGTTAGCATCATAACACAAATTTACCACTCTTTTATGGGCACTGCAAAATAGTTTCTTCTTGTGGACTTTGGATACTAACTACCATTTAGATTTGCTGGACTGTGAAGGCAATTAGAGACCTGGAAGAAAGAAACTCTACTGCAGCACTGAAATGAACAAATAAAACTGCTGCAAATTCAGGTCATGGCAGAGATCATGGACCAAAACAGTTTGTTAGGTCCAAGATGAATGAAGAGTAAATACAGGTTTAAACCTGTCAAATCCAAAACTGTTTGAACATTCTCAAGAACTGGACAAGACATCTGTGAGGCTTTTAAAGTATTAAAAACTCCAGCAAATAGAAGTGTAGGAGGTAGGGTTTGGGTTTGGTGTGGGGATATTTTTAAAGCCACTTAAGCAACTTCAAATAAGTTCTGTTGACTTCACTTACTGGGCATGTCTCTTGGCATGAGCTCTCCTCCTTGCTTGCCTAATTTGTGGTACCTTTATCCCAGAAATTAAAATACCTTTAGTACAAGTTAGTTAGCTACCATGAGCTTGACAGATCAGGGAACAAGCTGAGGACCTTCTGCACTAAAAACAAGACCTGTTACAACTTAATGAAGAGAGGTCTGTCTCCTTAGCTGGGGCTGCAACAACTTCCTTGGACGGTACATGTGGTACCCTGGGGGTCTGATTACATGAGGCTGTTGTGGTGAGCACCACTGTCATTTACAGGAAACTTTCTGCACAGAGACATTTTTCAGCAACGTTCATGCACAACTCCTTCAGCATTTTACATCAGAGAAGTTTTGCTCCTGAAGAATGTGACAGTGTAAATAGAACTGTCTGAGTACAGATGGGAATTTAGAAGATCATGGAAAAAAAATGTGTTTCTTTTAAATGAGTCTTACCTGCCAGGAATCTTTAGTGAATAAATTAAAGGAAACCTTTATTCTGTAAATCTTGCTCCTACACACTTCCCTGCACCCTTTTGAAGGAACTGATTTTGTTTTCTACCAAAGGGGAAAAAAAAAAAAAAAAAAAAAAGAGAGAGAAAAGGACAATTTGTGAAACAGCTTACTAATAATTTAAAAATTTTTAAATTTATATTTACAGCGAGATCATCTCACTTATTGAAACCACAGCTTATCTCTAATCAAGTCTGTGGAGTGGGATTTCTTCTATAAATAACCTCTTTCCACACTGGTTTTCCAGCTTCCTCTTTAAAAGAAATTTCATTTTGTCTGATAAATGTATCAGTTTCACTTCAGATTTTGCTTCCAACTTGTGTTTTCTAGACAAATGCCCAAACCCTTTAAAAAACAACTGTCATGATCTTGCTATTTGTTCCTTCCTACGGATGGTGGGTTGGAACTGGTTCTGGTGATGTGGATTACACTGTTCATCACTTGCAGATGTTTTGACTCCTATTTTGATGAGCATTAAGGAAATGGTGCAGTTCAATCTTACATTACAACTGAATTTTACTGTTTTGCTGTTCAATTTTACATTATGACTGAATCTTACTGTTTTGCTCTTCTTTGAGTCCATAGAGCTTGGGAATGGACAATAAAATTCTTAGTTTTGGGAGAGTATGGTTCTTATATTTATCTTTTTTTTTTTCAACACTGTTTCCACACACATATTTAAGAGCACACCATCCTAAATCACTTTGGAGAGGTATTTTGGGAAATGTTCTCAAGGTGACTGACTTTACTCTCCAATTATGATGCACTGAAGTAATTGCATATTAACTTACCCATGATCTAACCTTTCACATATATTTCTCTCTGGAATGCAGCCTATATTTTCCCTTAGAAGCAGCTAGTTAAATCCTATCTGTATTTTTTTTTTTTTAGAATAAAGTTAAGGAGCATGTCCTGACAACACAATTCAAGACTTTGCTAGTGTCTCCTTCCCATTTTTAACTCAGTGAATTTGTTAAAATAGGCTGCATTTTGTGCTGTACAAAGACTCAGGTTCCATAATGATGGACAGTGGGGATCCATCAGTCAGGGGCTCTGATCAACAGATAAATAACAAGACTATAAAGTCTCTTTTGTTGAAACTGTCCAGGAAAATAAAGGACAATGAGGGTCATTGTCAGAGTTTCTCCCTGTACAATATCTATTGCAATCCACAAGCAAACACATTTTAAAAATAAAAAAAAAAAAAAAAAATCCCCTTCCAAGACTACCTTAAATCTGATAATTTCTAATTGTGAGAAACAGTGCATTAGGCGAATTTGAATATTGCATTTTACTTCTACTTACAATGTAGTGACAAGACAAGGGGAAATAGCTTCAAACTGAGAGTAGGTTTAGATGAGTATCAGGAAAAAAATGTTTTGTGTGAGGGTGGGGAGGCCCTGGCACAGGTTGCCCAGAGAAGCTGTGGCTGCCCCATCCCTGGAAGTGTCCAAGGCCAGGTTGGATGGGGCTCTGAGCAACCTGGTATAGTGGAAGGTGTTCCTGTTTATGGCAGAGGGGCTGGAACGAAATGAGCTTTAAGGACCTTCCAACCCAAACCATTGTGTATTATGTGTATTTCTGTGTATTAGAACAAGGTACAAAACAGGAGAAGTAACAGATGAGTCTATAAATAATCCAGGGTTTATAGAAGATCCAGCCACCATCAACATATTCTCCAGATAGCATTTATATGATCTATTCAGTAGTCTTTATGGAAAATCCAAAGTACTGAAAGAAGAGACATGAATGGAAAGACATACAGAGCTCTTAGCTGGGATTTAAAAGAAAAAAGGAAGCAAGGTGGGGATTGGGCAAGGACAATGCCACATATAGCTGAACACTCAGAGATGGTGCCACAAGTTAAGACACTGCCTGGCTGCAAGGGACTGTCCTTTGCTGTTGTGAATGAATGACCCACCACCAGTTTTGCCAAAGCCAGCACACTGTGCAGGGCACAAAGGTGACACACAGGACCAGTCACTCTTATAAACTCTTTATATGAGCAAGAGTTAAAGCACCAACTTACTCTTTGCTAAAATTTCAGCTTACAAGCAAATGGGCTGCTCAGTAGTTTTACGCTGAAACGTAAGCCAATTGCACATCATGAGATGGAAAAGCCAGCTGGAAGAAAGGGAGAAAGTGGCAAACCTCAGAGCTTGCAGGTACAAGCCTGTCCTCATCATTTTTATGGGAGAATAAGGCGGAAGAGAAATAACTTGCAGTACTGCTAAGGGAGGAGGTGTTAATTCCAAATATGTTAAGCATTCAATACGGTGCATTTATTAGAGGAACCTAAAAATAATAAATAGATGCTGGAGTCAGACTTCTGATTCCTGGAAGAAAGAGTAAAAGCAATTAACCAAACTGCAACTCAGGTTGCTGGGAAAGACTGAGACTAGAAAGAAGAGCTGGATGTGTTCACAGTGAGGAATGATAGAGGAAATAGGAAGAACCAAGGAGGTAAATTCCCTGAAGTTTACACTGCGGGGAAAAATGAAGCCTTTCACATGTGTGTAGGCCCCAAAATTATATAAATATATTTTTAAACAGGGAACATTTTTTACTACCTACAAGGGTAAAAGCTTTTTAACAGCTGTCTTGTGCCAAATATTTTCATATGCTGAAAATGTCAGCAAAGTTCTGGCAGGTGCCTTGGAAAACAGAGCCCACTTTTATGCACAGTCAGCATCCCCTTTGGGAGACTCCATTTCCACAGGCTGCACTGAGGTTGTGTTTGGCACCTGAGGTATTTCACAGGAAACAACAACAACTTTTTGATGGTATAGAGGGTACTACAGTCTGAAGAAATGTTTTAGTGTTATAGGGGTAGAGGTGAGTGGGTGTGGTAGAAGAGCCTCTATGCAGGTTCAGAAAGAGCAACAGACCTACTAGTCCAACCCTAAAATTAAAAAAAAAATCATGTTAAATAATTGGCAGATGAGAAATAAAAATTAGAATATGTATAATGTGCAGGACCAGCAAGACTGACGCCTTCATCAACAGGTCTGCCCCAAACAGCAAAGGCAATATAATCAGTGATAAGCCACTGCAGAAATTTTGTGTCTTCTGCAGTTTCACAAATCCTTTAGAGGTCTCAGCCCTGTGTGACACTAAGTGCAAAAGAAAAAGAAGGGAATATAGGCAACTGGTTAAGCAGGGCAGGCATACCAGAAGGAATGGAAAGAGAAGCCTTGGCTTCTTACTGCTGCCTAGACAGGAATTCCTCTGTAATCAGTTATGACTCATTTACCCCATCCTAATGCTAAAATATTTCCCTAGCGTGGTAATATAGCTTGTTTAAAACTATAAATTCTGCTGCTATCAACTCAATTAATTTACTCTCGGGGACGAAATGGAGTGGCAAATTACAACCTACCATACTGATATTCTACAAATGAGTAAGTAGAGGTGCTCTCTGGAACATTTCTAAAGGGGGGCAATGCTGCTACAATGCATAAAAATTGGACAAATTAGACATATAAAAAGAAGTCTGTGCAGTGACAAGCATAGGAAAAACTTTGTTAAAGTAAACATGTGAATCTAAGCAGGAGACATGGATGTTGAAATGGGGCAAACACAGCTGGGCCTCTGAGAAAGCAGGACTGTCTGTCTGGAGCTGGGAGGGGACAACCAGAGATTAAGGCAGGAGAGAGGCCTAGAACCTGGGTGGCACCAAAAGTTTCATGGTGGCTCTGCTCTCCAAACTAGGCCTTTTGGGTGATGGGTTCTCTGGAGTTTTTGGGACTACAAGAACATGTCTGAAAATCTTTATTCAAATATTTCTAAGTATCATTACAGATTAGCAGTCCTAGGTTTAAAAGTTAGAGTTACAATAGAACATGGGCGAGAGTATTGAACACACTCAAAGAAAAGGAGAGATTATATGGGGCAAACTAACCAACAGCACATAAGCCTATGGGATTTGTCTTTACAGTGTTTCCTGGTCAGACTAAAAGGAATTGGTTTTATACTGTGTCTACGTAAGTAGTTGAATGCAGCTGGGAATATCATCCCAGATCTCCGTTAGTTAATGTTAGTTAAAGCAATTCTCTTCTATAGATATTCTGAAGTTGAGACACTTCCTTCCTCCTTCTCTGGAAAAATCCCACCTACACACGTACCTACCAATACTTTAATGTGTGCACCTGTGTGGATTCCCTTAGAAAACACTCATTCTGTCAAAAGTATTTCAGATAATTTACTTGTGATATTCAAGACAGAGGCTCTGAAAGATCCTAAATTTTGCCATTTGGTAACTTTGACCCTTTGTTATCTCTGTTTTGGGTTGTGTAAAATTGATGGCTCTGTGTGATTTTTCCCCTTAGCTTGCTCTCAGTCTGCTCCAACAGAAGCTAGTAAGATAGTTTTCCCTTGACAGCAATGGATGCAGAGTCAAATCCTTCAGTGTACCATGCAGGAAAGCTGCTGTTCAGCTTCTGCTCCTGAATTCATACTTTCCAAGCATCAATAAAGACTGATTCACAATTGCACATGGCCACTACAACCATACCATGACAACCCTTGACCTTTGCCTCTTTGGAAGGTCAAACTGTGCACCGAATCTTGGTTTTAAGCTTGTAATTTGTTATCATTGCATTGTGGGACTATTTGTGTTTTGAGCAGACAGGTATGCACAGAAGAGTTTGGAGAGGTGATGTAACTTCTTCTAGATGGGACAATGCTCTCTGGCTACATCTCTGTTAGCAAATTTAGCAGTGCCTGGGAACTCCCCTAAGCCTGGGGATGATCACATCATCTCTACTGTTAATCCAAAACAGTGGTGATTTTGGCCCATGCCAACTGGCACTCCCCCACACAATTCCTGGCCACGGTCTGAGAGCTAGCATGGACATGGACCATTCCCAATGGGCACTTTGCACACAGAAACCTTATTTTTGGAAGCCAAGAGAAGTGCAGCCAGAATCCATTATCTGCCGGGGGTCTCAGTGCCCAAGAACTAATAGACAAATACAACTTAGAATTACAGGCATAGGTTTTATGCCCTTAGGGACCATTTCAACATGGAGAGATAAACATAAATTTGTAACACTGTTCTGAGTTCTAATGATTTAAAATGCATCTCCATACGAATTTGCTGTAGCTCAGAATCATTATAACCTTCTCATTCTTCTTCTTTATTCATTTATTATTTTAAAAAGGGAACCCAAAACTAAGCACATCATCTACTTTTATTGGCTTAAGTGAGTAATTTTTTAGCTTCGAGTTAAAATCATGGGGACAATCAATATGGGCATCACTGTAATTGAAAACCAGTGGGTGATAATTCTGTACTGAAAACAAGATAATAAGTACAGAGATGAAACACTGGCAGGGGAAAAGAAGAAAAGATTAAAGATACGATCTCAATTAAATATCAACTATTATTAACATTATATTAAAAACTTCCCTGTGTTCTTTTCATATGCTGTATATTTTTTTCTCTTTTCCTCTAATGGATGTTAAAGGAAAGAATAAATGAAATTATGTGAAATTATTATAAAACAAATTCAGACAGAATCAATCAAGTGTGTCCTTAGCTGGTAATTTATTCCTAATATCATTGAATAGCCCCCAAAACATGAATAATTAAATCCAAATCTTCTTTCTTACCCCTCTCTTTACATAGCCTTTCCTTCTACCTCCAGCTAGCAATTCTAGCATTAAGGAATTATCTCCCCATTGCTCACAATGAAAGGAAAAAAAGGAGAGAATTCACCTTTACTCCTTATTTCTAATAGACCTTCTGGTTCCAGCTCTGGACTTTAATACTAAGGAGAAAGGAGAATTAATTTTCTAGTAGGCCAACAAAACTACTTTGTCTCTAGTCTAAGCTGTATTTTAAACAACACACTGATAAACAGTTTAAGAGAGAATCCATTTTGCTTTCGGACTTTTCACATTCAAAGTCAATGGGGGGTGCTTCTGAAAGCTCACTGACAACAGATGATGATGGGGCCTGAAAATTAGTTATTCAAATAATTTTAAAAAATTAAATTAAAATCAAAAACCTGTCTCCACAATGAAAAGTACCATTCAACTTGTAACAAGCCAGCTTACCAAGAAAGAAGTCATATCTACTACCTCTACTACAATATAAGGGGAAGGCAAAGAAAATACAAATTCCATTATTTAATAAAGAAACAATGAAATATTTTTTATTTAATAATAAACAGTGGACGACAGAAGGAAGACACAGTCCCATGCCTTTTCTTGCTGTCATCTCCACACAAAATGTTAGTCATGAAAAGATGTGCCCACAAAATTAACATTAATAGTAGAATAAGAGTAAACATCAGACTAGGGGAGAAAGAGTTAAAACATTAAGTAAATTAAAAGTATTTAAGCCAGTTCCCCAGGTGAAGTTTGTTGTGATACACCTAAAGATCTTACTGTGGCAGCGTCTGCCTTAGAGAGAGAGTGGAGGATGGGAAGAAAGAAGAGGATCTTTCTATTGATAAAGGCCAGCCCCTTCCCTCTTTCCATTTTCTAAACCTCAAAACCTTTAAGGAGAGCTTAATCCTCGGTTCTTCTGCATACAGAACTCCCAGTGAAATCACCAAAAGCTTATTAACATCACTGTTAAATTTACACTCTTGTACAAATGGTTCATAAATCCTTCTGAAGGGCACAGATTTTGGTTATAAAGTGCCTTTCATCCACAGACGGCTCCAGGTGTATCAGCCACAGTTCAGTGTAACAACACTAGCAGTCTGCTCTTGCAAGAACAGTTTGTCATTCAGACCCAAGCACAAGAACAATTCCCCAAATCCCTGTCTAGCCACACTGCCTACCCAGATATTGTATGGGTTGCAGTGGAAAATGCAGATATTGTTCTCTCCTTTTGTGCCTTTGCACATGAATGGAGACTAAGAGGAATTTGCTCATGCCATGCTTGCCAGGGGAGCCATAGACAGGCAGGGGGAAGTAAACTGCACCTTTTTTATGTTTTTTCTGGCCTTAGAGAGCAGAATGGGACAGCATTGTGTCTGAAACATGTTTCTTTGTCAGCCCTACTCCTGGGACAACACAATGGCCTATCATCCCACAGGCAGGATTCAGCCTGTCTCCAGCAGGAATGGTCATTAAATAAGACAATAGTGGTATCAATATATCTGAATGTGTTCTTAAGTACTATGTAAAGAAAATAATATCTCAGACAGAGTTCAGGATTTTAAAACGTATGGTACATATTACTGATTTTAATTATAGACTCTTTGAAGCCTCTTTCAGTCACTTCAGGTAATCTGTGCTTTTAGAATACTAGAGACTTACTGCTTTGAATATTACTGACAAGATAGCTATTAAAAGTACAATCAGCTTTTAATTTCTACAAGTTGTGTCAAAATGGTTTAAGCATATTTTAATTTATGAGGGTTACCTTTACTCTCCCTCCTACAATTATGACACAAATTCAGGCATCACATTGTTATCACAGCAAAATATGACTGAGCTGGCATGGAAATAACAAGGAATAGGTACAGAAAACTCATATTAAGATTCTGAGCATGCCCAGAGTAAACAAAATACCTGTAGTAACTTAGTTAAACACTGCACTTGCCCCTATAGAGTTAGTTAAATGGTGTTAACTGCAAAGTAGTTGTAGCCATGATAGTCCAAGCACCCATGAAGGTACAGTTTGCAGGATGAGATGCCTTTTCAGAACAACTAGTGCCACTCTCAAGTCTTTTGTTCAGCTAGGAGTACCTCACAGCTGGAACTCAACAGATCCTTTTTTAAAAATTTTTGCACAAGAAAATGGTCACTCAGAGCTGAAAAGGTGAATATTTCCCCCCATGCAAAGAAACATAGAATCAAGAGCCCATGCAAAGCTCAGAGATACATTTTCAATTCCATCTAAGCTCTTTGCTAATGGCTCAGGACACACTGAGCACTGCAAAGATTTCTGGTTTAGGTTATCTCACCTCCTCCTCCACTGCTGCCCTCTGCAACTACAGCCATAAGACACAAGAGATTCATTCCTTCAGATGAAACACTCATCGTTTTCCTTGTTGCATACATGACCTACCTGAACACATTTCTACCATTAAAAGCAATGCTTTCACCTGCTGAAAGTTCTTTTTCAATTGTCTGCAGTGAAATATTTATTTATCAATGCAAATCTCTCCTCTGAACAACTTCTGGTGCAATTTACATGAAAAGCATCCTCATAAATAATTCGCTAAAGGGTGTTTTAATAATCAATTGCTGGATAATTACTGGTTCCAGCAGGACAATTGCTGTAAATCACAGGCATAAGGAGCCAATTTCTAACACCTCCCAGTAGTTTTTGCCCATGCTAATGATGTCTGACTATGTTAGCCCTTTCTTAACCACTTATAAACATACATAAATATTACATTACAGAATACAAATTTCTGCTGACAGAGTAGTGTGGAATTAAGGTGCAATGTTTTAGAGCTTTTTCTGGAAGAGAGGTCTCGTTAGGAGGGATGCAATTATACCTGCATAAAGACACTTGTTTTGATACAGTTTTCTCTCACAGATTTCCTCTCTGAAAACACGAATAAGCAATCTAAGCCATAAGGTCTTTGGCTAACATAAGTTTTCCTTTATGCCACATGGCAATCTGGGTATGGCAGGATCTTTTCCAGTGAAAACTAACCTTCACATGTACTAAAAAAAGAGGTAAAGTGCATCCACGTCTGAAACGTCACCTGTGGACTACAGAACTGTGGTGCACTGCAATATCCCCAAAAATTAATTTCACAGTGTACTCAGACGCTTTGGTGTCAGGCAGATCATTACAGACACATGAAAATAAAGCAAATGGAAACTTATTTCAATAATCTTACCTTGCACACACCCTTCACATTCTCGCTCTCTCTCTTTTTAAATTTATTTATTTTAATTGGAAGGTGTTAAAGTTATTTTGGTTGCTTTTAAATGCCTAATTATCTTTATAAAAATTGCCCAATATCATCCTCCATCCTTGAAGTGCTGTGCTTGGTGCCCTGTGCTGTTTATTATTTTGCTTTACAATTATCATGCAAAGCATAGAAGGTGACTTTAAGCAGCTCATTTGAAGTGCTTTTTTCCTAAAGACAGTATCTTTTTGAGGCTATTTACATAGATGTTTATCTCCTCATTTTAAGAAAAATCAGCTCAATTATTACTACACAAAAGTTTTTATTATGGGTTTAATCCTGAAATGTAAATGGCACAAAATCCATGCTGAAATTTTCATTTGTGTTTTCGTTTGTGTCTGTGGATTAACAAGCCATCCTACATAGAAATCAACTCTACAGATACACAAAATATTAACTGATAGAAGAGCATATGTGGCAAAATAGCTCAGGAGTTTGAAGAACTGGAAGCTCTTTTGATCTGTATATCACAGCTGCTGAAATGTGTGCCTACTGCCCAAATAGAGAAAAAAACAAAACAAAAAAAAACAAGTCTTGTGCAGTGGATATGTATTCCATTAAATGTTGCTTTCCGTTGCCATGGCTATGATAGCCTTAATATTGTAGGCTCACAGCAAGGTTGCAATTAGTATTTGGATTTAGAAGAGGGAAGATAATGATTTCATATCAAAACTTCTCACTTAATACTCTTCTGGACATAAAACTGCTTGTGGGTTTCAAACCAGCTATTCCCATGCTAAAACCAAATGAAAGGAAAGAATCTGTGTTATTTGGCTTTACACCTGACAATTCATGAAGCTATTTGGCCTGGCCTCTTCAGAATTGTGGCTCAGTTCACCTGCACACTTACGTATATACACATATAAATGGGTATGCACACTTAACCTCACATGAGGAAAGTTTACAACTATTCATTTGCCCTGTCATGATTCTGGCATGAACCACTTGACACTCTGGGAAGTGTCTTTACCTGGTCCTTCCTAATCCCTCCTCTTAAAGATCAGTGCACTTACCATCCTGAAGTATTCTGGGTCAAGGTGCTGGAGTTTGGAAGCTATTCCTCCAAACCACCAGCCCTTGTCTCCTATGCCAAAGTGGACTCAGCTGACTCAGATGGACAACTCTAGCCCTATGCTGCTGGAAGACTGATACACAAGCTGAGAATAGATTCTGATGGAGAAGAAGAGACATAATCCTTCTAATGGAAGCCTTAAGTAGACTCTTTGGATAAAGGGTACAAGTTTTACTTTATTCTTCAAACATCTACCACCAGTTACCCTTTTATGGCTGAGAACTTTTGTTTTCCAGTGCTCACTACAAAGTGCTACTTTCAAGCATTAAACCATTTTTTACAGGAGTGCTACTTCTGCTGTCTTTGACAGGAATCGTGCTTTAAAGCTTCAGAGGAAAGGGAAAAGAAACCCTTGTGGACAATAATAGAAAGATTCACCCGAAAAAGAAACATCTGCCAGTTCCTGTCAATTTGTGCTTAGATTTCATCTTCACGATGCTGAGTGCAACCCTCTGTGGTTCTGTTTTAGGTCTTTTAATCTTCCCATCCTTTTAAATATGCCCACTTCTCTTTTTCAAATCCATTAAAATTCAGGGCTCATAGTTATCCCACAGCAATGACTGCCATCAGTTGACTGCATTATGTTAAAACCAGCCTTTCCTCTTCTCCTCTTCAGCATGCTTAAAAAGTCGTAGTAGATTTGCTGAGAATATTACAGAGAAAAGTAATCTGTTAATCATCCCATGTAATTTTGAATCTTTGTCATCTTGCAACTAGCTTATTGTCTTTCCAGACTGAACACAGAGGGTAGGGATTTGTGACTTCTGAGTGGTCTGGGAGCCCAAATGCCTTATGCCTCTGCCATTACTGTAGGACTTGTGCTTGGCTGTCATTGGAAGTCGGGCTTGATTCACATCAAGATCTCCATGAAAGATGGATTTTTTCCTTGGCCCTCCTTTTGTTGTTGATGTATTTCTAAAACCACCACAGCTCCCACCAGCCCTTCTCTCTTCATGAAGCGCAGGTCCAGCAGGGCACCACCCGAGAGGGCTCATTCACCACTCGCGTTGGGAAGTTCTCTTCCACACATTCCAGAAACTTCCCAGGCTGCTTCCTCTCTGCTGTGTTGAGTTTCCAGCAGACATCCAGCAAGTTCAAGTCTCACACAAGAACAAGAGCTGGCAATCATAAACCAACAGCCAGGCACTTATAAAATACTTCATCTGCCTTTTCATACTGTTTGGGTGGTTTGTAACAGACTCCCACTAGGATAGCAGCCTGTTGCCTTGCTCAAGCTCTGTCATAGGTCTTTTTGCTGACTGTAGAAGCCTCTTGCCACTGGCCCTGCACCAACTTGCACAGATTTTGCACTTCTCAGAAGTCATCTGAGAGGGAAATTCAAAGGTAGATGAATTGCAGTAGGAGGAAAAGAGTGGGAGAAAGAACAAATCTTTCTGGACTTCGGTAAATACTTTTTGTGGAGCACAGAAATATACTCAGTCTTTCCCTGAACTGACTAAACAGATGTTGCTAGCAGGATGGATGCAGCAGCACAGAGCACATGTGAGGTTGAAAAACTCACCTGACAATCATGGTAGACACCTGGTAGACACCAGCTACCTGCTTCTGAAAAACAAGACATGAAATCTGTCTGCCTGAACAGTCCCTAATTTCAGCACAGTCTTAAAAAGACCTTGTTACTGGAAAAAAAGTGTAAAAGCAACTGCTTGTGTATTTCTGTCAGCTGTCATCAGCAGAAGCTTCTGGCAAGTCCTGCCCAAAGCTGTGGATGTCTTCTTTCCCTTGTGAATGACTTTGAAACTCATTTCTAGACATCCGATTTTTCCCCTGACTGCACAGTAATCCTATTTGCTTTTTCTTTTAGCTGGTCCAGCTTGAAACAGTGTGTAGCTGTGCAGCAGCCTTGATCAGATAAACAGCTGGATTGCTCCTGCTGGATGGGAGCAGGGGCCACCTATTTAACTCCTGTGGTAAGAAGTGTACTTTTCCTCTACATTGGTCATTTTCCAGGGATCACCAGATTTGGATCCTGTCTACTGTAATTTTTTATCTCTTGATGTCTCCAGAAACATAATAGTATTAGTTTAGGGATAGCTGCCCGCACTGGGAATACTAATGGTGACCCTGCTGCATTAGCAAATTTTAATTCTTCTTATGCAGCCTCCTCCTATTCAGACAATCCCATTTCTAATAGCCTTTCCCTCCACATTTTCTGCAAATGTCATCTGGCCTGTGATTCCTGGGAAACAGTCTCTCTCATCTGACCCATGGGACACCCATGCACAGTCGGAACTTGGGTCGCTTCCAATTCACATTTTTTTCCCTCCTAATCCACATCACTAGCAATTGTTTTTTGAAATACTGCATCTGGTATAAAGGAGTCACCCAGAGGCTGGGAACGAACAGCTGATGCTTGTCAAAAAGATGCATAGTCTGATCCACAGGTTATCGCTATCTTTGATTCCATCAGCTGTGCCTGTCTCCAAAGATGATTCTTCCCATGGCTTGCACTAGGCACAGGTCCTTATCTGCCTCTACCAGGGCCAAGTTTAGATTTGGCATAGCAGATTCTCCCTCACTTGAGCTATGTCCAAGGTACATGATGGAATGAAAGCCTTCATAAACAGTCTCCTCAAGGCTGTTCCTCCCCCCCACTACCATCTGATTTGCTATTTTTGCCATTATTTTAAGAGGGCAAATCTTCCCTCTGTCTCCTTAGGAATGGCTATGAAAATAAAACACACGCAGGCACACATTGTGTGCAACAGTAAAAAGAAAAATTAAATATACTTTTTTTTTTTTTTTTTAATAGTGCCTGTAAGACCCGAAATCTGCAGTGGAAAATTCTTGGTAAAGATGCTTTGGTCTCCAGCTGACAGGCACCACCAAATACCAATATTTTCTTATAAGTTTAGCCATTTACAGAGAAAGAAGCGCCCAGAGCCCATCCACTGCCCCCAGATTCCAGGCCTTTTCTGTGCAGCCCAGTAAATCTTTCCTCCACCAAATAAGCTTCTGCCATTTTAAATCTGCTTCTACCAGCTGAAGTACTTGTCTGTGGATTTCAGAGAGTGATTGAAACATTGCAAATAACAAATGCCATTTCCTTCTCTAACTTTGTTAGACAGAATGCAAGAGATCCATGACAGCATAGATAACAGGACTGTATTCTTGGGGAGAAACCAGTCTGTGCTGCTTCGTAAACGTTACAAGGTGCATGCCCAATAACACAGCTCTCAGATAAACATCAGGAATTTGGCAAATATTGAAGATCAGTGTACAACATCTTATTACTAGTCCTTTTAGCTCTAAAATAGAAATGGAAATGTAATTAGTAAATGATCATCTGCCTAAATCTGCTTCCCTTCCTACTTCAAGAGCAGTCGTCCTCTGCTGGTTCTTCAGGTGGGGTATGCACAAAAATTACTGGAGTGAGCTCAAAAAACCTGAACAACTCAACCCATAACAACCTTCCTTTTTGTCTCTACCAGCATTGTAATGGTATTGCACAACCATGTCAAATTCTCACACAAATAATGCTTCACTTTCAGCACAAAGGAATATTTATTGCAATTATTTGGCAAAATAACTTTGCAAAAACAAATAGCTGAAAGAAAGCTTTGATATATTTGCAGACATTTTATGAAACAAAAGGAAACGTAAACTCTTTGATTTAATCATACACAGTGAATTATTCATCCGGCCCTTTTCTGTATTAATCAGTTAACACAAGGTGATAACACAACTTCAGAAAAAATGAAAACAAAACCTAAAGAAATGTAAGAAGGTAAGCATAATCCAAAATATGAACCAGAATAGAGCTTGTATCATGAGATAATGAAGGTTCCTTTTAAGACAGGGGTAAAGAGGCAAAGGCAGCACACCTTCTGAACGAGGAACAAATTAATCTTTCATCACCTTCATTACTTCCTTGATTCCAAAGGAGAAGGTGTTTGCTGAGGACATGCAAAAAGCCTAATCTAGCTGCAGCTACCTGACAGGTCTCTTTACCTGCACTGTGCTCACTGCCACTGCAAAAAGAGCCTGTTTAGAGGCTGCAGAGCCCAGACTCAACACAATGACCCTGCCCCTTGAAAGAAGGATTCAGTTGAGACTGAAAATGGGAAAATAAACCCTCAGTTTCATGCTCCGTATACTGGAGAATGAAACAGAGCAGAATGTCTCACCTGCCTTACTAGAAAGTGGATTTGGACTGAAAAAGTAAAAATAACAGAGGTACTCATGCTCTAGCATGCAGTCCCATACTCTTGGGGCAAAATCTATGCCCCATTTAGATTAAGGCTGCATCTGCTCTTGGTCAGGGCAAGAACTGGTTCTCACTGTACTCTGGGTGGGTTCCCTTTGGGAAGCCCAAAGCAGCACAGAACAGTGTCTTGCTTTCAGAGTCAACCCTTGCTACTGAGCAGTGACAAAGGAGCTCTGCTCCAGAGACACAACTCCCAATGAGGCTTATTTGCCACAGTGCAATGCCCATCACATCAGCATCTAATTTCATTCTCAGAAAAACCCATATTCATCAATTTGTATGTTTAATTGAAATTTTACATACTAAAAGTACCAAGAAAATCTCAAGTTAAAAGTCAACTTTTCTTATTTTATCGTCACACAAAAAGTTCTCCGTATGGATTTAGCACTTCATGTATACTTATTTCTTTAAAAAAAACCAACCCATACTTGCATGGAATTTACCATATTGGTGAATATTTATCAAGAATGTTTTGTGATTTTTCCAGACTTCTTTTCCTTTGACCCCTAAATGTCTCAGCTTGAACCTGCATGAATTATATGCATACAAAAATATAAAGAGACTCCAAAGACAGAAAGAGAAGTGGCATTTGGAATTCCAACCTGCTGAGAAATATTTACTCTTACTTCACTTGACTTAAAAGTAGCTGAAGGGAGTTACTCTGAACAGTAATTTTATGCCTTGTAAAAGCTATCAAAGTTGCTCACAGATGCATTTTACAGGGACTTGAAGGAATGCTCACACTTCTTGGCAGGTGAGTTAAGCCTGTGGCACTGTCTGGAGACAAGGTTGCAAGGGTGAATCAAGCAGTCCTGAAGATCCAAATCATTACATGAATTTAAACATTTTCTCAGCATCTGTATTCCCCAAGCCACAAATGTGCTTTTGTTGGTTAAACCTTTCAAAATGCTAATGCCCTCTGAATGGCTACAGCTCTAAATCCTGTGGTGCCCAAACCAGCTCAAATGCAGGCCAGCCCGCATCCTAATAGTCCTGCTTGTGTCAAGCAAAGGCAGGTGATTCCTTCAGCACGGAATTAGCCTATAATATATTTATTTCTGGAGACAGAAATTATGCTAAAGAGCTGCACCTACTTGAAAAAAAATAACAAACAGCAACAAAACATACAGTCCTCTAAATAAGGTGGCAGCAGGTGCTAAGTTAAACTCCTACAGGCTGCAAATACAAATTTCTGTATTGATGCAAACACAGTACAGAGCAGTGAAGAAGCAAGCATTGGAAAGATTGCAGGAGCCATGTTCTTTTGTTTTAATACGTTTTCACTTTAAAGTCCTACCTCCTGTTACTGCTAATCCCCCTCATACATAAGAAGAAACTGTGAGTTGCTAGAAATGTATTTGAATGCACTTACTGTGAGATGCCATGGATATCACCACGAGAAATTATGTACTGTGCCTTCTTCCCTGCCACCTTTGCCCTTCAGCTTTGGCTTCTCAGCTTACATTGCAACAGTTTCTTTTATCTGATGCATTATTTTGTGCTTTATTTCTCTGAGTTCCAGAGGTCAAAATTAACCTGTAGCAAGAGAAATGAAATAAATATAGGTGAATCCATTAATTGGATGACCTAGTAAGTACTTTACAATAAAATCTGAAAGCAAATATTTTTCAAAACCAGATGGAAATGAGATTTTTGCTTGGATACTATTTACGGTGAGAAATCACCACTCTAGTGCCTGTAGTCAGTTCTAACCTTGAGTTTACTTTAGAAATAAATAACTAACAGCAAGCCCAACAATAAAACCTGCATGAATATCTTTAATATAAAATAGTCCCTTCTAAGAAGTGGGTGGACAGCAGCATATTTATATGGAGGCAGAACTGAAAAATAAAGCTCTTGAAACTTGTGATTCTGACTATCATTTTGTAAGAGAATCAAATGGGTCACTGAAGGCCCTTCATAATTACATGACTGGCTCCCAGTAATATCCACAGGAATTCTAGGACCAACTGGCAGCATGAATTAATAGGAAATGTTTCTCCAAAATCCCCTTTTCATTTTCTAAGATATCAGCCAGGCACTCCTATGCCCAGCTGTATTGCAGACGGTTTGCTTATTTTTTCATAGTTATCAATTCATCTGAAGGTCACAGGTAGATCCATAATGGCATTATATACAGCAATCACAACATTAGAAAAAGAAATCTGTGATTCATCAGTTTTGTAACAAAAATGTTCCACCCAGAACAACCAGAGAGAGTTGCAGACCTCAATGCAAGGGCTGTCATTTATACACTCGGCTCAGCAGGCTTGGAGCTTCTGGCCTCCACCAGCTCCTTTCTTTGCATTGCCAGAATTGGGGTGTGGATGGGGCTGTACCACTGCTCAAATATTAAGTGGCAATAAGCTGTGTAGGCTGGGTGTCCCTGCATGAGGCAGGGGAAAGCCCGATGGGATTCTTCATCAGTTACAGCTTTGAACTACATCTTCCCAGAGCTTTTCCTTGGAGTGAGCTCCCTAAAGATGACCAAACTAAAATAAAAAGCCAAATTTAATTAGATTATTAACTAATTAGCTGGCTCTAAGTGGAGAAAACTCAAAAGAGGGTAGGCAAAGCAGAACAGAAATAAAAAAGATTTATACCCAAGTCTTCCCCTGTTAGCTACATTCATGGAAGTAGGTCATTGCTTAGAAGCATGTATTCAAAGAAATTATTGGTTCTGCTTTGCAGCAAACTGCACAGATAAGAAAGTCCTGTCTGGTGCTGAGGAACCACTCATTCCCATTTCCAGAGACCTGGCTGTGAAGGTTACACACTGCTCTCTGCCTTTTCAGCATCAGGCTCACATTCCTGCTCCTCTCACTCACCTTACTTCCACCTGACCACTGTGGGCTGGAAACTTCTCTCCACTCCCACACTCAGCAGTTCATCTTAAAAGGACCAGCCCCACCTGAAACACTTTTTGCTTGTGGATAAAATTACCAGCTAGATGAAAAAATCCAAGTTATTGACAATTAAGTCTTTATTCTACATTATCTTTAAACACTTTTCTGTCTCTGAACAGCTGGCTTTGTCCCACACACAGCCACTCAAGGAGACAGGAGAGTTCACCCAACTTGGAATCAGTGCTCTGACACACTCCTAGTGCAAAGCATTGCAAAGGAAATACTTTGGGTTAGTTTCTGCCTTTGAGTTAATGGATTATGTCTCTGCTGAGCTCATTTGCTTCCATTTGGGGAAATTGATTTTGAGAAAAGGAGGGCCTTGACATACACTAAAGAAGAAAAGCCCTGGTCACAGCTTCCTCCTGAGCACCCAACAATAAAGCTAAGCCATGACCCACAGTTATGCAGAGCAGTTGCCCTCCTCCATCTGGGCGTGCCAGAAACTACCTCCAGAAATCAGGAAGCTCCCTCTCAACTCACTAATTTGTTGCCCATCCTGTACTTGTCTAGTCCCTTGATTGTAAGGGATGTCTGCCACAAAAAATGGAAATCGATGCTGGACATTATCAGCTCACAAAGCAGACTGAAGCAGGCTCTTTACTAAACCTCACAGGAAAGTCACAGGGAATGCAGGATCCTCCCCTTCAACAAGATGAACTTCAAAGTTTTCAAGTAATTCCAAATCTCCATTTCCTTCTGACCAGTAGAAATAACCTCAGCTGTACAAAACAGCCAGTATCTTCTGAATTTGAGTAGTCAGCTGGGATTTTAAGTGTTCTAGATTTTTCTTCTTCCTCTGTATGATTAAATTCTGAAATTCTAATATGGAATTTAAACTACCCATTCTAGAGGGGTAGTTTAAAAAGCTGCCTCCTAATAGTCTGTGATCTTGTCTATTGTGGTGCATGGATACAGAAGTACAGGTATGGATGCAGAACTACAGGTAGGAGAACAGCTGAGGAAAGGGATACTTCGTTTTCCTTTTGAAATTGTCGCATTTTCCCCCATAATTAAAAAGTCATTCATAGCACTGGAGACTTGGTCTCATGTGTCTGAAGGACACCTAATTGCTGAAATGGAGTCAGTTGCTCTCTGAAAAAAGGGGGTTATAATTTAATGGATTGAAATGCAACAGCTCCAAATAGCAGCAGTAGAGACGGATGCAAAGAGTGCAAATACTGGAAATACTGGAGAGCTTCCAAATGCCTGACATTAAAAAAAAAAAA
Organism: Rhipidura dahli; assembly: GCA_013399225.1. Taxonomy (NCBI): domain Eukaryota; kingdom Metazoa; phylum Chordata; class Aves; order Passeriformes; family Rhipiduridae; genus Rhipidura; species Rhipidura dahli. Next base: position 711,825 of record VXAC01005332.1, read on the forward strand.
AA
>VXAC01005332.1:711831-726584 GCA_013399225.1 Rhipidura dahli
AAAAAAAAGGAAAGAAAAAGGAAAAGAAAAAGCCACATGGCACAGCAATATAAAGCTATGTCACAAATACAAATTTTTTCAAAGTTGCTTGCAATGCTAAAGCTGAAAGCTAAAATTACTAGAGGAAAGTGGATAGGTCAGCCCTAGCAAAATCATGCCTTTTTTTGTGGGATGGCTTCGAGAAGGGCAGCTGCCACAAATGGATCTGGTTTCAGTGTCCTCAAAGGAGCTCTGGGGGTCCACCTCCCTTTGCTGAATTGTCTGCATCAGCTTTGGAGAAGAATTGGAACACTTCGGTGAAACTGAAGTCACTGAATTACTTTTGGTGATGACTCTGAATCTCTGACACTAAAAAGAAACAGAACAAGCTGGAAGAAGCCTCCTCTCTACTATCAGTTTTCCATTCCCTTATCTGTATTGACTGTGGCAGAGAAGTTTTGGATTATATGTTGTCTTGTTATCTGCTATCTGAATACTTTCTGCAGTGTCCTGCAATTCCATGCTGATTATGCCATCATAACAGTAATGCTCCTGTAAACTACAGAACAGAGATATCTCATGTTGATGCTTATCTTACTATACCTTTTCTCTCTCTATATAGGCCAAAGCTCATAACTACAGCAACTGGATTATTCTGGAGTACACCAGGTTGACCAAAGGGATTCCTTTGGATGTGAACTGTTGTATTTTTTGAAAAAGTAAAGAAAGGCGAAACAATCTGTACTCTGAATTTTGCAATATACCACAGAAAAATGTGGCTTCAGGTAGTCTGAAAAGATGAATCATGCTTGTATAAAAAAATTGCTCACCCAAGTAGAGATTGAAGGTGTATTAAAAGAATCGTGGTAGTCACAAGAATGAAGCCAACAGATGACCGAGATAGAAAGTAAATTAAAAAATCTGTCCCCCTGTGCATTGAGGGGGATGTTTTAACTACTCTGGTACACTTAGAATACTTCTCAGAAACCACAAATATGTTTATCTAACACATATCGAAAAACATGCCTAAAAAGTCAGCTATTTTAACAAAAATCAGAGGCACTCATTCTGGCTTCTTCACATGGCAACTGCAGTACATGACCTCTAATCATACATGACAGATTAGAACAAAAGTGGCCATTTTTCTGCAGGTACTACTGTAGATGTCATGCTGAAGGGGATTGGGAACTCTGGACAACCTGTACAAGTATTTTTTTAATATCCCAGCACCCATCAAGACTGCTTTAATTTCTTTTGGGAGAGTTCCTTAAGCTGTGTTTTTGGACCAGAACCCAGATTACAAAACATTACTTAGCTTTTTGCATATTTCTTTCCTATCTTTCTTTTTCCTCTGAACTTTACAAAACTCAACCATAGTCTAGATTGCACTGTGAAATAATTTTCAACCTCCTCATTTAAACTTGCAAAAATAAATAAAGGGTGACGGTGAAGGCAAGGAAAATACTTTTCCTTTCTGATGTGCTGAGTTGCTGGATCTTGAGGATAACAATTATTTTAACGCTTGCAAACACGAAATGGGGAAGTGCCATTTGTCACCAGCCTCATGCTTGTAACAAAAGTTACTGAGTGGTACATCAGAAGAAAGAAAAAGCTTCTCATGATGCACTTCACAGTCCTTCAACCTAATACTGAAGAGAATGAGTCACAGCCCCAGATGTCAAGTGACCCCTGTAGAGAATCATACTGACTGGAGTCCTTCTCTTTTAGTCCCAGGTACTGACATAGATGCTGTTTGTATTAATAGAAGTGCTTAATCTATTTACTAAAAAATAAAATTAGTTCTGTAAACTATTTGTCTGAGTGCCATCCCACAACAGGCAGGTTTTGATTACTTGCAGAACTACTCTCTGTTTCTTTCATAGTGATCTAAGCAGGAGAGGGGGGAGAAGAAGGATGTCGATAAACATTGGTACAGAACTGGAAACAAGATCAGCAGGAAAAACCTGGCATGCTAGGATTAAGTATTTTTAATACTTTTGGTGCAGCAACTTCTATTTTTTGTTGTAAAATAATCAGAGGAGATACAAACGCATCAGAAGGTGTGAGAGCGAGGCTTATACCATTAGAAAGGAATGTTTTGTCATTTTAATTTGGCAAGGTTGCCCTTGGACATCTAAGAGGCCGCCTCTGCAGCAGTTTTTGTAGCTGGATTATACAGAGGAAAGTGTAGAATATATAACTTTCTAGTCAAAGCTGCAACTTGCTAAACCAGCATCTCTGTAGTTTCCCAAGGAAGCAAAAATAATCCTACAAAATTTTTTCTAAACCTGCTTCTCCCTTTGCTCAGATTCATACTATGTGAGCTGGCTGTCATGGAATATGAACATTCAAAAAAGGGTTCTCAAATAGGCAAAGTTTCTGCATTCTTAAAGATTATTTCATTTAATTCTGTCTGTCAAGTGTGATGGGTTTTTTTTCAAACTAGACAATTTTTCTCACCATTATACATGAGTTACAAACATTGTATTACAAGCAATAGTGTTGAAGAATGTTATAAGACTAGAAAGTCTTCACTATTTCAGCACTATGTGGTGTGATTTTTAACTACCAATAGCCAAACTGGTCCTAATTTTCTACAAGAAAATTCCACAGGGAATTGGCTTTTGATTAACCAATAGAAGAAAACTATGCTTATTCTATCACTCATTTTAAACCCAAGCTAATTTTAAAAGTGCCTGTCTTTCAGATATCAGAACATGGTCCCATTTCTGATAGATGGGTTTTACACGTCTCTGCCAGAATGCTGTGGGAGGTTTGGCAGGGGTGTTGTCCCTTTGTCAAGTGGTTTTAAACCTACACGGGTTCGTTTTTCCTGGGGGAGTGCTGGCTGGAGCTCATTACAAATTTGAGTTTGCCTTGTAAGAGTGTGATTTGCCCTTGCTGCTGACAGAGTGGAGGTCAGTCCCTCCCTCTGAGTGTGCAGAGGGCTCTGAATGAGTGCAAAGCATCTGCCCATGTGTCCCTGCAAGGTCACAGCCTTAGCACCCCAGAGCTATAAAGCAGCTTCATAACTTCACCCTGCAGGGATTTAGGTTTGATTCTCAGTCTTTTCCTATGTGGCCTCAAAATGAGGAAGTCTAAAAGACCACAGAACAAGTGTCACCTGAAGTTTCTTGCTTTTCACCTGGAAAATCAAGAGCTAGGCCTAAGCATGCCAGCAGCTCGATCCTGAGCAAATACTGGCCAGTTTGTAGAGACCAAATTGACTGGACCCCTTTTCCCTTGAAGCCACGTGCTACACACCTTTACCACTTCCTAGGCATGTTTGGTAGTAAGTTATTTAAATTTCTCATTAAAATTTGGAGAAACAAAAATGAATGTCAAAGTATGTATCTTATCTCATTTACAACATTGCACTGGGTTTATTTTTAAAGCCCTGCAACCAAGAAACCAAAAGAATGCCATGTTCTCTTCGAAGCACATGTAAAGTGCACATATTTAAAAAGAAAAATTGGAGTTATCTCTAACCAAGAATTATTTACTAAAATTTAGCAAAACACTTTGAATTTCCAAGAGTGGTTCAGTTTAGCAGGGGCAAGTGACTAAGAGAAATCAAGAAAAAATAACCCCTCAAAGGTCATTCTCCATTTTTCAGCTCTGGATTGGAAGCCTGTGACACTGCATTTTTATTTCTGGGACATCTACACAGTGCAGTAGCCAATAGCACATAATTCTTCTGGTGCCTCAGACCATATATATCATTATAAAAAAACCCTTTTCCTAGACATTGGTGCTTAGAATTTTTGGGGGTTTTAAATTTACTATTTCATTTAAGAATTTTCACTGCAAGGCTTAATAACTGCCCTTACAGGATGCCTGTACAACAACATTAAGCACAGAACAACTGAAACAGCCATTTGGGTAGTTAAAAATCAGACTTCAGGGCAGGAGACATTTTTAAAAAAAACAAGAATAATTTTGAGTGTCCCCTTCCTTTTATCTTAGGAACAATGAGAGGTAACTCAATTTTCCAGGGGAGTCTACCTCAGAGGCATTGACTAGGTGCTTATGGCAAGACTGGGAAGGCAGAGGTGTGAGTGTCTGCCCCAGCTGACCAAGTAGGGAGTGGGGATTTGGCTTCAGTGTTACACAGTCCAGACCTCCTGCAAGCCCAGCAAGCACTCCCTCTGAACACAAAACCCATTGCAGCAAAGCTTTGCAGAGGATAACATTTCAATAAAATGATTTATGTGACAAAGTTTTACTTCCCCAAAGTACTCCAGATGGCTCTCTTGGGAAGCTTTAAAGGGATGAAAAGAGGTAATGCTCCTTGGAGGTAGAGGATTCACAGGACAGATAGGAGCCTTTTCCCTTTTTCGCTGCAAAGCGACATGACTGGTGCCACAGTATCAGAAATACTGCAGAGCCCCCTAACTCCCACTCCTGTGTTTTAACTGGCACATTCCATTTGAAGATTAGGCTCCCTTCAAGGCCTTTCCTTTTGGAGTGCACAATTTAGTCATGAGTATCCACTAAATCTAGCATAAGTGTCAGTTTGAGATAGAACAGCCAGGGTTCTGCAAATTTCTTTTTCAAACAACTAAGGCTGTGCTCCTAAAGGACTGACAGAGTGTAGCATTAAAGAAGCTCCTTCACCCTAATCAACTGTGTAAAAATCCAGAGAAACATATTTCTGTATAACTTTGACCAAGAGCTTTGAGCTCTCTGTCATGTAGAGTTTTCCACCCACACTGTAGATGAAGGCAAGAAAAAAAAAACAGTTAGAAAGAAGAGCTTTATAGACCTGTCCCACTAATCTTACCATTTTCATTAAATACAGTCAAATTCAAAATAGATTTCAACACAGACTGTTGGGAACCTGACTATAAAACTTTCTTTCATAAGAAATCCTTAATTGAAATTTTAAGGGGAAAAAATAAAAAATCAGAGATTTTGTCCTGCCAAGCAAAATCCTCTTTTTAAAGTCCTCCTTCTCCATCTCTCATTGGAAAAACAATAAATACATTCTTTCACACCGGGAGTTAAGAAGTATATTATTTATTGTAGTCAGGAGTTCCTTTCTCAGTGTATCCTGGATATGAGCTCATGCCATATCAACAACCAACAATAGCTATTGTTCCTGGGCGTTTAAGGAAGTTTCTGTACCATTTCCTGAGCACAGTATGTAAACTAATACATACAAAAAAGGTGTTTCATATTATTCCAGGTACATTGGGCCCCCTCCATGTCAGCCTGCTGGCCAACTTTTTCACAGAGAGTTGGAAGAGCAAATGTGTTCTTGCATTTATCCATTTCTAAATGGAAACAGGTACTTCCATCACAGATTGCATGGTAACAGAACCCAAAGAAACAAAACAATGTGTTTAATTTAGAAAAAACACTTTCTATCTCTAGGCTTATAAAACTGTCCAGCCTTATGGATTAGTTCCTCAGATAATTCATCACTTCTATGTTCACTTGATTAAGAAGCCTAAAATCCTCCAGCTTCACACACATCAGCAAGGCTGATGTTTGTTACCACATAGCAGCACTATCTCCCAGCAAAGAAGGTGTTGACTAAATGGAATGACTGAGCTGTGACCTATTTGTCCCCCTAAGCCTCAGGCCAAATATTCATGTGTAGATATACAGGTGATAGATGTACACCTTGTTTTGCATGACACAGTCGTGCCGGAAAGAGGGTGTGAACATCTCCAGGATGCCCAAAGCCACATGAAACTTCTCAGAATGCAAACCCAGAATATCCCAGTGTGACCAACGGGGCAGGCCTGCCTTCCATTTTTACCTCTTCCAATAGTACTGCCTTGCAATATTATGTATTTTTGTCAGAAAAGGCAAAATTTCTTGGATTTTTCTTTACCATCACATGGTCATCTTCTGGAGGAAGGACAAGGCATCCCACTAGAATCAGTCTGCAGGTAGCAGAGGTTACTATCACTTACCCTCTGCAAATGCTAGCCAGCCCTCAGGCAGGGAAGTTGGAACTAAATGATCTGTAAGGTCCCTTCCAACCCAAACCATGATTTTTTTCATTTCCCCACAGCCTGCTGGGGTGTGAGAGGTTCTAGAGGTTTCCAGTAGGTTTCCAGCAAGGAACACTTCACATCCCAAATATTCCACTACATTGCTCCTGATTGTGGTGCTGCTGGAGCACCTCAGTGAGTACAGCTTGTGAGGAGGAGAATAGAGAAATAGTCTGTCCAGAAATTCCTGTCTTGACTTCAGGGAACTTCATCCAGCAGTGATCATGGTGAGGCCCTACCCTCAGTCCTCCCAGTTTAAATCACTGCTGCATTTACAAGGCAGCCCTCTAGGAAAGGAGACCGTTTTCTGGTGAGGATTGATGACCGTGATCTGAACCTTGAAACAGGACGAGAAATAAAGACGTGATAAAGACATTAACAATGTATGGTTTAATATATCAAGGCTGGGCAAGCCAATTAGGACTGAATAGAAAGTAAGCTAAATCTTTTCCCACAACTCTAATCCTTTCTGTAGGATTTGAAAGAGAATAAAAAGCTTCTACTGCTTTAAAAGTTACTTTCATGGTCATATTTATGTTTTTATACTAATACTCATGCTCCTGCCAGGAGCACAAATGAAAGTGCTGAAATACCCCACAGCCTTTCCCGTGAGATTTACAGGCTAATTTTACAGATCCAAGAAGTTTGAATTATTGAGATAGGCTTCAAATGAGCTTCTAAATTTGGAAGTATTTCTCTGAATCCAATATGAGATATTTACTATTTGATTTTTCCTCAGCCCTATGGGAGCCACAGTGTATTGTTGTGCATTTACTGTGTGTCCTATTTAAGAGTTTAATACTGGCTCTTAGATCTTTTATTTCCAGGCAATCTATGCAATTACTGACAGTGTCCAATTGACTCCTCTGACTGCTGCTCTTCTCAGAGCATGACACTGTGAATGAACTTGGAAGAGCACAGTGAGGGCAGGCAGAGGCCTGGGATGGCTTGTCGGTACTTAACTTCCAGTTAAAATTTCAGAGGGCTTTATTAACAGTGCACTGGGGAGGAAAACCAAGGAGACGGAATGAAAAAAGGGAGACTCAAAGAGGAGGATCAAACCATGTCTCACTGCCAGAAACCTCTTCAGTCCTGTAACACAGAATTCCCTCACAAACTCCTGCACAGGAAGAACTATGGATGGGACTGTGGTCCCCAGAATAATCCTGGAAAGACAGTTTAATGTAAAAAATTACTCTACCCAGTGTCTAAATTATGCCAGGGATCTGCCTAATTCCGCTATAAAATTGGAAGAACAAAAGGTAGCTTAAAGCCCTCCCTTATCCTTGAACTTGACTTCTTAGTTTTAGCTCATCAGGATCAGTGCTGAATTTTAAATGAAATATTTAATTGTCCATTTTCTCATTCCACCCAAAAGTGGAACGAAAAAGTCATCAGTATTAATAATCAAAAACTACACACAGAGAAAGTTTAATACATATATATGAACTGTGCCCTTGTAGACAAGGTTGCTGCTATCAATTGCTCCTTGGGAATGAATAACAAATTAGCCTTCTGATCATCATCAGCTATGATTTCACTCTGTGTGTGTCATGAATTCTGTTTCCAAATTCTGTGGGGACCTGATTCTGCAAACATTTTGGAACATATAAGTTTTGACCCTAAATCTGTATTACTTAACCCCATGATTCCCTCTTATTTGAGAACAGTGTTAATGGAATAGCTTTAGAGTATCTGCAGATGTGGGTGTTTGTGGTATTAGTGTGTATGTTTGAAAAAACCCTATGTTAATAAAGCTATTTCTCAAATGTAATTGTCAAAGTCAAGGAAAAATAGTTTAAAAAAATTATTAGATAGAAATGCAAGGAAAAAATACTAGTCCTCATCCTTCTAATACACCCTTTTCACTAGAGGTTTTAAGTGACAAACCCCTTAATCTTATTAACTTAAAATAATGTCTTTTGTTTTGTCATTTAGCAAAAAAACCCAAAACATCCAAAACATTTTTTGGGGGCCTAAATTTATAATCCGTATTTGAAGGCTCTGAATAACAAAGTCTAAAAACACAAAGGGAGAATGCTAATGAGTACAGAACTTCTCCATTTTTTCTCTGCTCCCTCAATCCTCACCACGAAACACACACGTGTGTGCACACACACAGGATTTAAGGACTGGCTGTCGGCTGAAAGCAGCTACTCCATACAAGAAACATTACAATAAAACATAGAAAAGAAGACTGCAAGTGAACTAGAGCTTTGGGCTTAAAAAGGCATTTTAAAGTATTTTTCCATTCAGCTATTAATATTGTACTAAAAAAATAATAGTTTTAGCTCAAATTCCCATGTTTCAAAGCTCACACAGCTCTAACACTAAGGTTATCTTGTTTGGCACGAGAACAGCTCATGTCTACATTAAAGCTGGAAGCTTAGAAGTGACATAAACAGGCCTTTTTCTATAAAGATAAAAGGCTAAGCTTTAAAGAATTTTATATTTATAGATAAACGTTTCCATAGTAATCATTACAGTGAAACTTGCTGGTGTCAGCAATCCTTTGCATACAAAAATGGCTTATATTCAAATTAGCAGGAATCACAGAATCAGATCCCAGCTGCTACCTGAAAGAAGGGCTTACAGGAAAAGTGTGAATGGGGATCTCTGGGGTGGGCAAATGCCCTTATTTTGGTCACCTCTCTGCTCCTTTCTGCCCTTTGTGCCGATACATCAAACAGGAGATATGATGTAGGAGGCAACTTTGCAGCACACAAAACCAAACTTAATGACCCAGGTGTCCTTTTCCATCTCTAATCTTTATGTTTCAATGATATAAATACAGACAAATTAAAAAGCATAAGACAGGCAACAAGCAGAAAGCTGGATCAGGTGACAGCAGTGTGGTTTTCTCCTCACCTGTTCCCTGTGACTTGGATTCTTTCATAATATAGTACAAATTCTATCCCTGCTTTGGGAAGATGTCCATTTCTTGTTACTTAAGGTAAAATCTCCTTCCTATATCCCTTGGTGAAGCTGAACTTTCCCACAAGTGCTCAGCAAAGGCCCATGTAAGTATTATCCCAGTGATGAGCCTTGCTGGGTCAGGACTGCCTTGTTAGTACAGCTGCAACAGGCAGACTGGCACTTACAATGATGGAAGTTATTTAAGGCAGTGAGGTTACAGTAATCATGTAAGATAAGACTCAAACTGCACATTTCTGGAGGTTTCTACAATGCCCTGAAGTAAATTAGGTTTTAATTAAAAAAAAAAAAAAGAAGTGATGTGAAGGCTTTCAGTCTATGAATTTTTAAAGCGCCACCAGTTAATTAAACAAAGGAAGGAGAATATCACACTCCCTTTTTTACAGGTGGCAAGATGAAGGAGAGGAGAGGTGGGGTGACTTACTCGGGGACAACATGGTAAGTCAGTAGTGCCTGGCACAGAACCAAGCCTCCTCACTCTGAGATTACATCCTACTCACTCCTTGAAGTCCTGAAGAAGGGAAAAGAAAAATAGCTAAGAGAGCTGTTCAGCTTTGAAATGAGAACGCTCCGTGTGTGAGCCCACAGGCGTATGAACATATGCCATGGGAGAGATGCAAGTAATACTCCCTGATCAGCAATAATGAAAACCTCCCTCCCTCCTCCACCTTTTTTCTTCAAAAAATTTTTTTAAAAAGCAAACCAGGGAGGAGGGTAAGTCTGAGTGGTTTGCCATTAATATACAAACGTTTCCATTGTAATCTGAGCATTAGTACCTGTCACTGTCAGCACCTCTTTGCAGAGAGGGCTCGCCCGCTGTTTCTCTTGGCACTCTGACACTCACAGGGGATTGCTTTCACAAGGTGCTCCACGTGCACCTTCAATAGCCATTCTACCCAGGTTTTTATGATATCTTTGGAGACATATATCCAGTTGTTTGGCTCCTTCAAAGCTCCTGAAGTCTGGAGCTCAGCTGGCAGAAAAGTAGCCTCCAATAAATAATGGAAGTCTTTTGGCCGGGGCGATGTTTGTGTTAACACCTAGCAGAGGGGAGGGAATGGGGCTGGGAAAAGTGGCAGCACTTCAAAGAGGTTGCCCCTGGCTCCAGCCAGAGCTGCCTGCAGTTGGCACGAGCTGTTAGAGCTGGGGCTGCCTTGGCTCTCCTGCCTGGAGCAGCTCAGCAGGACAGCTTGTGGCTGGCCCCTGCTCTCAGGTGCTGTCACAGAGCATTAGTGCCCGGGTTAAGCAGAGAACGAGATGGGAAACATTAAAAGAAAGCATAGGGCCCACTGAGCCCAAGTGTGCTCCACTGAGCAGGGCTTTCACAGGTTTGATGGTGGCAGGTGGCAGTAGCAGCCTCTTACAGATAACAATTTTGCCAATGAGGTGCTCAGCAGTGAACCTGAAGCAATTTTTCTCCCCTCTGCTCCTCACATCCTCTGTGTAACTGAGGATCAAACCATCAGAGAGGCAGGGTAGGGTTACAGTGCAACTGTAGTACTTACAAATCATTCAGCCTGAGCCAAGATCAAGGAAATTCAGTGGGCTTCAGAAAAAGCTCTGCCACTGAACAGCAATATTAATTATATTTTTGCATTTCTGCAGCACATCTCACCCCAACATGTAATGTTTTACAGGCATCTGTCAAGACCCAGAGGTTTTAGGTAAGGAAGAAAACCAACCATTTTACAGAGGAGGAGTACATGCTAAGGCAGACCTTATACTGTGTGGTGATCAGAAGATTATAAAGAGAAATCTGGGAATTCTCTGTCCTTGCTACACTTCCACTCTCACTAGCCACCTAATACTCAAGCCCACTGTGAACGTCACAGTGGTTCTCTGGAAGCCATTCCCCCCAACACATGCTCTGGGAATGACCTTCCTTCCTGGCTGTCTCTATGAGTAAACTCTGTGCACACCAACAGCTTCCAAACTCACACAGCAGATACAACTGCCCACCACCTCTGTGAGTATCTGCGCATACACTCATCATTTAAAAGAAAAGATATCTGTTCACCAGCCATTATTTGTCACACACCAGAGCATGATAGACCAGTGGCTCCTCTCAATTGTTTTGAACAGGAAATAAATGCAATTACTTGCCATGTCTGTTGGCAGATGGTGAATTTTACTTTTTTTTAGTAGTTCTGTGTGTGTGCATGCACAGAGGGGCATAAAACTTTGGAGGAGAGCAGACACTAGTTAAATACCCTGGAATTCCACTCTAATCTCTTGTTATTGTGTGTTTTGTGAAATAAATTCTGCACTGAAATTTTCCATGTGCGGTCTCAGTGGTAGGTAACATAGAAAGTTTGAGAAAGAAAGCCTGCTTAGACATTTTATGCCATGAGAGTAGGATGGAAAACACTTCTGCTGCAAGTTTCAAACGCCTTTGAAAAAAAAAATATTACCAAAGTTAGACACTTCAAAAGCATCTTCCTTCAGTTTTTTAGCCCCTTTTGAATAAACAAAGCCTGAGGCAAATTGGCCAAGGGGTTTCTGAAGGACCATATTTGCAGATGCCAATTATAAAAAAAACTCTGTCATCCACATTCCAAAATATTTCAGGACTCTCAGACAACATTTCAGGGGAGTTAAATGGATTTATTTCACCACTGTTTTTTTGATAGAGCAATACATATTTAGGGAGAGCGTAATGAAAAACTTGACTGCTCTGAAATGTCATCTTAAATTATTTGAATAAAAGGTGAGCTAATATATAACTTCATAGTGGCAGAAATGCCAAGAGTATCCCACTCAAATTAGGGAAAGATGCAATTCCCCTTATGTTCCTCCTATTTCTTGATTTTTCCAGCTCTTTTCTTTTCCTTCCCCATGAATTGCCTGTCACCCCCACCATCCTCCTTCACCTTCCCACACAGATCCTTTTTTGTGAGAAACTGTGGAACGTTCCAGCTATGCTGTGAGTTAACGCAGTGCCATAGAGGGAGAGGCAACATCAGGAAGTCAGAGATTGGAAAAGTTAAGGGGCTGAGCCTCTGGCTTCAGTTCAATCGATAATCCCCATGCATCTGGCCCCATGTTTCTCCTCCACAATTAACTCAGCCACTTTGCACATACCTCATCTTTTGCATCAGTTTGTGAAAAGTAAATTTACTGTTTGCTGAGTCCTAGTCATGCAGGATGGTGAAAAAAAGTCTCACTGATGGCAGCACAATGAGAGATTCAGTACAATGGATCCAAACAAACCCAAGTACAAAGGTTTAATTTTCAGTTCATCTCAAGACCAACTAACAGTTACAGTATGACACTTTTTCCCCACTGGAAAGAAAAATTCCCAGAACCAATAGGGTTGTAAACCAGGCAAATAACACTAAAATGAAACGTGTAGGATGAGAGGGGCTGAGCTGCTTTGTTTGTTGTTGTTTTGAGAAGGCAGCTAATTAGACAATGGCCAGGCACTGCCTGCATGCTAGGGTAGCGACCTCAGTCATTTGTGCCACTGTTGAGTAATTCCAGCTGAAAAATAAGTAGTTTTCTCCCACTCCAGAGGTGACCAGAACCCATACAGAAAGCAGAAGTTCTTTGGCATGGAGGTGCTTTGTGCTGCTACAGATTATGCCCAATCTACACTGAGCAGGCTAAAGCAGCACAGACAGTGTTGGAGGTACAACCCCAAAACAGGCTGAAGGAGATTTTCCAATTCTAGCTTGAAGTAATAGAAAAAAAACCCATGTGTACATGCATACATACATATATACATCTTCATTCTTCTTTGCTCTGTCCTTTGCCTTTCCCCACACCAATTCTACCAGGAAGGCAAAGGTACAGTTCACCTGGCTTTCTGTGACACTGGAGTAGCTATCACCTGGTATCCATCTCAACAAATATTCTAACGGCCTTTCTTCTGAGTTAGTTCCTCATTAAATGTTCCTGTACACACTGCAATATCATACAGAAAAGGATGTAGTAAAGGAAAACAAGCAGTGAAGTTTATGACTAAGGTGATTTTTTTACTGTGCTAAACAACAAAACTCAGTTTTTTCTTCTAATTTTACATTCCATTTTTCCTCTAATTCTATTCTACCTGAATGCACCCTTCATTCTGTTGACATAATTATTTTTTAAATTATAATTGTAAATGAAATTTAAGATAACAAAGCAAAGCACTTCAAATAAAAGAAGTCAAAACATTTCTTTCTGAAATTAAAAATTTCAATTTTTTGACAGATTTGTGAAGTTGTTTCTTCTGGAGCTAAATATGCAGAGCTGGTAAGAAGTTTCACTGCAAAAATTCTGCCTAGCTCTGAAGATGAGTGGTTTTGTGTGTGCCTGCATTTTTGCATGAAAAGAGAGGAGCTGTTTAGCAAGCTAGGACAATGATAGAGCTGCCAGCACTGCCCTTCTTGATTGCCAGTGTTGGCTACTGTCTGCTGCCTGCCTGGAATCATTTTCCTGTGGATCATATAATCACCCAACATCATTGCCAGGGTCCCCTAAGCTTGGGGGTCTAGAGCTCACTCAAGCATAAAACATTGTTCATACTCAGTTCACACCAGGCTGGAGCAGCAATGCTACTGCAGAAAAGAAAAAAATATTACAGACTTGAGTAGTCATTTAGCAAATCCCCATTAGATAGTTTTTCCTCCCTCCCCAAGAAAATTAAACAGAACAAAACCTGATTCTGATCACTGTGTGTTCAGAGTCATAGGCCACTTTCTCAGCTGAATACAGCAGAGCTCTCCTGGCTCGTAGTACAATGATGATAATTTATGCAAAGCAGGCACATGGCCCACAGTTTATGTCACACATCCAAAATCCCATATAGACTTAATTTTGCTTTTCAAAGCCTACAGAAATCCACAAATTAACACCTTTTGGCATTATTCACTTTGAGTTTGTCAGTTTTTCTGCAGTAATCGATTAAGAGTTGTTTTCAAGTTAGGGTTTATCTCTTGTTGGTGGGTATATTTATGACACATGGTTACACCTACAAGAATACATTAAAAGTTTTTTGAGCAACTTGGAATGACAAAGGCAAACTAGTGCCTTGCAGTTGCTATAATCTTTGATGTCACTAGAAGACTGCATTTACCAGAATCAAGCAAGAGAGTTCTGTTTTCTACAGCTAAAGCAATCCAGGTTAAACTTTTAAAGAAGCCGAGTCAACACAAGTAACTCACATACACTTTGAAATGTTTAGAGATATTATTAAGAGTGCCATGCATAAAACTTTTACCTGTATATCTCCCCCTTGATTAAATTCCTTTTCTGAGAGAGGGAATACTGTTTGTTACACAGCATCCAGCCGAACAAAAGAGAAACAGAGCCTGAACTGTGTGCTCTGGGCACCAGAATCTGATGCAACTCACTTTCATCTCAGTGTAGCTTATCTGGTAGGCAGACCCAGTGGAGGCATGAATTCCTAAGGATAAGTTATATTATACAACATGTGACTGGATTCAGCCAACTTGCCAGTGATGAATTTGCCTTCTCTTTCAGAGTTTCACTTGCTTTTAAAAAGAAACCTCTGCAAACTGAATGAATCTGTCAGTGTAATCCTTACCATATTTGTATTTGTGCATACATACACATACTTAAAACACACATAACCTGAGGGAGCTTATCTTAATGACAAAGGATTGTGACTCTGGAGGAATTCAGTTCCCAGCCTTGCCCCTGAATTCTGTCTTGGACATGTGATACATGTAGTATCTCAGTCTTTCATACACTCATATAGACAAAACAGTCTTTTGGGGGCAAAGGCTGTTCTTCACTGCATGATTGTCTATTGTTTAATGAAATAGCCTCTGACATGAGTTAGAATTTAGTCATGTCACAAATAAGTTATTGATAGTTCTTTTTTTTTTTTTT
>VXAC01005332.1:726596-838674 GCA_013399225.1 Rhipidura dahli
TTTTTTTTTTTAATGCCAAAAATGGATCACAATGAGGGCAGTGTTGGGCAAATTCTATAATTAAGGAACAACATGTTTCTAGTTTCATTTTCTCCTGTTGTAATAAATACTGCAAACACTTGTCTCACAGCACTAGTTCAAAGCATTCCAGGTTGCAGTGAGCTACTTCTCTGTTTGGGGGATATCAGTATAATATATGCTGCTATTTTATAAGGGTTTTCTTCAGACATGCAAAAATTTGAGACAGAATTCATCAACACCTTTTCTCTGACTGCCAACGCAGAGCTGTGGCTGGGAGATGTGAAATATTCTGTAAGAGTGAGGGAACAGAGGACCTAAGTGGCTAAGGCAATCAAAGCTGCATGGAGGTGCATGGGCTCCAAAGCCACATCTGAGTCACAGCAGCCAGCGCTCGTCTCGGTCGCTTTTGAGTCAGACGGTGTCATTTTAATATTTCTCCTGGAAAGGCAGCAACTTCATTGCGTGTGATGCTGTACATTATCCACCATCACTCTCCTCATCCTCCTCCAGGATACACCCACACCCTCACGCCACAGAAAGCTGCAGAGCCAAGGACCTTCGTCGCCTTCTAACTACCGAGAAGGGACCAAGCTCTGCTTTCCAAGCACCATGTCACGATTATTTACCACACAGACCTCTGCTTTTAAATATGTGTTTTAATTTCCTATAATCCCAGCTCCTACCATGATTATGTGGAATTCCATTTATTCTATTTGTTCTATTTTAAAAGGGATGAAGTCATCTGTGCTGGAAACTATGACCTGATTGAAAGTACTGAAACGCTGCAATGTCTCAGACACAGCTCTGGCACATGAAGAAGTATAAATTAAACTCTTCTGCAGACATTTGATCTCTTGCTATGAAAAGGGATATTGTGTTTCCTCTGTTTAACAGTATTCTCTGCCCACTGTGAAAAGAACTCTGTTTGCACTTCTTTTTTTTTTTTTAAGTGTAGCATTTTTTTCCACTCTAAATAGGATTGCAAATTAAGCTTCAGCACGTATACACACAGACTCTATATATTCCTGACTGCCGTGAGCTCAGAGATGCCAATTCCAGATCTCCCAGACTCATTAACTAACTGGTTCGATTGTTACCAGTGAATCCACTGCTTCCAAGCTCCAGGACTGTGCATTGTGCAAGCACTCCACTACTGCAAACCATTTTTGGTCAAGAGCAACAGACCAGCTGAAGGCAAGGCAAGATGTTAACCCAGTCAACAGTCATTGCTTAAAGTTGTCTACAAAAATTCCAGTAGCCATGCAAACTCTGCTCTTTTCAGCATAAGCTCACCAATTGCAGATACCATTCCCTTCAATTATTGCAAACTCTAATGTAGCTCTGCACAAAGGGTTGGGGTTTTTTACTCTAATATTTTAAGAAAATATGTATAAACCTGGTCTTATGAGCTATAATTCAGCATGCTGTGCTGTAAAATAATTCAGTAAAATTAACCATCTCTTGCTATACATTTGCTACAGAATTAGCTCTACTTGCCTACCCACTTCTACAGCTAGGGAGGCTTAAGTGAGAAGAACCATGGTGAAAAACAGTACTTGAGTTGCTGCAGGGTTAGCAAGAGCTGAGGTGTGTGAACCACAGCAAATTCCCCCTCCTTTCCACAACAAGCCAGACAACTCATATTAATAGTTAAGCAGTTTTTTGTGTAAGCAGGATTCATATTAGGGGCAATACACTTGTTCCTACTTCAGTGAAAACAGACCCTTAGTGACTTCTGTATCAAGTGCTTTCAACTTACAGTTCTGGACTAGATCTCAAAATGCTCAATCCTGACCTGCCTTTGATCCCGTGAAAACTGAAAGGAAAAAAAAAATCTCACTTCAGGCAGTGGAAGCAGACTAAAGACAATAGAAATATTTCTTTTCATTAAAAAAATTCTCAATGATAGATTTAAAAAAAAAAAATAAGCACTGCAGAAAGCAGCCTGTACACTGGTAGCTGAGTTATTTCTGTGCTGTATGTGCTACCACAGACAGCATTTTCAGTATGGGGTGGACCCACAGCTGGTCAGGGCAGGGTTGTGGGGAGCTGGAGACCAGACCTGCTGTGGCATCACTGGGCCATGGGCAGAGGAGAAGGACTCTGGGCAGGGACCCTCAAGGCCTTACTCTGGGCAGGGACAAACAAATGGCCTTAACTTATGATCTTCTGCAAGGGGCACAATATCCAGTTGTAGGATCTTCTCTTCTAGCTGCCAGTGCAACTTACATCTTCGGAGAAAAGTATCATCTCTTCCATTTTAGTGCTAGGAACAACTCAGTCCCCTGACCCTGTCTCATGTACAATTGTACATCTTTAGCTAGTCAAAAGACTTCTGTTGTTACTTCTCTCTTAGAAGAGTGATTTTTTTGCTAGACAACCTTTTTAGTAGTGTAATATTTCTTTAAAAAGAATCTGAACTTTGTGAAAACAAAAAGGCTTTGAGTATTTTAGCCACAAATATTTTGAGGTTACCTATACTAGACTCCACTTTTCCCTATGTTTTCTACTGCTAGTGGAGCCTTGCAGAAAAAAAAAGCAAAAACCCCCTCCACTGTATATTCCCTACTTCTTTCATTTCACAATAATATGATGTTCAGTCATTGCTCTTTGATGTTCCTTTGTGCTGGGATTTTCAAAGGAAATTAGCTTCCAAAATATGATGACACTGAACAGAGGCTGAGCGCTGAACTTCAGTGGGTCTCACTGAGCATTCAAGCTCAAGCTCTGATATTGAAGATATGTGTCACCTGTGACCTCGAGACTGACATCTTTTGTGGCACTTAGTCATGTCAGAGATATCCGATAGAGAGAAAGAAATGAACTGAAAAACTGCAATATATAACACTTGTCTTCAGGGTTTTTTAAATTGTTAAATCCCTATGTCATCTTTGAATGCTTCAATACATATGATGGGTTGACCCTGGCTGGGTCCAGGTGTCCATCAAAGCCACTCCTCAGTAGGATAGGGAAGAAAAAAAAGACAACAAAAGCATTCATGGGTTGAGATAAAGACAAGGTGAGATCACTCACCAATTACTGCCACTGGAAAAATAGAATTGACTTAAGGAAATTAGCTTAATTTATTGCCAGTCAAATCAGAGCAGGGTACTGAGAAATAAAACCAAATCCTAAAAATACCTTCCCCCCACCTCTTCCTTTCTCTAGGGCTTAATTCCACTCCCTATTTCTCTATCTCCTCCCTAGCAATGGTGCAGGGATTCTGGGAATGGGAGTCATCAGTTTATTGCACATTGTCTCTGCTTCTCCTTCGTCCTCAGGAGGAGAATTTCTCACCTCTTCCCCTGCTTCAGCATACAGGTCCCTCATACAGGAGACAGTCCTCTGTGAACTTGTCCAATCTGAGTTCTTCCCACAAGCAACAGTTCTTCAGGAACTTTCCATGGTGAGGAAGTCCCCTCAGGAATGGGCTGCTCCACCATGAGCCCCACAGTATCACAAGTCCAGCCAGAAAACCTGCTCCAGCATGGGCTTCTCTCTCCACAGGTTCTGCCAGGAGGTGCTCCGGTGCAGACTTCTCACAGGGTCACAGCCTCCTTTGGGTATCCACCTGCTCTGGGGTGGGGTCCTCCCTGGGCTGCAGGGGGATCTCTGCTGCCCCGTGGACCTCCCTGGGCTGCAGGGGGATCCCTGCTCCCCCATGGACCTCCCTGGGCTGCAGGGGGATCTCTGCTCCCCCATGGACCTCCCTGGGCTGCAGGGGGATCTCTGCTGCCCCGTGGACCTCCCTGGGCTGCAGGGGCACAGCTGCATCACCACAGGATGCACCATGGGCTGCAGGGGAATTTCAGCTCCAGTGCCTGGAGCATCTCCTGCCTGTCCTTCCTCACTGCCCTCAGGGACAGCAGAATTGTTGCTCTCACATATTGTCACTTCTCTGTGTGGTTGCTGTTATGGTTTTTTCTCCCTTTCTCAAATACATTGTTGCTGTTTTGGTTTTTTCTCCCTTTCTCAAATACCTTATCCCAGAGGTGTGACCTTGAGGATCTTGGCCTCACCAGCTGGCATTGCCTGCATCAGACAAGAGTGAAGCTTCAGCAGCTTCTCATAGAAGCCATTTGTGTAGCCCCCTGCTACCAAACCTTGCCAAGCAAACCCAATACAATATCCAATGTAAAATAAAAATCAGCTAATACTATCAAAATAGTGTAATTCACATTGGCTGTGCAACTTTTGCTTAATATTTGCAGAGTTGTTCCACCAGCCTTGGAACATCATTTGAGTTCTCTCTTCTGAGGTATATTAATAATATTTATTATTCCTCAGTGTTTTTCCACTGTCCCAGCAAAGCTGGTAGACAGCTGCTCTTGAAAGGTGCATAAACCACTTATCATCAAACTAGGAGAAAAATGCTTGGTATCTGAACATAGGAAGACACTATACAATTTTAATCAAAATCTTTTGTAAACACTCCATTTGTTTTGGTGTTTGAACTGTGATGAGTTCAAGCTGTGCTTATTATGCACTTGTTGAATGTAAAAAGAGAAAGAAGACACATGACATTGTTTCTGTACCTTGATTGTCTCTGATGACCAAGTTTCTGGTGCAAAAGTCCCAAAGAAGAAGAAATTAAAATTCACTTTGGTTAAAAATTCAAATGTGCAAGCCTAGAATCCATTTCCTATGAATGTTTATTAAAATTCAACTCCATAGATGTTCATTAAAAGATTCCAGAGTGGACAAACTCTGGCAGTGTGGATTACAGTTTCAAATGAATATTAGCCATCCTTTTAGAAGCATTCATTAAACCCAATTTTACAGTATTAATCATAAAGGGCTCTGAGAAATGTCTTTAAGCTCATTAATGAAATTAATCCATTAATTGGTGATGGAATATATTTACCTCTAGACAAAACCATAATATTCCAACTATTATTATAATGGCCATTGTTATTTTCTTCTTAAAATTTGTTGTACCTTTTAGAGGCACTTCAGTAACCATGTTGTTTCAGGATACAAAGGGCTATAGAGCATTGCCCACTCTGAATAGTCCTCTGAATGGGGCCTTTGTTTTGTGAGCTGTTTTGGTAGGAAATGGTTGCTATTTAGGTCTCCAAGAGGGAATATAAAACTATGCTCACCTAATCAAACAGACCAGTAAATACAGCAGTTAATCTGACAACTTCAAATTCCTGAATTGCATTTGGAGAAACAATTTAACACAAACAATCATTTAAAGCCTGCATTAATCATCCACCTTGGGTTACTAAGATGCATAATTTGTTTTCATTATTGCAAGCTCGTGGTTCTAAGTGACATTTCTAGCAGTTGGAAGTTTTATTAAAACCAAAAGAGGAAAAAGGTGCTGTTAATCTTTTCCATCAACAGAGCTGTAAAATAAAAGCAGGGTTATCATAAGTATCAGAAGATAGACCTGTCAGAACTCCATGTCTGAAAAATGTTACTGAAAATTGTCTTAAGTATTTTACATAAGAAGAACACAATTGCTTGTGAACTAAATCAGCTATTGTTCTCCAAGGTGGCAAAATGTTCCTTTCTTAGCAACCCTGCCTGGTGAATGTGAATCAGGAAATATGGCTTGTTTTGATTGAATTATTAACATATCTACAATAGCTTCAGAGTTACCTTGAACAGGTTCAGTGGGCACTTTAGGAACAAAAGGGAAAAGGGAAAAACATGTGCAACAAAAAATTCCACCTGGCACTTCAGTGCAACACAGAATGGCTCTTTAAAACACCAGCAGAGAAAGGCTTCTTCATTTGAATGTATTCAAATATAAAGATATAACTGCTATATTTATGCCTTGTGCCTCTCAGAACAATAGCAACCTTTAGCAACCTTTTGCTTGTCTGTCCTTGCAATATTGCAAGGTAGTTTGGCCAAAGCTGGCTGTGTTTGTAAAACATTACACAAACTCTTTCTTCCCTCTTAAAAAAAAAAAAAAGANAGAAAAGAAAAGAAAAGAAAAGAAAAGAAAAGAAAAGAAAAGAAAAGAAAAGAAAAGAAAAGAAAAGAAAAGAAAAGAAAAGAAAAGAAAAGAAAAGAAAAGAAAAGAAAAGAAAAGAAAAGAAAAGAAAAGAAAAGAAAAGAAAAGAAAAGAAAAGAAAAGAAAAGAAAAGAAAAGAAAAGAAAAGAAAAGAAAAGAAAAGAAAAGAAAAGAAAAGAAAAGAAAAGAAAAGAAAAGAAAAGAAAAGAAAAGAAAAGAAAAGAAAAGAAAAGAAAAGAAAAGAAAAGAAAAGAAAAGAAAAGAAAAGAAAAGAAAAGAAAAGAAAAGAAAAGAAAAGAAAAGAAAAGAAAAGAAAAGAAAAGAAAAGAAAAGAAAAGAAAAGAAAAGAAAAGAAGATCCTGGCTTTTAAAAGAGCCATTGTCACTTCTAGCTGAATGTTTATTTTACTGTCTCCTGCACAGCAGAGGACATTCCACCTATAAAGAGCAATTATATAGCACTGGGACAACTTGAATACTCTAATCAATGCTAGTTAAAGTGCAGATAAATAAATTTTTATAGTGCCAGGGCTCCTACCCTCCACAGAAATTATTGTTAATTTATTGAATCAATAATCTTGGAACAATAAATTATAATGCCTTTTGTTTTACTAAACATCTTGCAGCATGTTTAAAAAGCACAGCTTTATAAATATTGCAACAGGCTAGGGGGAGATTTCCAACCAAGGCGTTGTGTCTGTCCCATTATGGAAAAGATTAAATTGTAAAAGCAAAAGAAAAAAAAGAAACTAAATAAACAACAAAAACTTGAAGGTGCAGAGATACAGGAGAAAAAAATCCTTAAATACAGAAACTGCCTGTGTTGTAGCTCAGACCCTTTGGGACTGCACTTTTTAACTCCTTCATTACTAGCCATGCTTTTATCAATTTATTTTTGTAAAGTAAAACGCATTAGAATTACAAGAACACACATGCTTTAAAATACAAGACCAGAAACTGGTCTCCAGTACAGCATAACTTTGCAATAACTATTGCCTTTGGCAGCACAGTTTTGGGTCTACATCAATCTAACAGCAGTCATAGACTCACCCAAAAACTAAATATATATATTAGAAGCAATTTCACCCCAAATTATACCAGTGGAATCATTTTAATTTTCAGGAAACATCCTTCAGGCCAGTAGGTATCACATGGACAGCACTGACTTCTTCATAAGCATTCTTACTCTATATTTTTTGCAATACCTATTGCAAGGAAACACATCCTTGGCTAGTAAGGTGCTAGAGAAACACAGTTAATTTTATTATGGTCTGGACCTTGTGGAAATGTTCCATGCATCTGTAGCTCACAGATTGCAGCGTGTATCACTTCAGTAAGATGCTCAAACATCTTCTTGTGAGGAACTGGCGGTTTCTATTTACCTTTTCCAGATAAAATGAGCTGGAGCAGGGACTGTTGGCTGTTCTAGTGGGAACAGTTTCAGGACAGGAACAGAGATACACAGCAGGGTCTTTTTTTACTTTGAATAGCTGGTTGTTCTGGGGTGAGGTGAGGGTTTATCTGGTGGTAATGAGAAAATTCCCCATGAATTTAATGTGTCAAAATTCCATCCTGTTCTTTCTGACTAGTTACTGTCAAGATCTCAACACTGGGACACTTATTGATGAGAACCAGACCTTCAGCAAGGTGCAAATTAGCTTAGTTGAGTAGAAATTAATGATTCTGCACAGATTTGAAAGAGCTGAGCATTTAATCCAAAGATTAAATGCTATCCATGCTAAAGGAAAAAATTACATGAGCTGTTATTCTGCTTCCAAACTCCTATTTTTGATGAAGGTTTGTGGACCTGGAGCCACAGTCCCTAGCTTATGTAAGCTTCACTTATTACACAATGAGCTAAACATAAGTAAAAGTAGGCTGAATCATATGGGGATGCAAACCTGGCCAAAACCCCAGAAATCTCTGAGGTGGGTGTGAGCAAAATCAGCTGCTGTAATTATGATGGTGGTTGTGGGGGATAAGGGAGCAGCCAGATTTGGCTGAGTTTGAAGCAGTACTTTTTGATTTACAGACAGGGAGTGTATCTTGACTTATCCTCAGATTGTTAATTTTTAACTCTTGCTGTTTGCAAGATTGCCAGCACACAGACGGGAAGCATCCCTTCAAATCCTGCCCACAGCACCAGACAGCATCCATCCAGGGATAAATTTAAAATTACTCTTTTAGTCATTGGCAGGCTGCAGCCATTTTGTCTTGGTATGTCTAACCCAGCTCACCACTGCTCTTTTTCAGCAGCCTGCCACAAGCCTCTTTTTCATGCCTTT
The DNA here is from genome assembly GCA_013399225.1 of Rhipidura dahli. Taxonomy (NCBI): domain Eukaryota; kingdom Metazoa; phylum Chordata; class Aves; order Passeriformes; family Rhipiduridae; genus Rhipidura; species Rhipidura dahli. The sequence goes on from VXAC01005332.1 coordinate 734,870, forward strand.
TATCCCCATGCTGTGTGCTCCTTGGTCCCTGTGTTCTCACATCCCAGCAACACAAAGGGCATCAACACATATCCCATCAGCAAAATCTATGGGAGATTTCTACTGACATACCCACACATATTTTTTTGACAAAGGTGTATGCTTGGTCTTAATCCCTCATGGTGCAGAACTTGGCTCATGTAGTCTGGGATGCTTCAGGAGTCTTTGGATGAAAGAAACTATGTAATGAAAGCCATTTTCAGCAGAAGCAGTATCAATTATTTGGGTCTTGAGACCACGCCATTGAAATCTATGGGAGTTTTGTCATTGATTTAATCAAAAGAGGAAGCCCAGAGTAGAAAAGCTACATCCAAATATAAATATCTATCATTTTTTTAAAATACAACATGTAGGATAATGCCCACTTGCAGTAATTTCTGTGGATAAGAACTCACAAAATAAATGGAGGCCCAAAGCTACTATCTAAACTTTGCCTGTACTTCAGATTAAGCTCCTCTACTATCTCTGCAGCAACTGTATACAATTATCTTCTCTCTAACAGCATCCACAAAGCAGATGTAATTAGGGATCTTTGGAGCCAACATATGCATATCTTAATTACAGAACCAATATGGGATAGTATTTGTTCCAACATTTACCAATAAAAAAATGATCATGGACATCTAACTTAACGGATTATTAGTTATTTTCACGCTAACTTTCAGTAGAATGTACTCAGCTAAACTGGCCGCTCTAAATAGGATACTGAATTATTACCAGGGCAGGGGAGGACCATTCAGCACCTACCCTAACTCAGAGAAGACAAGAAACCAGATTTTTCATCACACAGCACACTGAAAAATCCCTTAGAATAAATTAAGCATCTAAATATTGCAGGATTGGAGCTGTTCGCGTACTCACAGCAGTTGTAAGTTGCTAACTAAGATGCAAGGGAAGGAAGGAGACCCTTGATTTCATAATTCAATTGACTGCTTGACTCCTTGAGTTGCAAAAAAGTTTTCAACTATTTAATTAGTGTTAATATACTACCTGAGAGGAAAAAAATAAAACAGAAACAAAAAACAAGGAGAAAGAATTCCTGGGTTTCCAAGTACCTGGGTTGTCAAGATCCCAAACTTTTCTTATTAATCAAGAAACTAAAAGTATTCAACATGGTGTATTGAAAAATTACATGAATTTTTGATATTGGATCAGTTTATATGAGCAAAACAAAATATGGAAAACACTGTATGTGTAAGTACTTACAGCATCTGTAGATCTCTTCTATGAGCTGTCATCAATGACTTCTCTGGAAGTCTTTTTTCATCCTATATTTTCTGTAGTGGAAAGGACATCTCCATTCCATGGACTAATGCCTGCAGACAATGGCACAGGAAGCAGAAATGCTTAGTTTTCAGAATCTACTCTGAAACTAATCTCCTCATTCTCCATTTCTCCCTGTGAAATTAGGAAATATTAACACTTAGTTTCCTCAACAGGTGGTGTTTCTAAGCATTATAATTCCACAGTGATCATATGCTTCACAAATGCCTTGTATATTAAACAAACCAATTTTAAAAATCCAGCAGGCTATCCAGCACAATAGTTATTTTTGTTAGGAGTGAGTGAACAATAGTAAATACCCCCAGTTATTCCATACCAGTCTGGTTCAAAGTTTATCCAGTACATCCAAATTTCCCACTTCCCTTAATCTAGATATTTTTGTAACTTTATTTTTTCCGATTTTTTAATGCTATTTGCCAGAGAGGACCCATGTATTTCTAGGGACACTGAATAACCTAAGTTTATCTGTAGTGGTAGAAAGATCAATCCTTTCGAATATTTAAATGTGAAGACTAGGGAGTTGCACTAGAATAAAGTTCACTAGTTTATATGACACAGGTATTGTATTTTTTTTCTTTTAAAGTAATTTCTGATTACTTCTATGGGATTTATTAAGGTTTAGGTTTTTTTTCCTGACTGGATTAAGCAAAGTTTAGTCTTATGGAAATTGCATGAGGTCACTTGGATTATTGCTATCCACATTCTACCAGAGCACTGACTGTGTAAAGGATCAGGGTTTGGGACATATCACTTCAAGATCAGTGGCTGGGCAAAATAAATGGATGTGACACTATAAAACATAATAAACATAGTGGAAGTGACAAGGATAATAAACTATAGTGATGTAGTAAGTTCCAAGAGATATATCTGTTAATAATGGCATTACAGAACAAGATTAAAATGTAAAGAACATATAGCAGTTTCTAAAATTTGTGAAGTTCTCGATAAAGTACAATATATTTTCCCCATCTACTTTCTGCCACCCATACCAGTCAGCATATGCTCAGCATTTTGCATCTCCAAAAGCACATACAAATCAGAAATAAATACTGTGACTGATATCTAAGAGGCAATGCATAAATATCTCGTAAGCAGAGCTCAGTCCTCAGAGGGCAAGCTGACAACATGCCTACATGCTGACTGGGGAAAGCAGAGGAGACCTGGAGGACAGTATTTGAAGGGAAGGTGATTTCTCCAGTAAAAGGGTACAACTGCAATAAGAGCAAGAGCAGGTTCACTGCACTCCAGTTCATTGCCAGTTCTTAATCAAAGCCTCAGGGCACTGTTAAAATGGGAGCATTAAATAATACTAAGGAATAGTGAAGGACAACTACGATCCCAAATAATTTCCTTCCAGCTGTGAGGGTAATGCACGCCCTTCAAATGTCCAACATCTCACTCTTGGATGACATAGTGGGCTGATATATGAAAATACAGATCATAACCAGCACAGGATTTCATCTGAGTGCTGCCTGGGCACTTTTAATTGGATGACAACAGCAACCCTCTTCTCTCTTTACCACTTCGGATCACATAAGGGCCGACAATATTCAGGCACTTCACCAGTTTACTTCCCAGGACTGAGCAGGAAAGTGCAGGAATACCAGCTGTCCCTCTTGTGCCTTTTTCCAAAGCAGATACCTTGAGTTATTCTTTATTTACACACCACAGAAGTTTTTCAGGATAAAAGAGGAGTCTAGATCCCTGGTGCAGTGAGATCCTGCAAGGCAGTGAAGGAACCATGTTTTTCAACTTCCCACTAACACTGTTTTGGCCTTGGGCAGACTTCACCCATTGCTTATGAAGGGGAAAGGGCTGGGACAGTGAAGGGAAGGAGCCACTTCCCTCAGGGCTCTACCCCAAGCTCGGGAAGGCTTTCCCTCCATTGAGATGAAGTGATGCTGTGGCACACCTGACCACCCTGAGCTGCCCCCCGTGCTCCCACCTCTTCTCTTCTGCCCTCAGAGCAGTCCAGAAGCAGAGGTACACTCCTGCTTGGGCTGCCCCCAGCCTGCCCTCAAAAACAATGCCATGGCTACACACAATAAGCCCTCTTCAGCCTGGCATGCCAAAAAGCTGGAGGTGGGAGGCACTTCTGGCCATGCATGATTACCCAGCAGAGCAGAGCAGGCTCAGCTGCCTCCTTCCCAGCTCTACCCTGGCCAAAGGAAGCCCTGACACTACTCCCAGTTGTCCAGCTCGCCATGTCAAATGTGCCTCTCTAAACCACCAGCCAAGGTCTGTTTTTAACACAGCCTTATGTAAGGGGAGAAAGGGAAGACAGCAAAGAAGTAGGAGCTCATGGTGATATTTCTTGCTTAATATTATTGTATTAATTCTTTGTTTGTCCAGCAGCAGAATCATCTGTGCCTCCTCTGGGATGTGGTTCCAGCTGCTGTGAAACCTGCGAAGGCAGAGCTGATTAACTTAGGGCCCTCCTGCTGCTGAATCCAGCCAGCAAACCATGTATGTCAGCCAGCAAAATTTGTCTGTTTATTGAAAATCATAGCTGAATTTCCTCCTGGTTTCCCTTCCTCCCTCCCTGCCCCAAAAGAAGCTACCATAGTCAGGATGGCATGGGGAGGGCAGCAGCAGGAGCTGATTTCTGCCTGTGCCCTGCTGCAGGTGCCACGAGGGCGTAGGCTGAGGGAGGGAGAGCAATATGGGTCTATGAGTGTTATGTTTGAAACTAGCAGGGGGCTGAGCCCTGGAGGAGCCCTGTGAAAATCTGGATTGCCTGGAAACCAGACAGTCTTAGTGACTGACTGAGGCCTTGAGCAGCTGGCACTGGGGCGCACCAGGTTCAGTGGCTGAGTCCGGGCCTCTGACCACATTGCTCCACAATGAACAACAAAACAAAACCTGACAGATTGCAGCTTGATGACTACTGCATGGCCTGCCCTTCCTTGCACAGGAGACAAAAAACATCCCTGTGTGATGCAATTGTTTTCCTTTGGCTTCTACAGCTGGTGGCATAACAAGCTTCCTCACCAGAAACAGGACACAAACAGACAGCAGTGACCTGTGCTGGTCAAGCTGGACATCAGGGATTGCCCTGTTCCTGGGCTATCCAGGAAGGCCTATTTTTATTGCTACAGGTAGGTCAGGAGCTGTTTTGGAATCTGAGCCAGTGACTCAGTTGCCCAGAAGAGGACTTTGAAATGCTCCGCCTGTCCATTTTTGAAAATGATTGTTACAAAGTGCCAAACCCCCGTATTTGATCTGAGGCTGGCCCCTGCATCTCCAGGCAGACAAGTAATGTAGAGCCAGGTCAGGGAAAACCAATGTAGACAGCAGTGGAGAAAAGCTGGTTGCAATGTTTTATCCTGAAGGCTGCTTTGTTATTTAAAAAAAAAAAAAAAAAAAAATTTTTTTTTTTCCTTTAAAAAACAGAGCATTTTGCAAATAACTGTCCTGCTCTTTAAAGAGTCTTCTGTTTAAAAGCAGTTTTGCTAACTATTGGACTTTCTCCTTTTCTGTGTTTTTTTTTAATTTCTTGGGTTTTTTCCTTGTTGAAGAAAGTGGTGAGAGGCTGGGGAACAATTATTTCTCAGTTAAAACTAAAATTTGTTTGTCTGTTTGTTTTAAAAAGTGATAAAAAAATAAAAATAAGTACATGTGGAAAAAACAACCAAATTTCAAGCAGCTTCAGAGCCACCAGCTTAGTTGCATTGGCTGATGTGCAAACACACATACTACACTAAATTATTTAGATTAACACATATATGTCAGATATATTATGATGTAATTTATACATCAAAATATTTAATAGAAAGAAGTCTCTTTTTAGTATGATAGCAGAGAGCAGCCATAACAGCTGCACTTCAGGTAAGCTGGAAAGGCCACAGTAGCCTGTACATGGAGACACATCTTTCCAAAATGAGCAGCAAAACTGAGGAATTGCAACAGCATCCGGCCTCAGCATCCAAGCTGCATCACTCAGCTGATGCACAGCTGCTGGTGGGTCCAGAGTGACCTGGTTGTGCATCTGAACTGCTGCATTCAAAGCTGAATCGAGGTTCAGGCTCTTATTCAAGTGCACTGAAATCGCACAGCCAAACAGCTGAAAGCCTAACCCAACAGTAATGCTCATGACACTCATTATGTCCCTACAGGGAGCAATTAGTGAGGCCTGTAACAGGCCAAAAGAAAGGTGATGTCCCCTGTCTCAAAAAGATCTAATTTCATGGCAAGACAATAGGAGGTCACTAAGAATAAATCAGAACAAAACCCCATGGCTGGAAAAAGAGGAACTGGGAACTAATTTCTATTCACATCCTTGATGTGACTTTGTGATTCTCGGTCATCTCAGTTTCCTTGACATATTTCTGTGCTTTCCAAAGGGGAACAAAAATCTTGAATCTTGCATTTATTTGTAAATGATTGCAAAGCACTTTTAGCTGGAGGGAAAATCTTGGCTGACACTCTGGAAGCACAAAGGGACCATAATAAAGCCTAGCTGTTTGCTGAAGGTTACCCTAGTGTGACAGTCTCTGGTGGGTGCAGGTGGCTCTTGTTCACACCTTTGGTCCCTGGCTTTGGCAAAATGTCACCTGGAGAGTTTCTGGAGCATTTCTGGAATGTCTTGAATGCCAATTGAATTTGAGCAGTTGGTGCAGAAGCCTCAGTAACACCTGAGACACAGAGCAAGCCACCAACAGCTCCAGATACCTGGCAAGCACAGCACTGGCACAGCAATATCTCAGTATTTAATCTCTGGCTAAACACAATCAGACAGGTCTGAAGTCAAAAGGATTTTTAAATATTGTATTCGGAGAGAGTTCAGTATCATGGGGACAGAAGATCATCTCTAGTGGATCCATGGTAGAGATCCTTTGTTTTTTATGTGGAAGGATGACAAATATTTTATGTGCAAGACCTTTTAATGCTGATGTGGCCACAGGAAATGGAGAAGTTTAAATGGAGGACAGCAAGACAACAGGAAAAGCAAAGTGTGACATGTTGTGCTGCTTATTCAATGCCTCTGAAGATGGGGCCCAACAGTTCCATACAAAGAATTGTTTATATCAACCAACACGTAATCTTAAATTTCCTGCCTGAGTCATTTTTTAGTATCTTTTTGTCCTGTTTCTTTGTCACTCTCCATTGAACTGAAAAACATAAGCATGATCATGTTAAAAATACTTCCTTTTTTCATTTGTAAGGAAGCCCTAGTGACTCCAGATCTCTATATAGCACCACCATGGTTCACCATGAGCATGTCAGCCACCAAGAGCTGATGCTGAAAGGTCATGGTAAGGGTTTTATAAGTTATCTGGGGCTGTGAAAAATAAGGGACTTGCTAACTCCAAAGAATAATTTAACTGAATACACTTGCCCTGACCTAAAGGTGCTACCTTTGAGAATGTTTCATAGTTTGACACACAGAACTGTTGAGCACCCAAAGACACCAACCTGGCTCTCGCAGTAACAGAGCAAGTTCTACCTCTCTGCAAACCAGGTTCTCACTGCATCACTCTCTGCACCCACATACACTTGGCTTCTCCCTGAGCACTGATAGCAAACAAAGCAACACTCAGGGGACTTCTGTGATGCCTGGAATACTTCTGATAGACCAGCAATACCTAGTGGTCCAGGAAAACCAGTCTCTCTCCATTATCCACAGAGGTGCTTCATTCATACCCAAAAACCCCATAGAGAATTCATGTGCTTAAGCTAATAGCTTTTAATAAAAAACAAGAATAATTTAAAAAATCAGGTTTCTTGCCACACAATACAATAAAAATGCATGTTTTTCTTCTTAAACACATTTTAGCTTTTGTGAACTTGTGTGAAAATAGCCCATTATTAAGCCTGAGTTATTTAAGCAATATTGGATATGCCCCTGCCCTTTTGTTAATTTGCTTGGCTTGGTGCACACATGGCATTTGTTTTATATAATGTGTGGAACTTGCTTCTTTAAAAAGTCTGCAGGTTTCAAATTCCTCCACTTTGATAGATGTACTGTACGTACTGTTAGGTTTAAAAAAAGTTACAGGTGGCTGCTATTTTTCCCAATTCAGTCCACAAAAGCCTCTTTAGTAAAAGAAGTCCTTAATGAAAAAGAAAAGTAGCGCTACTGTATGTGAGGTTGCAAAGAACTCTGGTGGAAATATTTGGTGTTTACATTTTGCCGAACTATTTATACTGTGGACACATACTACACTAAAAGCTCTCTTTTCCCTGCATAATAGAAATCCTTGTGACTGAATTCTATATACTTAGTATGGTTTACATTTTTTATCCAGCCTTACCACATTTTATTCCACCGTGCTTTCTACATGATTCTCTGAGTCTGTAGCAGAGCTGTATAATAGCAACACCTTCTGGAAGTAGGGAGACACTAGAGAACCCTTTCTGATTCTTGCAGCTTGTTGTGCTCACTAGACAGTGTACATTACTAATAAGGCAGAAGCTCAGAATAATAATTAAAATACATCTCTGACTGTATGTGCATTTATTGCTTCATTTAGCAGTAATTGAAAATTCTGCGGGTTTTTTTTTTTTTTTTAAGTATCTCTTTCAGAGCCTTTTTGTTCAGAGTACTTTTAACAGTTAATATTCAGGATTTTAATTACACCAGATTTATGGGTCTGAGTCTCTGCTCTGCACACTCTTTGTCTGATGGTATGAAAAAACAGAGAGGCACCCTGCTGCTTGGTGACAGCAGCCACCTCTTCTCCCCTCAGAACAGCACAAGCTGCCAGCACGAAGAGGAGCATTCCCAAACCCATTCCCCAACCCTGCAGCAGAGCTCCCAAAACCACAGGCTGGCAAATGATGTGCGGTGGCCTACATTTAGCATCAGCCGAGTCCTACTATCTTAGACAAGCACCATAGCCTTCCTGGTGTCTTCACAAACAAAACTCTGCCCCTGAAAAGCCTTTAACTGCCTTTGGCATTGGGGCTTTTAAGTTTTTGCCAAAAAAGACAGGCGGCCCTTTCTGAGTGTTGCTAGAAGACAGCTTTGCAAACACAAGTAGGAAACAGAGGGTGGGTGGCAGGAGGACTCCTTTAACTGTCTTTAACTTTGATCTATGGCACTATTTTCTTTTGCAAAGCACTGCAGAGAGATACCATTACAGCAGCAGTAGTAGTAGTAACAGCAGCAATACTAACAATACCACCTCTAATTAGATCTTTGAACAGAGGTGCAAGCAATCATTTTCACACCACTGCTATAAAGATGAGTTCTGCAACAGAAACAGGGAGAGAAACTGAATTCCTTGGGGAAAGGCACTATCAAAGGACAAGAGGTAAGGAGAGGGACAAAAGAACTTCCACATTTAAACTTTTAGGCTACACATTTCAAGCATAAAATTTGCTTTTTCACCAAACTAGTGAACGGTCTTATTCCAAAACACTGGGCATTAATCAGAAGAAGGATTATTAAATCCTGCAACATTCAGGTGGCTTGGAGGATGCAGGACTGAGAGTCCAGATGAGCCTCATAAACCTGGATGCCTTTCATCAGACCTGGCAAGTCACAGTCTGGTTCTTCCTGATGAGCAGCCCGGGATCAGATCTGACAAGTTTTGATGGGTTTGGGAAATCAATACAAGATTTCCATTTTGCTTTTAATTTTCAAATGGTGTGTCTCTGAGCAAAATTTGCCCATATTCCTTACTTTGACACTGTGTTTCTGTATCTTCCATGCCTCACTCACATCCTTGGTGATTTCATTTTTTGGGCTATTCCCTTTCTTTGTTCACACCCTTACTTGTGTTCGTTCCTGCAGCGCCAGCTCCTGCCCACCTAATAAAGAAGCCAGTGTACTGCAAAGTGTGCACAGTGCAGCCATCACCCACAAAACACTCCGACTTAGCTCACTCCATTATGAAAACCAGCTCTGAGGAGAAGCCTTCTGGGAAATGCAGAAACAGATTTTTCCATGATGGCAAAAAAAAAAAAAAGAGCCGTGCAAGGTATGTTGTGGTGTGTCCGGCAGCAAGGGGGAAGAAACTGTTTAAGAATAGTTTGTCAATGGTTTTCATGATATATCTGATTTTGGCAAAGCGTTTGAGGGCTAGTCATACCTACAACTGCCTAGCATGTGATACACCCCCCAATTAATCATGGCAAACACACTCCACATCTTTCTTAGTAATTCCATGTCTGTGCCTTAAAAAGCAGGGATCTGGAGCATTATGCTGCGTGAGGGCAGACTGCACAGCACTAAGGAATCCATGAGGGGCTGTGGGCAGCTGCTCAGTGTGGCCCAGGTGAGGATAACTATCAGAGCAGGATAGGGAAGGCCATATGGCACCAGCTGTGCTCTGGCTCCCAGCAGGACAGCTTCTCCTCTAATGAATATAATTTCCACAGCGTGCACAAGAGTGATTTGCTATTGCAATAAGCTGTTCTTGTCCTTTTCCTCACCTGTACCTGTCACCTTCGGGCTGCTGAGCTAGCACACAAAAGACAGTGCAGTGAAACCTGCAAGCTCGGAGCCCTGCACTGAGAAGGTGCTCCCTGCTGCCACCAAAACTGTGCACAAAATTCTGTAGGGAAGCCTCTTCCCTGCCCCTTCTGCTTCATGTAAAGAAGGGCTGTATCTGCCCCCCCACACCTGTAAATGCCAGCAGCCATGAGGTGATGAGCCAGCAGGACTGTCAGAAAGTTGCTGAAGCCCTTCTCTCTGGTTCTGCCATTCCAGCCTCACTACAACTGACACAGCTCCAGCATATCCCCTGAGCTGGGGAATGGGTTAATCCCAGGATGAGGGGAGTTGGTGACAAACCACGAACTAGACTAAGAATCCCAAGCGGAATTTTAACACGTCTGGCCTGGGATCCTCAATCGTTGATAATGACAGGCATTACCTGACCCAGCCAGCTCGGGGATCGCGATAGCTGTTCTCAAGAATTTGCAAATCGTTCTCCGGTTCCTGGCTCCTTCCCTCTGACTATCTTGGCAGCCTGTTCTGGCAGCCAGACTATCTCACCTAAGACTTCTCCAGCTGGTGAAGCATCTTGGCACTCCTGCCTCTCCATGCCCACACACTTTCATCAACTTCAGCAGTAACCCTTTTAAGTGTTATCTCGCAGCCCTAATTACTTCAAATACATTTTCTGCCTGACGGCGTCGGACAGGTGGAAACTGAGCGCCATCTATTGCTAACTAATAAAAGGCTGCTTTGGTAAGAATGAGACAACAGCCCTTTTACAAAAGGAGCCTCGGCTGCGGGATTCCTGCAATCCAGCAGCAGCATCCCCAAGGCCATCGGAAACAATTCTACTTTGAATTGATGTTTCAAGCCTTGCTGTTTCCCAGGAAAGACATCTGTAAGTTCAGGATGTGTCCCTTGCCAATTTCTTCAACCTGGAAATATTGTGAGAACCAGCTTTCTTGTAGTATTTGTATAATTATGTGATTAATTTTGCTCTGAAATATTATGGTAATAATCTCTCTGGTATTTATAGCTTACACAGGCAAACTATAAATCTGGTCCCTACGCAGTTTGTCGCCCCAGTCTTTGGCATCACCGGCTGTACCCTCTTTACAACTGTGAGCAACTGGTGTGAAAGGAGTGAGTAATCTCCAAAGCAAGCATCTTCCCCCACTCCTTTGCAGCCAAGGGGCCCTCCAAAAACCTGAGGAAGAGGGTAGTGGTCAGCATGGCCACTGGTGGGAAGAGGCTTTGGTCATTTCCTTGTTGAAGGTTTTGGAACTTCCCAACATGGGATAAAATCATTTACAAATGCATATCCCTAACAAGACAAAAACTCTGAAAATACTGTGAAGAGTCCAGGGTGGGTAGATTTCTATGACAGAAGCAAAATATGTATCTTTTCATATATGACTTCTGAATGTATCTGAAATTATGCTAATTGTTGGCACCTGATGATGATGCTGTTAATTTCTGCTTCTCCCGTTAAGCAACAATTGCAATCTTTTCCAAAAAAAATGCAAAGATTTGTAGTGAGGACAAAGTTAGGAGGATTAATGGGTAGAGATCTGAAAGCACTAAACCAAAGTGCTGCTGTACACAAGCTGTAAAGACCAGGAGCATGTTGTCTAACTCTGTGATGTTTCCATTAGATATGGCTGCAAAGATTCCTGAGAAAAGGAGAGGGTAAAGATGATAAAAAAAGGTGAGCAACGCCACTTCAAAGTGTCTATGGCCATAAATTTGGGACATCTTCAAACTGTTAGAAAAAAAATATCCCTGGTACAGTGTAAACAGCTGTGTTTGTTGCAAGCTCCATAATACCCGCTCTCTTTTTTCTAAAGCTCTACATGCTGTACAAGGGAAAAAATTATTTTTCAACATTATTTTTTAGCACATATGATGGAGATGAAAGGTGAAATATGTGTATCAGACAGTTTTAAACCAGAAAAGCCAAAGAAGAAAATGCTCAATTTATTTTGCAAAATATCCTTAGGATTTTTAAGGTTGTTCTGAGGGTCCTAAGACCTGGCTCATGATTTTGGGTTAGGCTTTATTACTGATTCTAAAAAAGTCAACTTAAACTGTATAATCAGCATGCTAATAACTCCTTGCTTTTTGTAAATGAATAAAAACTGGTTTTGCTCAGTAAGTAACAGAAAGTTGAACAAGAAATCAAAACAAGAATTAAATCATTCAAATTCAGATGTGTTTTCCTTGAGACTCTGGGAGTCCTTCAGTTTAATATCCCGTAGCCCACATAACTACTCACTGCTGCCCAGAAGGCAGGAGACCACTTTCATCTCCCAGTGTGCGTTAGGAGAACACGGCCTGGTTCACATGGCCCTGAGGCTGAGCCTGTCCAAACAGCTTTGACTTTGCTCTATTCCCTTCTCTTTCCCTCTTCCCAGAGCCTTTCAACAGTAGCAGCAATCAGATTGTCCTGTCAGCATTGCCAGGAGAACAGAAGGTATGAACACAACTTTATTATGGACCAGATCTCACTCATCCACTAGCCAGCTCAAATTTAGAGCAATATAATGGACAAGGCAAGATAGACTGTGGTGGAAAATTTGTCCAGATCTGTTTGTGGCTGCTACTTCTACTCAAGGAAAGAGTGGTGGTCCTTAGACAGGATCCCCAGTGGGATGAAGAGACACTGAAGCGGAGGAACGTGTTCCTGACAGGACACCTACACATTGACTCAGCTCTGACACACAGTAGGTACAACATTACAACTTGGCCAATCCATCACCTCTATGGCACACAAGCACGGAGGGTTCAGGAGCAGCAACCCTGCCCTCTGTCTGCCAAGGGCATCCTCCCACCAGGAGAACTGCACTGAACATCATAAAAGCTGAATTTGGCTGAAATTCAAACAGCAGAGAATTAAAAATTACTTTGTTATGAATATGAATACTGCTGGTAATAATCTGGGGAGTAGTAATGAAAAAATAGAGATTGTGGTGTAAGAAACTAAACTTGCAAGGTAGCACTCATGGGATTAAGATGATGACGGTTGTGATCCACTCTTAGGTAGACTGTCCCAAATGCTCCCCTTTGTACATTATTTCAGTATAAGAGGAATTTTATTTCGGTTTTTGTTTGGTTTGGAAGAAACATAGTACTAAAGCTTTTAAATAAGTACAAAATTAATTAATTCTGTTGTGTTTCTTGGCAGGACGAATATAGAAGGTTTCATGTTGAAATACACTACCTCTGTTCTCTGTATTTGGTTTTGCTTTTTTTTTTTTTTTTTTTTTTTTAAGATGACAGGGGAAAGAGAGGATTTTTTGGTTTGGAGGGTTGACCAATTTTTGTATTCCTACACCACATTTAAAGCTGGGAAGGTAACCAGAACAAGATCCATTTTCCCAGCCTATCAGTGAACTTCTCGTATCACATAAATAAGTGGTTATGGATTAAAGCAAAAATGGTTACAAATTACCTTCTGGAGAGGTACTCCAATCTGCTCCAAAAAGTAAGGTGGTAGAAGCAGTTATAGATGAAGGAAGGATATTCTAGTTTAAAACAAATCATGGTACATTACAAAAGCTCTGCAAAACCTGTTCTACCTCACACAAGCTCCCAGGGCTGTCAAGAAAACACCAAAGACCCGAGTCGCCTGGGATCAGTAAGTTTAAAGGCAATCTGTTCTTCCTGAGCGATGAGAGTCCTGTGAGACTAGGACTCCGTTCCAAACTTCTGCTAGCAGCAATGCCAACTAGGAGCATGGTGAATTGTGATTTCCCCAGCATAGCTGTGCCAACCGAAGCCCCAAATGACTCCGTTGTTCTAGCAAAAGAAAAAAGTGCTTTTCCTTGTACAACTTTTCCTGTGCAGGGCTGTGGCCAGGTATGGTTTTACTGTATAAACACCAAATGCAGTTTCACTGGCAGATCTGCAGCCTTCTGTCTGCACTGATGAAATGCCCCGAAGCACAGGCACAAGAGCACAGTATGTCACACTTTGGTTGTAAGCAGGGCTGAAGGTTGATTATGTACAGCAGGTCTAAAAATCCATTGCTCCCTCACAGAGGCTTTGCTGTTCTCTTTGCAGTGTTGTGTTTATTCAGAGGGAGCTGTTGTGAACTGAAAATATGCAAGGTTATTTTGTTTTTCTTTTGTACATGGAAAACAACACTTCTTGCATTCCCTACAATTTCTAGGGGAGGGGAGAACTGCACACAGCCCTCAATGGACATCTTTATTCAGGTAGGAAGAAAGAGCCAAGCAGGCATCTCAATTTAAAAGAATAATTTGCTTAGAAAGTTAGAATTGTGATAAAGAACCTAGAGTCATTCTGCCTGTGGAAATCAGAGGGGTCACAAACTGATTGCTGGAGACAAGGCAGGTTTTAGGCACAAGCTATGCAAAGAAAATTTGGGAGTTTAGTGTTTTATCAGGGAACAAATGTTCCTGCAGTTCAGGCATTTGAAAATCGCATTAACCTGGAAAAGCAAAAGCAGGAACAAGAAACAGACATGAACGTAATAGATACTGACTGCAGTGGCTCCAGAGCAGATGCCAGCTCTTACTTCTGCAGTGGAGGTCACAGAAGAACCTTTTTGGTTCTTTTTATCTTTTCCCTTTTTCTTTCAACCCAGCATTATACCATGTGTTTAAGCAGCAGAAACAGTTCACTCGTGAGCAGGAAGGAAGAGGCCAAGCAGAGGTCTTACTCTGTGTGTGTCTCAGTCACTTTACCACACCTTGTACTCCCCAAGGTTACCGGTCAGTTAAACACTTGTGGTGACACATAAAGGAGCAAGAAGGCAGCTGTAGAATAACCTCCTTTTGGAGGGGGATCTCCTGCAGGCACGGTGAGCAGAGCCAGCCTGACCACATCCTCACCTGGCCAGGCAAGAGGCCACAATGCCCAATTCTTCACTAACACACACAGGCATCAAAGGGCTCTTGCAGTTACAAGCTCCACATGCAGCCAGTCAGTTTTGGAGCTGAAAGACTTTGGATGAGTCACTGAACCACAGCTCAAGTCCATCTTTTCTCTCCAAAGCAATAACTAAAGTGCTGTTTTTTCCACAGATGGCTGCGGGGTTTCCCTGTTGTGTGGGCTTGGGTTAAGCTCACAAAGGTAAACACAGTAAATGCTTCAAGTCTCACCTGTGTGGGTTCTTTTACTCTATGCTGGTTAGTGACATAAAAGAACTTTGTATTTGCAAAACAGCTGGTCCTCAATTAGGAAAACTATGGCAAAAATTATGGTCACTAGACATGTAGGCACAGAAACCTGACTTTCTGGAATAGACGCCAAAGTCCTTCTTGCAACTTGCCTTCCGTCCCTGAGGTTCAAGTTGTGTTTGGTCCCCATGCACAAAGGAGAAGGGCTTAAATTGGCCAGACACTCCTAAGAAAAAACATAGCACTGTGCCCAGATGCCTGATGTTGGTGTAATTAATTAGCTTCTGAACACTCATAATCCCAGAAGATATCACCTGGGATTCGGAGTGGAACATTTAGGCCATGCAAACTCTTCCAAGGTTAGGTGAAAATGAGCTGGGTGTTTATTTATTTAAACCAGAATCCATACTGTAGGCTGACAAGGCCTGGAATTATAGAGGGCTTGGCCATGCATAAGCTTGATTTTGCTTGCATTTAAATGTCACTGTCAGCTGTAGGCAATGTTCCAGCTTGTGAAGTTTTACTGAAACTGGAAGCAACACTGAACTTGGCAGAGATGTGATTGTAGGGTTTAATTGAAAGAATAAGCCTGCTATTACAAATTAATGTGGAGAAGGCAGCCATGGTGGAATCTGTCTTCAGGTCCATATGGTCCTCCACTGCTCACTGATCATACAGCCTGTCATGCATTTACCCTCACAGGAGTCACTCTGTTTCTGGGGAGATATTACCCCCATTTTACAGCTGGAAAATAGGAGCTAGGAGGATTACCTGTCTTGCTCAAAGGCACAGAAAGGAACTGATCAAAGATAACTGCTAATCTCTTCTTCCTTTCCAGATTGCTTGTAATTTTTCCCTAAAGAAAATCACTTATCTGATAAATTTATATTATATGCTGCAGAGAAGTGCATATTATGCACACCAAGAGAAGCAGTATCTTTTAAAAATAAATCATTACAAGCCATCCTGGTTTCTGCAATTTACTGTAATTGCAGTTTGATTTTCAGTTTTCCTGTGAGAGATCTCAAACTTATCATCTTATGACTGAATGAAAAAGCAATTGTTAAAATATTCTTGGTTGATTACTGATGATCTGTGGGTCATAATTTTCTTTTTCCCCTGGAAAATTACTTTTCATTTTTTAAAATGAAAACTGTACCACTTTCTGGCTACCAGCTCTACACAAACACAAAATTATTTTTCCTGATGATATCTATTTTATCAGAGGAAAAAAACAGGTTAAACAACTCTACTGCAGATGAAATTTTCCCTGAACTTCATATATAATTTGATGAGAGTTTCACTGAGTCAAACATTGGCTCTCCTTCATGCTGTTTAAATTGCAGTAACAGACAATAAAGCCTTGTTCATGCTACTTTCTCTTTCCAGGAAAAAGTTGCCACAAAGAGGCTGTGAGGCTTGGCAGAGATATGCACATGTTCAGAAAATAAAGTTGGGGTTTTAATATGACCTTATCCTGTAAAATTGGGGGAATTTCCCTTTTGTCAGACTGAAGTTTTGTCTTATTGACATCTCTCTTAACTTCTGGGTTATCTTAGCACTAAAAACCTGTCAATATTAGATGTATGCAAAAAATGGAGAAATAACAGAGATGTTGATTTGTTATGTTGTTGAAATGTGAAATAATGAGACTTCCTTTGTGCCGCTTGGATATACCAGTGTAAGGGAATCCTTCCAGGGGACTCTGAGAGCCAAAGAGCTAAGAGGTATAATCAAGCTCTAAGATTCACCCCAGTAGATGTAAAAAATGGCAAGGTAGGAAGTCAATAACATTTATCTCTCCAAAACAGGCAGCCATCTGACCTAAAAATGTGCTGATTGGTTATGGTCCATATGCATAATACCAGTCTCAGTTACAAGGCTTTTCATGCACATATTGTTAAATAAGCCTCTGCCCAGGCTGGCAGATTGCAGTCTGGATTCCTAGAAGTAAAAAAAATAAATATATAAATTGTACTTTGCCTCTTTAGGAAGTCATACTGCACGAGGGAAAAGGTGCAGCATTTGGGGTCTTGCTGGATTCCTTCCATGACACCAAAAATACAAGCAATCAGGGTAGGTAATACTTTGTCTTCAACTTGTTTATTTGTTCAGAAGCCTTATTTCAGGAATGTGATGAGACCAAAAGGCAGAAGCCCCTCAGTCAGAATTCTTCCAGTGTGCTACGCAGGCAAAGCCTACATTCCCAAAACTGTGTTGCTTTGCTCCTTTGGAAAAACAGGCACACCACCAACTTTCTTTGCTTCCCACTTTAACACACACAGAGGCTACAAACTCAGCAGTCTGAGAAGTCACTGGCACAGCCACTGAGAATTCTGAAAAGCTTTGGATTAGTGACTCACCTGACAGCAGCTATTTGCACTTCCCAGCCTAACACAGGCACCGATGATGAAGATAACAAAATAGAGCAACGGGAAATGTTATTTCTCTTAGCAAGGCAATGTGTCTTGGATAAGCAACTCTTATCTCAGCTTCACAAGCCAAATAATGACTTTGCAAGGGGAACTGTGTGGAGATTGCTGCCACCTGATGGCAAAGCAAACATTTTGATTACAACAAACTGAGGACAGGTGGGACTGTCCCCACTGCTGAGTGACTGACCCACTCCTTCAAAAGGAGAACCCTCCCTGGAAGAGGAATTGGCAGTCGGGATTAGGGAGGATTTCTAACCTTGAGCTTAGATCAGGCTCAACTGTTTTTTCTTCAAGAGCCATAAAAGTATTCTACCTGCAAAGGGAGGGAGTGGCAAAGGGTACCTGTGCTATGAGTTATGCATAGAGGTTGGTATTTGTGGGAGTGCACTTTCAAGAAAGGAATACAAACAACTGACAAACTTCTCAGATTTTATGTTCTTTGCATGATACAAGGATGGATTCTGCAGTGGAGGATGGGAATTATATGACGTTTATAAGCATTTTAAAGCAATGCGTTTCTTAGCTAGTAGGATCCAGAGCAATAGAAAGGTCAGAACCCCATCCCTAGAGGTAAGAAATTCTAGGACACCAGGCTGATCTGTGACATTTTTCTGCAAATTTTAAAGCACTAAGGTTTCCTAAACAGATGGGTGTATTTTCCACCATCTTTGCTCTAGTCAGTTTTCAGACATGCCCTCATGATGAAGATACAAAAGCTTCAGAAGGTCCTTTCTTATCCAAGCTGGCACTTCACAGTAAAGTAAATATTACAGACTTCATTGAGGTACAAGGTTTGTATGAGCTAAAGGAAGGTTAAAAAAAAAAAAAAACCAGATTTCAGCAATGACTTAAGCAAGATCTGGTGCATAGAAGTTTAAGAGCCATAATAAAAGTGGCAAGCACCTGGGAGATACTCAAATCCTGATGTTTCATAGGGGCTGATTTCTTACCTGGCTTCAGTTCCCTACAAATGCTGCTGTGGTTAAGAGAGCAGCCCTGCTCTTCCTGTGTATGGCATCTGGGCATGTGCTTTTGCCTTCCTGTGGCCAGGCAGGTATCTGGTCACCCTGCAACTGGTACAGTGCCAGCAGTGCCACAAAGGGGAGGTTGGGAAGAGGGCAGCTGGAAAGGAGTGGAGCCATTCTCTTCATCACACTCAGAGCACAGGAGTCACCTCAAGTTAGGTTCTGAGGAGACTACAATACCAGTTGTAGTCTCTGATGAAACTGGTATTTCCACTGGCTCTGCTTGGTGATGAACTACGTCAATATTACCTAAAAGGCAGCTAAGTCAAAGTCTGTTTTCGGGCTGTGGTGTGGTACATCAGATGAGTTTCATCCCTGTCAAAATGAGTGTCAGAACTGCCCTGCTGTTGTACAGGGGATGGTGTTTCTGGCAGTAGCAGCCTCCCAGCCGGTATTTAATTTGCACATCTATAAAGGACAGATATAAAATCAACTCTCTCACATGTAACAATCCAGCAAAGCACACAATTCCAGATCATGCCTCAGCTGCACCTACACAGGCCCCATTTAGACAAGAGTTTTGCCTGCATCTGCCTTTGGGCAGAGCCTGAAGGTTCCCTGAATCCCTGCTGTGTACTGAGGATGGCTGGTCTGCTCCTGAGCATTTACAGAATGCCCCTTCAGATATCCCACCCAGCAAATCAGTACTGACTTAACCAGCTTTTTCCTTGAAAGACTGTCTTGTAAGGCAGTGAATATGCACATGTGCCTTACACAATTAACTGTTACCTCACTAAGAAGACAACTTAAAATATTACATTACTTATGTAGTGTCAAAATTTAAAGTGTGGGTGCACTTTACAGTCTGTTGTATCACCCATTTGAAATATTTTGTTGTGTGTGTTTCTGCTTCAGAGTTAAGTATTTAACTGCACTTCTAATTCCAATACTGACTGCCTATACTGGAATCCCCAAATTTGTTTTCATGCCTTCTTTATATGAACACAGTGCTGGTTATTCACTTTCTGCTTTGCCCTTTCACTGTATTATTTCAAAACTGTGGGTTTGGGGTTCTTGGTCACATCAGCTTTACAAGAATTTGTATCCTGGATCAAAGTCTTTAGAACTGGTACTCTCCAGACTCCAACAACACAATGCACGTGATGTTGCTGCAAGTGCTTTATTGGACAAAGCTATTGCCAGCTCCTGAGATGTTTCAAATGGGAGGAAAAACAACAAGGCTTTTAAAATTTTGCTAAAAGGCACAGGTCTGCCTCTGAAGCCCACTCAGCACCTTGTATGATCAGTCCTCAACTTACTACTACTTGGGATAAGTGAGTTTTGAAAGCTAGAGCTATGGTTAAGAAAGGTTCCCTTCGGATGAAAGGGGGAGAGGCCAAAACACAGGAAAAGTCAGATTCCGACATACTAGGTTCATTCTCCTTGCAGTAATTAATAACTCTTAGTACTTACCTATGTACAGCTTCTTTAAAGAGTTCTGTACCCATGCCAGCTTTCTCTGAAGTCACTGAGAACCAAACCAGGTGGAAAATGTACCCTTATGTTTACTTTACCACAGCATGGACCAGTACTATATTTAATCACAGTATTCCCTGCACAGTAAAGGGGAAATATGTGAAGTTTTTTGGTAAATATAGCCACCACACATGGCAAATGTCAAGATTTTAATGACATTCTTTCAGACCTTTCAATTTTCAAAAGGCTTCCCACTGGTTGACATACTTTGGAGTAATGACTATTCAAAAATGCCCTGTGAAGTAAGTGCTCCAAGTATAAAGCTGTTTTCTGGCATTCTCTCCCTTGACTTCATCACCCCCAGATCCTGAGAATGGGAGCTGTATTCAAGCACTGCTACACAGTCCTGGCACATTAAAAACTGTTTCTTGACTACATGGTTAGCAGGTAGGTACTTTTGCTGCTTAATTTGTCCAGCATTTTACTGTAAGTGAGATAACTGGCTCAGCCTCCAGGCTTGGCAGGGTAGGTACATGTCTGCCACTTGAGTCTTGCTTTGCTGTTCTTACATGCCACACTTCATTCAGGAGGGTTTTTTTTCCTTTTAATCTAGCCTTCAAGAATTTATTTCATAGCAGCTCCCATCTATGGGATAATTACACTTAGTTAGCTGTACTCAACACCGATGATTCCATAACATGCCACAAACAGGTGCCAATTAAATTCCTTTATTGGAGACAGAAACATTGCATAATTACAGATTTTATGAGGAAAACTGCAAATAGTATAGACTGTTTCTACTGCCAGCAAAATACAGTTCTTACAGGATTTATAGACATACAAATATAGTGCTTCTTTCATGCCAGATGGTTGGTACATAACAATGCCATTAGGAGCGCTTAATTGTGCTTCTACAAAACCTTTAGAGAAGAATGAGGTAGAGTTTCCTTTAGTTTATCCAGTACTTTTTCACACATCTGTCCTTTACTGCTTTTATATGCTTCAGATTCTTGTAAAATACCCAGTTAACTTTCAACATTTGAGAAAACAGAGACCCTTCAGAGGTGTTTACTTCTCTCTCTGTAAGTTGCTAATTTCCCACTGCTTATATACTACAATTTCAGTAACTACTACTGCACCCTTCTAAATGCCTCAAAGGTCAAGTAGATCAGGACTTCTGGCTTTCCAAATTTCTGCCTCGACAGAAATTGTTTGTAAATAGCTTCAGATAAAACTCTTACTTGTCTCCATCATGGCAAAGAACCTTTTACATTTTGTCACTCAGTGGTCAAGGTGAGTCCAAGCCATCTCCCTGGGAGATGAAGGGAATAGATCCACTCTTTGTGAACATCCTTGACTATGAAATAGTGTTAATGATGTGTTTGTCTCCTACTTGCAGTTCTAGTCAACCACTGGGCTTAATACAAATTATGGGAAGAGAATATGTCACTGACCTGCTAGATGGTATGGAGCATTACCTATTTGACCAAATATTCCACTGTTTTACAACATACAAAGTATGTTGCAGGTTTCAGTTAAGATACAGGGGCCCAAGTTATGAATATGTAGGCATAGATGTAGGTACTTAAGCAATTGAGTAAGAGCATTCTTAAATATCAACACCCATCTCTGATCCTGCTACACTTTTGGTGTACCTGCGTAGTCTCTCAGTTGGACTGAACAAGAATGGTAGAGATGTTCTTCTGACCTCCTGCCATCACTGATCTGATGGGTATTTTCACTCTTGCTCCTGGCATGCCTGTTCTGGACACAGCTGACTTCACTTAGTGCTCTGGCATTTGCTGCAAGCATTTAGTCCTTACTAAAAGCACAAGTAGGGTGCAGTTATTTCACCTGAAGTGATCATGATTCTAGTGGCAACTGAATCATAGTGAACAGGGGATTTGGCATACAGAAAGAAGGTGATTACATGAAGAATGTTTGCTTTCTTCCTACAAGCTACTGAAATATGATAGTATAAGATAATAGTTCAGCAATACTGTACCAGAATTCTAAAATGAAAAAAAAAAAAAAATTATAAAAAGGTGCAAAGTTTAAAAGATTCCATGTTCATACTTTGATCACACAGTGAAAGAAAATCTGTTTCTGCAAGACAGTACCTCTTGAGATAAGCTTCTGAGCTCCTCCACCTCCCCCTGAAGTGACTGCTCTAAGCCTGACAGAACCAAGAACTATACAGAGTAAGTGTTAAGAGAGCCAGCTCTTAGAAGCTTCCTCAACTCTTGCTTAGAAAAACAAGCAATAAGCTTATTTTATCAACTACTCCCTGCATACCTCTTTGGTAAAAACCAAAAGTGGCCAGTGCTGGTAAATCATTTGGAACACTTGTCAAATACTTCCACAAAGTTGTCTTCTCTGTTTCTACCTTGACTTTACCCAGCAGATATTTTAAAGGCTTAAAATTCTATATCAAGGTCTTAAATCCTCCTTAAGACCTTCCCACGAACATGAAATTTAAGAGTTTTTTTTAAAGCATGGCATAAAAATGCAGGATTGTGGTAAAAATCACACATGATAAATTAAGCTTTAAGATAAGCAAAGAGTATAAATTCATGTTCACAGAGAGCCATGCTGTTACTACTGGTGAACAAAACTACATTATTTTTTAGTATATTTGGGTGTGGTTAATCACACACCTTGCTAGTGTGATTAAATGAGACTTCTCTTTATCTGAGCTACTAATTCCAAAATTTAATTCCAAACCTATTGACTAACCTTATTTCAGATCTATTTACTATTGTAATTCACTATTTTTCCTCATCTGCTAAGTCCTAATATACCTGTCTGTTCTAGCTCATGGTAATGCCAGGTTAGTTTTGTTTATGGAGCTAGTGGTGTTTTTACCAAGTGTACTATAGATGGCACTCAGATTTTGCACAGTCAGAGAAAATATCCTGAAATTCCTACTAATAAGCATCATGTTTAAAGCAAGGCATGGTCAGGAGGACTGCTACAACAGTATTTTTCACCAATGCAATGCAAGTATTCACTTTTGCTCTTACGGCTAAAAGCAAAAATAACTTATTAAGAATTTTCTTAGCTTAAATTTAGGACCTATGAATTATTTTTCCAAATCTTGAGTATAGAGAAAAAAATACAATAAAACACAGGTCTTTCACACTTCCAAAATGGTAAGCATTGCAGTTCAGCAAATTTTTGGTCTAGATTGATGAAGAGGCCTGTCTCAGTGCTACATGACCAAGTGCACCTCTAAGATACTCCCGTGCTAATGAACTTACATTGAGAGGTGTCATGATTCCTTCAAGCATCACTTTTTAATAGGATAGCCCAGTTTGAGGTGAATTCTCTTGACAAGATCATTCTGTATGCTAATTTTTATATTCTGAACTACATATATTACACATTTATGGGTTTATGCAGCAAACCCTGAATGTATTTCTCATTTAAATAACATTTTTCTCTGCATAATCATGTTAGTCTATTCTAATGTATTGCTTGAAATACTGGACTTTACATGGAATCTTTCTTATTGCTTAAAAAGATTTTTCTGGAAAGCTTAATTTGATCTGTAATAAAATAAGTTTTTATGCAAAAGTTTGGATTAGAGTTAGAAGTGGTATAAGTGGTAGTACTACTAATCTGCACTTACAAAGAGTTTAGATAACTTATACAGTCAGTGGCAGTCTGTTCAGGGATTACATGTTCAGGTGGTAAAGCACAATTCTGATCCCTCAACACCCGGAACATGAAAAAAAGCTACTTTTTTATATTAAAAAACCCCTTTCACTACAGCTAAAAGCAAGAAGAATGCAAATTTGTTTAAATAGTCACTTTCAGATTTGAGACAACAATAGAAGACTGGGAGAAAAGGAGACAAGTCTGTGTGAAAGGGGGAGAAAGACAACAAGGAGCAGCTATCTCAGGGCATGCTCAGCCATTATTTACAGCTGCCACCTCTTAGGATATCAGCCTGCCACCAGAACATTAAATCTTACCCTCATTAGGGTGGATTCCATGCAGAGAAAGACATTGTACCATAGTCTGCCAGGCTGTGCCACCATCCTTGTACATCTTTGTATTCTATTCCATAGCAAGGCACAGTGAACACACAGTTCACACTCAGAAATCTTCTAGGATTATGCAGATTGTTTTGGAAAGGCCATTGAATTCAAGAGGGTTCCTCCTTTAATTAAGCAGTTCTGAGATCAGAGCAGTTCTGAGTCTCAGCTGTTTTTCTGTCTACCTCTTTGAAGACAGACTTTTCAAATAACTTGTACTCCAAATGACTTTCTAAATTACCATTTTTCATGCCTGAGGATAAATAATATAAAATAAGTATACAGGAAAGGATCTATGGCATCTCTATGTTGAATTAGGCAAACCCAAACAACAGGTTATGTACAAAGAGGAGGAGTGGCTGGTAATTGCTTTTTGACTTGAGAGAGTTGAACAGGTGTAAACAATAGCTGGGCAGAGAGATCCCAACTGCCTTGCTTTTGTCTTATCATACTTCCCTTTCATAGCCCAGAAAAATCATGTTGGCTTTGCACTGCTAGGGACTGAACAGATTATTTACCTAGGAACCTTTATTAGCATCCTCACCTGGGTCTGTCCCTGTAAATTCTCAGCGAATTTGCCCTCACTGCAGTTAACAATCTGGTTAAGTAATGCCAGTTGCTGGAGCCATAAATCTTGGCACCAGAACAGCTTGTATGAAATGTCAGTTTCATGAAAATTCTGTTATTTAAAGGACTTTCTTCCTAGGCTTGAATCATGCTAACCAAACTGAAAATTAAGGACACGCTCAATACTGAAAATAATTATCAAAAGAATGAAGGGGAGAAGAAAAAACATATGAAAATTAGATTTCATTATTATCATTTTAAAGTACCAGTGTTTGTAAAACATAAGCATGTGAAAGGCTGAATCTCATTTGATCAACCCAATTAAACATTAAATAATTGCAGCCAATTATGCAAATATCACACAACAATATTAATTTGTTGATCTTTTTTTGAACAGTTTCAAATTCTCCTAATGTTAGACTATCTTATGTCTTAAATGATCAATTACCAGAACCATAACTAAGTGATGAAGAATGGATAATTGCCTAGTTATGATGTACCATACTCTTTCTATGCAAATCTGTTGCAATTAAACAAATACGGCACATGGAGAAAAGATGTGCAGATGTTCTTTTACAATCTGTTATTAGCTCAGGGAATACCACAGTTCCATCCTAAATTTTACAAGCGAAAACAAGGAGAATGCAATATCAAATACTGATTATTTACACATGTTATTTCTTTCCTTTGGTTAAAGGGATAGAATGCAGTGCCAGAATTCAGAGTAGGACAGCATTCAACATCAGAAGAATTCCCTGTACTAATACTGACCTGTCAGCTCTCTTACTTATGTTTCAAAGTTTAAAATCTATAACCTATTCCCCTGGAATTCCACTTGGACACAAGCACAGCTTTGAGTAGATGTAGCCAGAGTAAGGCAATTAACCAAGATGTTAAAGACAACAATTAACATACACACACTCCACGTTTTCATTCTTCGCTGCAAGAAAAGACCACTCATTTCTGTGGGTCATTCCACTATCAATTCTCCTCATCTTGAAGTCTCCATCAGCAAAAAAAAAAGAGAGGTGTCTCTCTGATCAGTGCAGGAAACAGTGCAAAGCACAACAAATGAAACCACCTAGTTTCTCCATGTGAAATGACTTGTAACCAATTTAAGAAGAGTTTTACACAACTTTCAGGTTTACATTTCAGTAAAATAATTCTTCTAACTGGTCCTTATTCATTCTGCCTAGTGAATAAATTACTGCTGGTATACTGAGGCCTTCATGGGGATTTTCAATATATGGTATCATGTATCAACTCCATCAAAACTGAGATGTTAAGGTATTGCACAACCACTTTGCCGTGCATCTGAAGTTAGATATTTTCATTTTTCCTTTTGCTGCTAAATCAAATATGAACTTAAGGGAAAGATTAGGTAGCTCAGTACCAGTAAGCCATGTATGGTTGCTCATTACATAATCTTTAGACAGCTTCATGCCACACTCTGGTTAAAGGCACTCTTTAATTTTGATACTGGTCTTGTTGGATAAAACTCTCTACCCCATGCTGCATCTTGACATATTCCCCATGTTCATTTTTCCACCCATCTAATTAAATAAAAAGAAAGACTACCAGCAGCTTGTAACACATAGTAAGACACTGAACAAAGAACCGCACATGATACAGATTCAAATGGTCACAACACTATGGCTACTGTAAGTGAAACAACATTTTGTGCTTGCAGTTGTAGTCTAAAGAAAAAATTATCCACCAATTTTTTTACAATAGTTACATTGTCAGAGAGAACCTTCAACTGTTCTTCATTAAAAGATCAGATTGGACTGCAGTTAAAAGACAGGAAAAGTCATGATCTGAGGGAGCAAAAGAAAAGGATGGCTAAGGGGGGGTCTTCAAAATGTGAGCAAAAATGAACAGGAAGCCATAAGGCTGCTCTTTAACAGCTGCATAAGGCATGGTTGGTCCATTATAAGTTGTATTTTGTTTTTTAAAACTATGTTAACAAATGACAGTAACTACAAAGGACTTATAAAGCATTGGAGAGATGCTGTTGGTCTTAAAAAATTAAAGTGCTATATGTTTCTCTTAATATTGGTGCATCTCTACTGCAAACTAGAACAAGAAATGTTTCACTTCTTATAGAACTCCAATAAAGTGTCAATAAAGTTCCACCAGTTTTATACTGAAGTAGCACTTTGGAACATTGATACAGAATATGGTTATCCTTTTTGGCAAGAGGTATCTTAAAGCTGTTCAACAAAGCTGTGTGCAGAAGGAGAAAGCTAATAAATATTACAGAATGATTGTTAATGAACATTTGCAGAACGAACTTCCCCAGCTATGGGCTACATGCTCTGTATTGCTTCCAAAGACTGTGTGTGAGAAAGTAGCGTTATACGAATTATCCGCTTAACCAGACTGAAACCAGGGTTTGAATGAAATCTCTTTCCTTCTAGACATTTTCTGTTGACAACACTGCTTGTTCTTTAACAGGAAGGCCCTTCTACGGTACACGTGGAGGCTGGATACAGAAAGTATGTGAGAGGGACAAGAAAATAATTTTGCTGACCTAAATTCTGTGAGTGAATGATGAAAGAAATTCCTCAATCCAAAGTTTGGTTGCTGTGAAGAATGGTTTAATTTTCACAGCCAGAGTTGTCTAATCTCATTTTCTAGACACTCACCTGGAACGCAACACTGTGTCTGCAGAGCCCAGCTCTGTACTAGGCCAAAGGGGAATTTTTGTCTCTGCAGGGCCTGACCCAGCCTTTTAAATCATGTCTAGAAGGATGTACTCAACCATTAGAGAGCTATGCACTGCCCAAGCAGCCACTGCACAGCCACTGCACATCCCCATGGAGGGAAAGGCAAAGGCCAGCAGGGACTATCTTGCAGGCTAGACTGACTCAGAGAATTTTGGGCTAAAGGCCAGAGTTATTGGACAGAGTATGAGCGTATCCACCAGGCTATGCAAACTCAGGAATCTCCCATACAAGCAGAGTAGGAAAGGAAGGAGTGTATGGCTAAACCTATTTGTTTCCCAACCACAGAGCAAAAGGCAGAATAATGTCAACAGAACCCTGTGGGCAGCTAACAGGCAACATCCTCATGTGACACATGTTCTGCTGATGGTGGCAGTAAACAAATCAAACTGAAGAGCAGTTGAAGAGCATTTTACAAGTTTTCAGACTGTATATAAGGAGGCACTAAGAAAACCATTAGGAAAGTTCTATTGCTAACATTTAGCACCTCTAACAAGAAGACAGGATTACAGTAGAAATCAAAATGATTGTGTTCACATTTGCCAATTTGTGGAAACAATCATCCTGGGGAGCAAATTGATACTGAGACTATGCTACGCACTGGCAGCTACAAAAGTTGTCATTATTCAGATGGCAGGTCTGTCTGGAGGGTCTGGACTCTGCCACCTTCATGACACCAGCACTGCCCAATCGCTGTCTTCTCTTCCATACTGAAACAAAGCAAAAAATGAAGAATAAAAGTTAAAAGAATCGGTGCATGTTTATGATAACTTTTTAGGTCTATCCTCAAAACATTCATATCCACTGCTCTGAGACTAGTTTACATCGTTTCTTAAGCCATTGCTTCTGTCTTTGATTTGGGCACAGCCTAAAGATAGCTAGCTTTATCCATATTACAATAGGTTGTTTAGGGAGGGGCAATGCTGACACTCTTTACAGATAACACAGAACAGTCCTGCTTCACTTCCATCAGTTTAAAGCAGTTACTCCCTGAGGCTGGCTCACTAATTCACTCTTAAGTATGCCCCTGCTCAAGCTCCAATAAACAAACACATTTCATTTTATTTCTTTTTATTGTCAAGGTGGCTTTTTATTATAACATTCTGATTGAATGTGAAATAAAACCATCACAAATCCCACAGAGTACAATTAGGGAGAATTGTAATCCAAAATAAAACAAGTTGTCTTTCCGTACACAAACGAATGGGATCAACAAGCAGAAATGAAGGCAACCCATGGCATGCAGCCATATCCCTTCCAGGGGAGGATACAGCCCCAAGGCAGCACTTTTGATTGCTAGACTGGTTCCATGTTCTAAAGCTCTGTCACTAGTCCTGTAAACAATGCTCCAGAGAGACCCCAAAACACACACAGGGCTCAAGAAGGTAAATAACTCAGAGGTGGAGAGACAGCAGCAGATGGGAGTTGGGAGTCCCTTCCCTTATAGTGTTATGTTCAGGGAGCTTTAAAACACTTTCAATCAAGAAATGAAGACTGATTTTAGAAGCTTTATGTAGGCTAAAAAGATCACCTAATTTCTCCACAGAGGAAAAAAGGAAGTTCCTCCAATACAGGTTATGCATCAGCAGGAAAAGAGCTAAGAGGTCACTAAAGCAGGGAAAAGACAACAGCTTCAAATCAGGATGAGCCAGAAGAAGCACACTTCTAGATCCACAAAAGGAATGGTGTTCAGTGTGCTTGTGTTTTACTCTTTACACCAGCAGGCAAGGCCTCTAACCGACCTTCACAAGTATCACATCTAGTTTTTCTTTTCACTACTAATTCTGCTGCTCCTATTCTGCAGTTGCAGTTATTTGTAAATTTTGCTATCTTTAGGCAGTAGTATCATCTAATGTTGATACAGAAATTGTTGCAAGGACCAGTCTGAGTTGCCATTTGACTACAGTTTGCATCTGCTTCCAGAATCAAAAAGGGAATGAAAATGCAATACCACAAAGGAAGATCATTTCTTTCTTCAAATAAAAGCAGATTTAGCTTCCTTTTAAATTCTGTCAAGGGCTTTGTGACCTCAGGCTAGTCAATCCCATCCCTCTTCCACTGTCAATCACCTCCAGGCCATTCTTTGTAAAAATTAACACATACATTGTCCTTTCCTGGTTGTTTTCCACTGACCTACCCAGAGAAAGAAAAGGGGTTTGATTAAATGTCTCTTCTCTGCTGTTTTGACTCCAGTGTTTAAATGTATTTAATAACATGCAACATAAGCAATGTATCTTACTTTCTGTCCACCCCTTCAAGATTGCACCTTAATCTATGTTTTAAAGGGCATAGCAAAAGCTTGTTTATTCTCAAAGCATGGATGCAAATCCACAGAAAAATATAAGTGGTATTTCAGTGTGTGTATTCCCAGAGAAAGAACTTCATCCCTAAATCTACTAACTCAAGCAGCTATGGAAGAGTGCACTACTACTAATTCATTCATAAGCACACCATTAATTTATATAATGTTTAAAGACTTTAATTTGAAGTCTTTATCACCCTTTAGTAATCATGATATCTACTCAGTGACAGGAAGGGAAATGTGTATTGCAGTGCCACCACTGTCTCTCTCAACTGGCGTGAGAAATTGAATTAGTTCTGCCCATGAGTTTCTAATTTGTCACTCCAGCTCTGGTTCCACTGAGCAGCTGTTCACATCCAAAGACATCCTGCTGAACATGGCAGACTTGCAGAAGAACAATGGACAGCATAAAAACAGACTTGGAAACACAATAATGAAGAAAATATGAAAATAATAAAAGAAGCATGTACTGTGCACAAGGGAATGGGTATAATGACTGGGTGGATATAGAACTTGCACCTCTTGGACACAGGTTCACATGCAGGACATGCTGAGAATTTTTACTTTTTTACAAATTCCCATTGCTCAACATGAAATGGATACACTGTGGGCCCGTTTGGCCAAATTTGGAAGAAAATATCCCCTGAGGGAAAAGCAGGTTGCCACCACCCCTCCCCCTACCAGGTCTGGGGAAAAAAATTGTTTTTCCTCAGAGGAAAGTGAAAGAGATAAAAACTATTTCTTTAACAGAATGCATGGAAAAGGATAATAATGCTAAATAATAAAATCTCTTGCTGAGGAGAGAAACCTGGAAAGATTTTAGAGTCCTTCCGTAGGTGTAGGTGTTAGTGTCTATATCCTCCTCAGGACTGTCAGGGAGGCCCCTACTGGGGCCTGGGAAGAAAGGTGTCCCGGTGTGCTCCGATGTTGTGAAACCGTCCCGAAGAGAAGAAGAAGAGAGGAAAAAATTCCAAAAAATTCCAGGAAAACTCTCTCCGGAGAAAAGAGTCGAAAGCAAGCTGCAAAGCGAGAGTACTCCACTCCTCACTGCCGCTGAGTATCTCCCCAGTAGCCTGTCTGTCCTTGAACACCAACTTTTGGTTTAAAAACAGAAGTCTCTCAGTTTTTCTTCCCTCTCACAGGCTCAGTTTAAAGGCATCAGAACTGACCTCCAGAGCAGACTAAATGGTATACCTATTTCCTATCATAACGTCACCCCAGGACACGCTGCCCCAGTTCAGGCAACAGAACAGCACAGGGACCAAAGCTGTTTTACTGCTACTTCCACTGCATTTTGGTCTTCAAAACTGGAAGATTCTTTGGAATTACAGCCTCAGATTGTCCAAATGATATGACATTAGTCCAATGATACTGCAAAGGTGTGTTATTTTTTACCCCTCATAGAGAATATAGATGATCTTGGTCAAAGATGCTCCTCTGACATTTTAAGAATACTGTATAGTCCATTTTTTGTGTTGCAGCATTGTTTTCTGTGCAACATCCTGGGGTCCTTTTAGATAAGCCCAGCCCTCCACAGACAGAAAGGTGAAGAAACAGTAACAGCAACCACTGATTGACTCTTAAAAGGGAATCAACCATCAGTTGAAAACCATGTTTTCAATGATTATGTGTTCTAACTCTCCTGATTTTTTTAAAGAAGGGAGAGAACCCAGAAGTAAGCATATACATAATGGTCCAGCATTTTCCAGGAAAAACAAATTTACTCCTGGCGTGTAACTGATGAACACAGACTACATACACAGCTGAAAGGTGAAATGGTCCATATCAACAGGCAAGTAAAGTGAAAAGGTTCAAGAAAGATAATGTGTAGTGGTGACAATCCACACTTTTTCAGCCTCTTCCTAAGCCTTGGTCGGTGGTGGAAAACCAGGGTGATAAGGCAAGAGGTAATGGGCAGGAACTGATGCCCAGGAAGTTCCACCTGAACATGAGGAAGAACTTCTTTATTGCACAGTGACCGAGCCCTGAACAGATTGTCCAGAGAGGGTGTGGAGTCTCCCTTATGGGTGATATTCCAAAACTGTCTGGACACAATCCTGTGCCATGTGCTCTGGGATGGCCCTGCTGGAGCTGGGACCAGATGACCACTGTGGGCCCTTCCAGCCTGACCCATTCTGAGATTCTGTGATCAGGGAGGGCATGGAAGGATGCCTCAGGGAAAAGACTGGATAAACTTGTCTTACTCTGCTCACTATCTCAAGGGAGAAAGACACAGATCACCAGGATTACTGGCAGGAAGTTTAAAATTTTAGTAGCAAATCTAAGAACACTTTGAGCCAAAAATGTGGAACAGAAACCATCAGAATCAATTTGAAGATAACCTGACAATACTGCCAAGCAACAGCTATGAGATCTTAAATAAAGGGGCTTTGTAACTTGCAAAGACCTTCTCCTATCCCCAAATCCCCCCACAAAATAGTCTTATTTTTCCTATACTAAATAAGGAAAAAAACCCAGGCAACTTAAATAAGGAGGGCCACCACTTGCTGCTCATTGACTTTACCTGAAATGGTACTGGTTCCTATGCTCAGACAGGGACATAAAGCACAGATTCCAAACAGACATTGATATTTAGCAAAGGACAGAGGAGGGAACTGTTTTAAGAATGAGAAGTGACCATATGACTGGAATGATAATGAGAAATGGAAATGGTGATCAGCTGGCTGTGCCCAATGAGTGTTTATTGCCTCACCCATCTCTTTATTGATTAACCCGTACTCACTTGTGATTGTGGTTAAGATGCTTCATAATTCTGTCTTTTTCCCTTAAAAAGCAACCTCTAACAACAGCATTAGATTTCATTGATAAAAGTAATATCTTGCAACTCTTATGCAGTTTCCAAGATGAACAGGGAAAAGTTACACTATACTTCATCCCTGTCATACTTTCCCAAGTAAAGAAAATTGGTAGAATAATCACAGCAGACAAAAGAATTTATATTATTATATAATGCCACCTATAGCATCCCTACCAAAAAGATTATTTTCCAATGCTTTAAAATGCTCTCCTTTTATTATTTTATCTCATTACAGAAGAGGAAACACCTTACCTGGATATCAGTTAGCTTATTCAGGAAACGGGTTGTTAACTCAGGCCCATTATCCATACTTGGAATGTGCAAGTGCTGGCATGGAATAAAGGAGAGGGAGAAGGGGAGAGAAAGAGAATAACATGTACTAATAGCTTTACATATATATGAATACCTTATGGTTGCCAAAAATTTTAATAAATATTTATCATATTGGCTAGCCCTCCTTATGAGTAGGCAAAGGTGGTTGGTTTTGGGGTTTTTATTTGGTTGGTTTTTTTTAAACAGGAGGGCATTGCTGAGACAGTGAAAAGTTAGAAAATTAAATTGTTATGCTGTTGCTCAATAAAGGCAAATCTAAGGCTTCCAAGAGATCTGCCCAAAATGGAGGGAATATTGTGCAGGCAAGAGTAATAACATTATATACAGTATTTCATTTCAAAGTATATTGTGTAGAAATACAACACTTATATTGACAGTATTTATCACTCGGCACCTCAATGTCTCATTATCTTAGCATCAGGTAATATCAATACATTTACTCTATTTTATTCATTCAGGAAGTATCACCTAACATTTACTGTACTTATGTTTAAAGGACAAAGCACACCCCTTTATGCAGCTGCACTGTCCCTAGTCCTCTGCAGTAACTTTGTGCTGACTAAGTAGCATCAAGCCGGCTTAACAGTCTGAATGCCTGGGGAATTCCACCTGTGCAGGAGAAATCTCCCATATGGTGAATAGTAGGTGAAAGCAGCTGTGCACTGTCTTGAAACAGCTCTTCCAGCTGAGCTGGGATCCCTGCAGTGAGGGGTGAGGAAGAGAGGAACTTGAGAAGGAAGGACTGAAGCGGCTCAGAAATTTGGTTTCCGGTGAAAGTCTTTTCTCTCCTCACCCTTCCCAGGTACCTTAGCAAAAAATATTGAAAGAAGAAATGTGGAAGAATGTATTTTTCTACATTTGCAAGCAGTCTGGGAACTGGTTTCTTCTTTCACTTTCCCAGAACCTAAGATTTTATATTTTCAGCTAGTTAAAAAAACCACCAGAAGATAAGAGGGAAAGTTCTCTTCTGACAGCCAGTAACTCACCTGGAAACAACATAATGGCACTGTTGATCTTTCCAGGCAGTGCATCTTTTCTATCTCCCCGGATTTTGGCTTCAGTTGCAATTAATTGTAATAAAATTCAGAAGAAAGAAGGAAAGGGGTAAAAAAAGATACATTTCCTTACCTTGCCCTTATATAAAATTTTAGAGATGGGACATACAACGCAAGCTGTTCCAGCACCAAACATCTCCTTTACTCTGTTCTCTTCCAAGGCAGCTGTCAGGTCACTCATGGTGATGTATCGCTCAGACACTTTGAATTCTCCCTGTACAAGGAGAAGCAACCATAAGAATTTTAAAGAGTTTAAAAACATTTGCATTTTTGTTTTCTACATTGAAACACTTCCAATAAAACTTTTAGCCTAGTGACAGTAACTCAAGTTTTGACTCTGATCTTGTGATCTTTTCAAACATCCCAGTGTCACACAAGATAGATTTTCATCAAAGAACACCCTCCAAAGAAGCCAGTGGTTTGCCAGATAGAATGCTGATGATTAAGTGGCACTTCCCTCTGTTTTGGTGCAGAATATCATTATTACATTAGGGAATACCATAGAAGAATTGTTATGGGACACTGGATGTCTCTACTCATGGTCTGTAGCATGTTATAGTTGGTCTAAAAATTACTCACTCCTATCAAGAGAGACTCTGCATCCCAGTCTCAGACAACTCCTAAGCAAGATACATTCTGTTGATTAATTTCACCTGCCAGGCCAACTATATGATATATTTTTTTAATCCCTACTGAGATTTTCCAGTGTAGTCTGCATGCAGCTCTCACATACAAAAATTAACTGTACTGCAGTTATGAGTAAAGCCATTTGCACCAGACAGTCAAACACTGGAAGAGTTTTACCTTCTACAAGAATGCATAGGAATCAATTGAAGGGATGTGTTTCAAGAAAAAAATAAACATTATACTTTGAAATTTTCATTTCATGTATGTGTTATTCCTGTTATCCCACTCTAAGCATAAGCCCAGCCAAATCCAGGAGACGGGATACTGGGCTTGGTAAGCCTTTGGCTGTGTAGCATCCTTACCCAGGCTGCAATACAACCTTTGAATAGAGTAAGGGTTTGCTGCATTTCAAGATGTGACCTAGTCCCAGGTGTCCAAGTAAGTTTTAAGACTGCTACACTACAAAACAGGGAAACAGACGATGACTTCAAAACTGTGGCTGGGTAGGCTGCATGCTAGTTAGTAGAAACAAGGTTGGAAGCATGAGAACTAAATGCAGAAATAATGTGCTGATGACTGAAGTATAGCTATGGTCATGCATGGTAATTCTTTGTTTCCTTGCTCTAAGTTGCTGGTACCAGTGGATTTAATGACAATTTTCATGTTAAATACTGCACAGAGCTACTTTAACAAACTTGGTATTGTTCTGTGTGACAGGTGTGGGTATTCTGATGATGTTCCTGAGAATCCCTGAATTAGCATGCCTTTAGTTCCCATTAGATTAAAGGGACTGAATCCATGCTCAGCAAGTTTTGTCACCAAGCTGTGTGGTGTAGCTGACATGCTGAAGGGAAGAGGTGCCATCCAGAGGTAACCTGAAAGCAGAGTTTCTGACAGGTTGGACACAATTCTGAGGAATTAACCAGTTGAAGATGTCCCTGCCCATGGCAGGGCGGTTGGAATGAGATGATCTTCAAGGTCTCTTTCAACCCAGACCATTGTATGATTCTAGTAAGCCAGTCTCTTCTATGATCCTATGATTTAACCGGATCAGTTGAACTTTAAGACACTGAGCAACAGAAATGCTTACTTCTGCTGATGTTGTAACATGATCATTGAAGCCATTACTGCCAAAACACTCACCCAGTTGCGTGCCAGATCCAAAATGCTTTGCCTTGTCACTCCTGGAAGGATGATGCCATCTAAAGGTGGCGTTGCCAGCTCATTTTCTGCCAAACAAAAGAGAAGCACACGCTGAGAAACAAACAAACTAACTAACTAATTAAAGTTTACTGATTATACACCAAACATGTCGGTCCCTTCCAACTCAGGATATTCCATGATTCTGTGGCATCAAAAATATTCCCTATCCAGTAAGATACCACATATTTAGCAGAGTTCTTCAAGAACACAAACAGGTAGTCAGTTCAAGTAAGTTGTTGTTGAGTGTCTGGAACCTTTTGAGTACACTTCTGTGAGTGGGGAGGAAACATATTTAATACATTAATATATACTTGCCTAATGCCTTGTAGGTGATTTTACTCCTCAGTGTATTGTAGGTATAACTGCATAACAGCACTGTGCAACTTATACAAACTATGAAATGGTTCAGTCTTCAAATTAACAATAGAAAGGCAAAGGGAAAGCCATGCCTAATAATCCCAGGGCAGATCACAACTTTCCCTGAAATGTTTAATTCAATTTGGGAATATGGGATTTAGTATATCCATTCCACAGCAGCAATATGAAACATTTACCAAAAATTTTGAAGTACATTTACTGAACCAGCAAAGCAGTGGAAATCTTGCCAACCCTCCTTGGAAGGAGACTTCCTTAATGATCTTTTGTTGTAGTCTAGACACTCTTTTCCCTGCTAATTTTCTCTTTACACAATTAGAGCAATCCTAAGAAAAATCCAACAACAACAATTCAAGTTGTTCAACTAGTTTAGTGTGTTAGGTTGTGTTTCTTGCTTGCTTTTGAAAAAGAACATTAGATAAAATTCATCTAACAACTAATTAAATGGTAGACAAATGGTAAACAATAAACAATTGGTAAACAATCCATAGTTGGTAAATACTTGACTTAAAACACAGGTTTGTATGTAGACTTTGTTCTTCCATCTGGTCTCTGCAGCAATCAGAGTTAATCTTTTTCATTTTAAACCATCACATAGTATACTCACTTGTTTCTATTATCAGAGAAGATTGACCTTCTACTCTTTTCAGACAGAGGCTTTTAAAACAGTCTCAAATTCGCACTGTCAAGGCATCCAGAGTCTTTCAGTTATACTCTTCATATTTTTTCCTCACCTTTTTCTTTCCCTACTTATAATCCTTTTTCTTCCTTGACATTATAAGGATACTATCCCTGCTCGATAAATCCACAAACCATTAAGAGTTTTGCTTATTTTTTACCTAGGTCACATAAAAAACCCAATAAAAACATAAAAATATATATCTTATGTCCCCTTTCTCCCTGACTGCAAAAACATCACTGAATCCAGGCCCGACTGAACCTTTCTCAAAGAAGAACCTCTGTCTAAAATTAATTTCTAGAGGTCCTGTGAATACTTGCAGCTGGGTTGAAGAGAGAAACAAGGTATTTGTCCTTGGTCTGTGAGAGCAGGTTGAACTCAGCTGCTCAGTTCTGTTTTCAGCACTCAACAAAATATTTCTGTGCACAAATACTGCCTGCCAACTTCAGACTGATTATATCCTGGGCTCCCACTCTACAAGAGGGGGTATTAGGAACTGGGATGGGATAGGAGAAGTGAAGGATAAATTCACTGAATCTGCTGCTCACTACCCATTCTCTCAGGAAATACCTGTTACTTTCTTTTTTCTCAGGAAATTCCTGTTACTTTTTACCTGCAGCAACCCCTCAATTTATTAATTTGGACTTTCCTACCAGTGCTTCCATGTTCCTTTTATGAGGAACTTGCCACACGTAAGTATTAGGTGTAAACTGCCATGCCAAAATGTGTAGGAAAGGTGCCCTAGAACAAGCTGTATGTTCTGCTCTGGTTTGACTAGCTCACAGTGTCATTCCCCAACCTATCCCAGACTTCTAATTACAGCAGCCGTTTCTTCTTTCTCATACAGTCAGGAATAACAGCGTTCCCTTTTTGGAGTCTGTCTAGCATCATTCCTACTTGTGATGCATGTCTGGTCCTAATTCTGGCACAACTATCACAAGGAGAGGACTTTAAAACTTTTCCCGAGCCACAGGGCTCACCTGATTCTAAACACTGAAAACCTGATATTCTGCATTTGTCACCCAGTCACAATCTAATACACTTCTTTCTTTAACAGAAAACTTCAAATACTGTGGACTTTGATACCAAAGTTTGTGATTACACTTCTCTGTTTGGTGATGCTGCCACAGATCTTGTCCAGGACCTGTTTAAGCTCAATAACATATATTAATTGATTTGAGCTAGTTTGAAAAGGTGCCAGGCCAAACCAGCTGCCAAACAGCACTAAGCAGACAGGACATGAAAGTCTCAAAATGTTCCGAACAGGCTGCTCTGTAGAATTGTGTCAAGTATACATATGACGCCTACAAGCCTGGGGCCACCCAGGGAACATCTGCTCCCCTGGTATCCGGCAGAGATGATAACACTATCCAACACGGCATGCCAAAAGCTCATCCTCTCTGTGAACTGATGCCAAACCAGGCTCCATATGACATCAGTTTGTCCATCTCCCAAAAAACAGACTGTGAGCGCACAGACTCCATTTGCCTTCTAAATTATTTTGATGGGCTAGAAGCCTTAAAACGTATAGTTACAAAAAGGAGGAGAAAAGTATTTGAAGGGAAATGTCAGGGCTGCTCTTCAGTTGACTCCTGCTATTGTTGTAGTAGTAGCAATACTGTCTGCTCAGTGCCCTGTTAAACCTGGTATAGGCTCTAACAACAGAATTCCATCAGAGGGTTTAAAGGGTTTTTTAAAATGAGGTCTTCCATATTACGCAGCTTCAGCTTTCACATACCTGTACTTACAAGCACTGAGCAGGTAAGATTACAATCATGGGATGCCTTCAGTTCACGCTGTAACAATGCTGAGAAATTCACCTAAATATGTATTTTAGCAAAGTGATAACAAATTCCAAGTGAACTTCAGGATCAAGGAGAACACAGAAAACCCTGTTTTCACTAATATTAACAGCTAATTTCTTCTGTTAACCTGGTTTGTTCTGGGTCTTTCTTGTTACTTCCCTCAGGCTTTTCTTGAACTCTTCCCTCGTGCAATCACTATCTTGGCATCTGTCTGTTCATTTGCTTTCCTCAATTACTTTTTCATCCTTTGCTTTGTCTGCCACCTCATTCATTTGCTGCTCTCCCATCCATGCTGTTGCTGGGGAAGCTACAATCCTGATTTTGTTAGCACTGTAATTGTACAAGACACTTCTGTGGCACAACTAAATGCTCCAACTAGAGAATACTAAGCAAACTTGCCTTAAATTTTACCTGATTGTTCCAGAGAATCTTTTAACAGATTTACATTTTAATTCATGAAATTTTGAAGTGTGTACTATTAGTCAACATTTCAGTAGCAGTACAAAAATATTTAATAATGCCTGAATACTGTTCACAATGCCTTAACATTAAAGATAGAAGCAGAACCCAAGTGGTTGCAGATCATTTTGAATAAACGTAATTTTTCAAAACTGCACACAGATTTCATAGTTAGCAATCTTCAGATTGGACATATGTTTAAATATCAAGGTTTTTCATAAATCCAGGCCTATTCTAGGCAGAAGAACAGATGTTGTGACAGGAAGTGAGTTTCAATGTCAAGAGTTTCTGGGGATAGTTATACGGCCCTGAAGAGGCAGGTGGAAGGGGCTGTAGGGTGACTAAATTTTTCACTTAGTGAACATAAACTGCAAATAGGATTTAATGAATCAAG
Source organism: Rhipidura dahli (assembly GCA_013399225.1). Lineage (NCBI taxonomy): Eukaryota > Metazoa > Chordata > Aves > Passeriformes > Rhipiduridae > Rhipidura > Rhipidura dahli. The sequence continues at coordinate 773,982 of VXAC01005332.1, forward strand.
TATCACACTCCTGCATTTATGCAACAGCAGGGATCCAGTTTTGGTCATATTATAAGCCTCAGAGCAGCAGTGGGAATACAAGAACATTACAGAGCAAGTCATGCTATTTCACCAAAAATTGAGCAGGTTTTTTTCCCTACTCCCTCCTTGATGTTACTAACAAAATATTTTTTCAGGGTCTTCCTGCCATCCAGGACATGTCACCTTTAGTCACAATGCTGTAACTGAAAATACACAGCAAAGGCTGCAAGGAAAGCCTGCTTCCATTGGAAGCGCGACCATTCTCCAGTCCAGGCTTTACTGGGATGAGCCTCTGGTTATAAACCAAGCAGAGCAGTTCAGACAGCTCAGCAGTGACCTCAGAACACACAAAGAAGGGCATTTTCTTTTGATGATGATCTGCAATTTCTGCCTCACTCTTTTTGATCCCTCTCAGCTGCAGCATTTGCATAACAAAACCAAACCACAGCTTAAGTGAGTGTCCTTTGTGAAGTGGCAGAACACAATGATAAGCACATTCTAAATCCCCGTGTGAAGCCACAGGCAGGTATGTGATGACACACGTTGGCAGTGTGAGTGATTTCCAGCCAAAGATCCCATAAATTAAGAGTTACTCAACACCCTGGGAGACAGCAAAGTGCTCCATGAGGATAATGCCTGTGTCCTGTGAAATGACAGGTTTGCCAGCATGCAGCCTGCTTGGGTGGCAGGAATTACAAGTTGTTTGCTACAGCCACCTCACAATAGCACCATTCAGCAGTGCACTGGTAACACAGTGACTGGCAGATCTTTGGAACAGTACAGTGCTGCAGCTGGATAATTCCATCATATTCCTGGTTTAAGTACAATGAGAACACTGAATTCTAATTATGTCCCCTTCAGTGTCCTTTCCCTGGGAAGAACAAGCCAAAATCTATTTTCATGTTTTTCCAGTGAAGTTCCACAAGGCACAAATTTGGCCATCTATCTACACTGATAAATCAACTGCAGCTTTAACAAGAAAATGTCTAATATTTATCACTTCATTCATAAAGCTTTGCAGATTCATTCAACAGTGAGGGAGTATTATTCCTCTTCTTACAAAAGTGGTGAAGATTTTGCAGAAGAACAAGCACCAAAACTAGAGATGGGAGTCAGATAGCTGCATCCTGATCACATTACATTATCCAAAGCACACTGTTATCCCCACAAAATGTTGCCTGTTTTCTGCAGCTGAGTGCTATCAGAAAGCTGACAGCTTTCAAGGGTACCCATGGCACTACAATGAAATCAGTCAAACCCCCTGCACCTGCTGCTATGCAAAAATACTTCATTTTCATGGAGAGCCAGAATCCATGGAAGTCCTTTTATTCACTTGCCTGTAGTCTTCCAAACCAGTTATCAGGTGCAGATATCGCAGCTATCATATCTCAAGCACTGAACACTTGCATCCCCAATGGGTGGTTTTGAGATGCTTAAATAGTTGGCTGCTCATTAACTAGACAGTTTTCTAATCAGCATGTACCTTGCTCAGAGATGACTGTGGGTAGAAAGAGGTAAAAAAAGGTTCAAGAATGATGATATGTCTTGAAAGCATCTTTTGAGCATCAGTGATACAGGACACTGACCAACATGTATCTCTCTCCTTGCCACCACTGGACAGAACTTTGAATTATTCAAAGAAAACAGAGTTCTTCATCAATTGGATGCTGAAGCGCTTTTGGATATGGTTTAGGAATATTTGACTTGTCAGCAAGTAATGATGGGAGCCACTCATACTCGAAGCTACAGAGTCTGAAGAGCGGCACAGCCATAAGCTGCCTTTTAGCACATCTGCACTGCTTCTGAACCAACACCTCCTTGGAGATCAAACATCCTGCTGACACCAAAGCTGATGTGTGACCTTGTGCATAGCTAAACTCTGTCCTTCTGAGCATATGGACTAGCCCAGCAGTTTAATCTGTTATCAGGAGGCAGATAGCTGCTCCAGAACCTCCTCTCTCACAACTAAGAGTCACCTAGTAATTTTCAGAAGAGCAAAGGCATTTCCTTTTTTAAATAATCTACATTAAAAAGATTATGATCTGCATTCTAATAATCATGTTGTGGATTACAGTCCCAAATGTCTGCTCTGGTAAAGTTTTCACACTTTATGTTACCATACCTCCATCTTCATTTATCCAGTAGAGAAACAGATTCATTGTTCCAACTTCAGTTATTTGGTGATCTTCTCCATAGAGCCACAAAACCTGCTGGCAGCCAAACTCCAGGGCTTCTTGCTGGGCATAAAGAGCAGAACCGTAATTCCTTCAGGAAAAAAAACCAAAGAGTTATGAGTAGCTGGTTGGGCATCTTCTCAATTTAAAAAAGATTTTGTGCTCATTTACCTTAGAAGCAAGTGCTCTGCAACACTCACTGCTTTGTCGCTGGGATATTTTCATTGGAAGTACTCCACTAGTATTTTACTAGATTGTTTGTACCAACAACCCAAAAACTTTGAAGAGATGAATAGCACCAAAAACTCAAACATATCCATCCAAATTGTCTTAAACACATCTCTTGTTCCATATTCTGGACATTCTAAGTATTGCAACTAAAAATCCTCAGACAGCGTTTATCTTTATTTAGCAGTTGACACCCTGGAGGGAGAGCAACAACTGCTCTCCATCTTTTTTTTTTTTTTTTTTTTTTTTTTAAATCATCTACTGCATGTCAGATGGGTAATATACATTAGATGAAACTCCTGGAGCACAAATATCACCAGAGGTGAGTTGTTTTGGTTTTTTTCTAGTAAAAGATAGTCACAGAACAAGCATCTTTGGAAAATGCAATTGTGTCTCAATGAATTTCATATCCTGTAGGAGCAAATATTTTTCTAAACTGCTGCCTACAGAGTGAACCTGACCGAATAATGCCTGCTGCTTTGAGGGGGGAAAAAACCCCTTTTCGCTTCTCATGTTCAACAACCTTCAAGACGCAAAGTCAGCAGCTCCAAAATGCTGACCACACTGAAGGCAAGTTCTCATCTCTAGGCACAGATCAAGTCAGTAATGACTACTCCTTTATTTCACAGCTGATGTATGAAGGATGCGCAGGAAACAATATATTTCTAGAAGTAACAAAATCTCATAAACAAAGAGCAAAGGTTCAGAACATGAGCTTGCATGAAGGAAAGTTATTTTCCTGCCCTCTGATTATTTTACCAGCTCAGCTGAGCAGCACTTGACAGCTACTGACTTCCTGCCTAGCAAAGAAACTCCTGGGTAGGACAATCCGAGGAAGGAGGTCGGCAGCCAGAGCTGCTCCCTGTTCTGTTGGCAGAAGGCTGCTATACTGATGATGCAGCACAAAGTGGTAACTTCAGGGTCAACTGCTGCAAGGGCAAGAGCCAAAGTATTACATGGACACCTTCCAGGTGCAGTTCCTCATCTTGAGATGCTGCAAAAATATCAATTGACTGTAATATTCGAACAAAAATATGCAACTGACTTGTATAAATAATATTTGCAAAGTACAATTTTGAACTCTTCTTTGTAGTATGTTGTTTGTTTAACTACTGCATTTAATAGCTCTATTTCTGCTAGATTAGATACCTCACTGAAAACCAAATCTGCTTTGTGAGCTATGTAGAAAATGCAGGATAATGTTTTCTTACCCTCCCACTTTGCAGTCTCCCGTTCCCCCTTTCCATGCTCTTATGTATTTTGGATCTGCCCATAAGGATATTGGATTAAAGCTTCCACTTGCAAAGTAAGGGCCCACAGGGCTAAGTATGACATACAGGAGGGCTTTAGTCGGCTTCTTCACTCCAAGGGAAGGCTGAAAATAAGGAATGTAAACAAATCAAAAGTTACTGGTACCCTTCAAACATCAGGTGCTGGACCATCAGCTTTTGAAACACTGCTTTCAGCAGAACTGCAGCATGAGAGTGCTTATACCAGGACAGTGCAAAGTGCTGCAATGAGGAAAAAAATATTTATATAATGTCCCCTCTATCCAAGCAACATAACAACCCTAATTTTATATACTGTGACCATCCCCATTCTATTTATCTATGTATTTATTGTAGTGTAGTGTTCTCAAATGGTTTCAAACTTTTGAGAATTCAAAGATTAGCTTAACAAAGTGCTATATAATCATACCAGAAACCCACAAAGCCTTCAGGGGGAAGGAGTGGCAAGACCACTCCTACCAATAACAACAGTGGAGAAAGCACCGTCAGCTGCATTAGTGGGAAGAACTGGCCAGTGCCACTTAGAACTGACATTGCTGGAGTTGAGTGCTGGCTCTCTGAATGCCTGTGTGACAGCTAAAATTATCTGCCTGCTAGAAATAGTTCACACAACAGCACAGGAAACAACCAAGAATGTAACAGTTATTTCTCCCCCTCCTCTCTGAGAGATGACTTCTCACACTCCAAGTCAGCACCATCAATACTTGAAAGTCTGGTGTTGGCCAAAGTCCCCCAAGTGCTGAAATGGTTCTTTTGATTTCTGTCTACCTTACTGCTTCAGAAAGACTTCTAACAGGATTAACTGAGATCTTTATATTTTTGCTGACATGATCATTCAAAAGATTGTGCTGCCTGGGTTTCTAGTTATGATGATTCATAAAAGCTTAGTAGGACATGCAATCTGGAAACAACACGTGACATAGTGGAAAGGACACAAGTGCTGGCTATCCTGAAACAAAGCTCAAAGAAGAAGAATTTCCAAAAACAAAAACTGGGGTAAACCCCCCAGTTTTTAATATCAGTATTTTATAGTCACTCCTTGGAGATTCTTTAATCTGAAAATCTGCAACTAATTTAAAAATATTAAATTAATGGTGTCCTAGAACCTGTGTGAAATGTAAAATGTTCACATATAGTAAATACTTACAGTTATGGATTCTGCAGAAGTTTAGCTTGCCTAGTTTGGAACCTACATTCTTTAGCTTCCTTGCCCTATGCTCCACCATTATACGTTTCTCTCTTGCTGAAAAAAAGAATCCTGAAGGATTTAATAAAATAAACTCTCTAACTCCTTTTATCAATACTCCAGAACTGACTCACACGTGAAACTCAGAGTACACATTAATACCTATTTGCTAACGAGTCTCTTAGAAGGTCAGGTTCAAGAATAAATTTACACAGGAACTAGTCCTTAGTTGTGTTGGAAGCATCTCTTCTAAGACATCCTAATTTACACGGTAAAATCTTCCAAAAACTCCTCATTAACTTCAGATATGACCTGAAATCACAAAATGTATACAGCAATTTCTGTTCTATCATGTTCCCTCCGACTTATTAGGGGTTTAATATTACCATGTCACATATAACTACCCTTTCAGCACAACCCCAAAATTGACACGCATTGTTCCATTCCCACTGCGAGTTACTCGGTTAACTTTCCGTGCTCTGAACCAGTGTGGCCACTAAGTGGCAGTGTGGGCAACGTTAAATTTGTGCTGTGGCGCTACAGCCGAGGGACTCCAAAGTAAAACCATAAAACCAACCTGCCTCCAGACTTAATTCTGTCACCTACTGACTGCTGAGTACTCCCCTTTATGGACGGAGAATTTTGCCTCGTACCTAAATAAACAAGAGTTAAAGAAAGGAAAAAAATAATGTTGCCCACCTCAGTTCCAATTAGGGTAGGACGGATGTACAGGCTGGCAGAGGTTGAATATGGGACCCATTCCTGTTCCACTTCCACAAGCTTACGGATGCACTCTAACAGCTCGTTCTGGTCAAAAGACTGGGAAGGAAAAGAAAGGGAAAAAAGCAAATGGAGAAATAAAGCTGGAACACTTTGTGGTCTTTACAGATCCATACACTACAGGGAACACTTCCTCAGGATATGCAACAGTGACACTCTCTAGAGGTTCACAGGACTACATACATGATCTTGAGTTCATTTCTTGCAGAATTTAATATCCCATGGTCTTAGCTACTGTGTCTTTTTGTGCAGTATCCTGAATGACGTCATTTTCTCTGAAGTATCCTCCTGAGATGGTAGAAAGGAGTCATTGACCCTTCTTGCCTCTTAAGCATGTGGAGAACTCCCTGTGCAGCTAACTCAGCCAGGCATGCTGCAAGTTACTACACCATCTCTTCTAGACAAGAGTGCTTTGGTTTACAACTCCAAGGGGACAGCAAGTCTCCCAAAGTTCCCAAGTTCTTACAGCAATTAGGCTAATAAGCATGGGAGGAAGTTCACTGGCCAAGACACAATTGCTAAAAGCAGTGTTAGGTTACTGGCATTACCAAAACCAAAAGGCACTCAAGAGGCTGAACAACTTAACTGAAGTGGAAAGAAGAAAAGGGAGAACATTAGCACCAGAACAAATCAGACAGCTGTCTGCGTACAAATACCTGCAGAACAGCACCCATCCCTCAGAAACACTCTGTACATCCAAGGCACCAAGGAGACAACAATGAAAGCAAAACACTCACTGTTCTGACTTTTTTACAATAAGCAATTTAAACAGTTTCCTTCAAGTAGTAAGATCAACAGAGTTTTACTGAGCTATCAAAGACTTAGGAGCGTTTGGTAAATACTACTACTGAAAAGCTTTAGAGATTTGCACTCTGAAAATGAAAACCTGCTCTGACTTAGGGAGCAAGAGATGCCTTGGGTACGTACTGGCAGAGTTGTTCTCCGTGCCGATCGCGCCATCCTGTCCATGTTGAGGGTTGGCCGGAACAGGCGGATCTTGCCATCCACTCCTCGGTAAGCCTTCATCCCTTCGAACAACTACCGAGCCAGAGAAGGAGGGAGGGAAAAGAAATCAAGTAATAATTGAGACATTACCCCACGATGATCTGTGAAAAAGCAGAGCACACCCTTTGGAAATAAAATCTTCACCTTCCTGCTCACAATACACAAACACAAAAATGCTAACTAGTGAATTTTGGCAATACACTCCTGTGAGATAGATTTATCTGAAGTTTAGGCAGGTCATCTTTGTAATATAAACTTCATACTTCTTTCTCTGTCAAGGAACTTCATAACCTCATGATAACCTTTTTTTTTCTTTTTTCATAATTTGGTTACAGCAATTAAAATTTGTAGCATGTGTTTGACTTAACTATTTCCTCACATCCTGACAAATACCTGAGTCAAAACAGCATTTTCAGTTACATAAGGGATCTACAGAATTTTATTATATATATGTTTATTATTTTTAGAGCTCTGTCCAAAACACACCTTTGTTAGGAAGCATAGAATCAGATAAATGAGAGAATTCTTGTAAAGTTCTCGCTGTAATTGTAGCAGGAACTGGTCACTTATTTCCCCCTTATACCCCTAGGTTCTGAAATGGGGTTTAGCCTGAATGAGAGAGATGAAGCCTTACACTAAAGTTCATGAAAATATTTTCTCTATACACTTTACAAGAAATTTAAACACATCCCATCAGACTACAGGATCCAGATGACTGGTGTTGACAACCAGAAACCCTTATCCTATCAACTCTCTCGAAGCAAAATGCCTTACAGCATCTCCTAACTACATCAAAAAACATGCCCACAAAATATCCAGTTATTTCCAGTTACAGATTGGTAATTTCTGGTTATACTTATAGACAGAAAACAAATGTATTTTATAAGCTCACACTAATACATATGTATACACAGGTATTATATGTAAGTATTCAAGGCTCACTTATAGACAAGAGTTCAGATTCTTACAGTTTATCTTCCAAAGCATTTCTTTGTACATTAAATTTCAGTGTAAATTCTATGAATTTAACTGCATTACTGCTGTCAGTCTGCTCAGGCTTCTCCTCCTCTGACTGGTCTACAAAAAGTGGCTGGAACTGCATCCTATGTAGTTGGAAGTCTAGATATGCATCTTTTTAACTTGGAAAAAATAATTTTGTATTTGTGCACAAGTAATTTTAACAGAGTATTTCAGATTTCACTATTATCGAATTCTATGATATTTTTCTGTAATGATCAGTGAAATGCAATCTTTAGAAAGCTTGCGTGCAGTTCCATGGCAGAGCAAGGTCCTTCCACATGACAAATTTTAATTGCGTTGTAACTGGGTTGCAGAATCCCGGCATTTTTCCTCAGACCGTGTGCCATTTATGTAGCAGAACAGAATTAGAACCCAGAACCTTTTGCCTTCAAAACTTATCTTAGTCCTAAGGCAATGACAGCCTTATTAAAAGCTTGGCACGGTTTTGAAAAAGAAGTTGTTGCTAGGGTAGACATTATAGCCACGAGAAAAAAATTCTTTAACAAAGGGTAGCATAGCTGGACATCTGGCTGATACTTTGATATGATTTATACTGGGCAAGTTCCTAACTGATAGCACATCGTTGGAATGTTACTTTCTTATCCCAGAACATATTTCCCCCCCCCCACACCCTTCTCCCAAACACATTCACAGAACTTTTAATGAAAGGAAAAAGGGAGGAATGTCACTAGTATAATTTGATCAATGGTTTGACAGAAGTAAGAATCACATCATTACTGAAACACAAAGCTTTCTCAAGAGATTAAAACTTTTTCTCCAAAAATAAACACTTTTAATCTTCCAGAGCTCAGTAAAACCTTTGATTCATTAAAAAGGGAGACAGTGATGTGTTCCAGAAATGTTCAGCTTTAATGAAAGCAACTGCTGTGGTTGCTTGATGGTTGGTTGCTACAGTGGTGTGAAAACAGTATTATCTGACATCTGTACATCACAGGAGCTGGATCTGGAGTTCAGCAGATCCAGATTACCACACTGCATCATGAAGGGCAAGGAGAAAGGGGAGGGAATGCCAAATTCATCACTTTTATTATACCCACTGTGTATTCATTGAGCCACAGCAATGACACCAGATTCTCCTCTGTCTGTCCTCTTGGCTAGAGGAAACGTGATGCAATAAGGGTAAAAGAATAAAAAAAAAAATGGGAAAAAAAAAAAAGAGCATATTCATATTAGCAATGATTTCAGACCAGGCCAAAGGCCAAGCACTAAAGCAATATGCTACTAAGAGTGAAATACAGATTTGGGACTCCAGCGTGGTTTCTTATTTCTTGGGCAGATCAAGACCTGCTGCAGCCTCAGTCACAGGGGTCTGTTGTAATTTACACAGGACCTCTGGAGGCTTGGTGACTAGATGGGGAAAAATCAGTTAAAATAAAAATGGTGAAGGCAGGAGCTCAGGGACAATAAGCACGGAAAGCTTCCCTTATAGCAATGGTTAAAATAAAAAAAAAAAAAATAAAAAGGAAAAAAGGAAAAATATAAGAAATAATAAAAGCAGCTCAAGCCACTCCACACACTTCAGTGGAGACACTCCCACCTACCCAGGAGTGGGAGGAGACATGGGCTTCCATTTCAGGGTCTGTGCCCTGCTGGGGCTCCCACACAGGCGTTGAGTACAGCCAGAGCTGCTCTGAAGGCACAAAAGGCAGCTTTAGGCAGTAATCAGCTAAGCATGGAAACTTTAACCACGCTGGTTTCCAACTTGACATTCCACTTCCCAAAGTTCCTTGGTGTATGTTCTCTCCCTAAACACACTTGTATATGCTGAGTGGATCAGATCTAGTTCCGAGCTTGAAGGATTTGTTCCGAGTTTCGAACAAGCACCTATCTAGTTTGTCCTGCAATCCAAGCTGTCAACCTTTAAATCAGCTTCAAGAAACTTTTACAAAGTGCATGTTCAGTCCCCCAATTAAAACTACTCTGAGAATCTCCCAGGCTTACAGACTCCTGCACTGCCACATCAGAGACAGTAACTGGACCAATCCACTGTCAGTGAACGTGAATGGTCTGTCAAATAAATTTATCACCACACAAGAAAGAGGTCACCTTCCCTAGGACAGGACTTTAAGTGTGCTCTAATCCCCAGGCCACAGTTGATTCTGTGTTACACATAACCCTGTCATAAATAATGGAATTATTCTGGAAGAACACCAGTTAACAAAACAAAATGTAACTCAGTACTAATGAACTTAAGGCAGTAATAGTCCTTGTATTACAAAGCTGTGGCTTCCAGAGTTAATAAAACAAAATAGTGATTTCCAAATCAATTGAATACTCACTTCTATAGCATAATGCAGGGCTGAGGAGGCTGGATGTAATGAGAGGTTCTCTAGTGGCTTAATATAGGGTTTCTCCCATCCTGAAGCCAAGGACCATTCAACTGTCAGCATATTATCAGTGAACACAGTTCCAAATACCAAACCAGTGGGGTCTGGCTTTTCCTTGAACGTCGTAGCTGGGGTGATAATCAAGTCAGAAGCCTGAAGGAACATAGAGACAAAAATGAAGTGTATCAAAATAATGAAGTCAGGCTGATTTAAAATTATTCTGCATCAGTGAACATGGACAAGCCTTAACATTTTCTCCGTCGGGATACTTAATGACTTAATGGTTAAAGGCAACTAACCTCTAAGTAGCTGGCAAAATATTAATAAAGTGCACACCAACATATACACAGTGCTGTTATACAAGAAGTAGCGTATTTTGAAATTCTGTTTAAGAATTAAGTTAAATAAGCAGTACAAGGTATAAAATCAGAAAATTAGCACATGAAGTCTCTTGTACACTTAGGTTAACACTCCTGTACAAGTTCCAGAAACACTCAATTGCTGTACCTCGGAATATAGGATGGTCACCAGAAATTAATCCCCATCACAACTAAGTAGATGTTACACTGATTTTCCTTTAATACCTAAAACCAGTGTGAGAGATCAGAGCTGGCAGTCAGCAAGTTACTTATGTCACAATAACTTCCTCATTTACATGCTTATTTTCCTAGAAAGATCTTATTAGCAAAGAAGGCTAAATGCTTCCCTGCATGAGGGACTGTAGAGACTCTCTTGTAAGCCATGACTAGCTGCAGACATGCACCACGGGGTTTTGTACTGTTTTCGGCTGGGATGGAGTTAATTTTCTTTATGGTAGCTCCTGTGGTGTGAATCATCCTAAAGAACAGCAGGGAAATAAGGAATGCAGGATCTCTGCCATGTAACTCCCCTTTTATTCACAGGTAGGGGCTGAACAACTAGAGAGGGCTACAAAGTAGGCAGAGCCTTGATTCACCCTCTCCCTTCTCTTCCTATGCCATCTGAGCATTTAAACTGTGCTGCTCAGAAGCAAGGGAGAATTCAAAGTATCACATTCAAAGTTCCATTTTCCTTCCTAACGTTAGTCAGAAAGCACTGTTCCTTATTACAGACCCCCAGGTGAAATCCTGCTCCCCTGTGTTGGATGCATATGGAATGGACTGGAACACAGGTAGTCCGGAATAATGATCAAATGATTTGCAAATGCTCTAAAAAGATGCTTCTGCAAGAAATATCAGTGTCTTGGACTTCTCACCCCCTGCACACATTTTGCAAAATGAAAAGCTTTTTAAAAAAAAGCTTTTTTTTAAAAAAAGAATACGTGTACCCCTGTCTCTGTAAACAACCTAATTTACAAAATGTCTTTAATGAACAAAGACCTGTTTATTATTGATTGGTTGTTCTGGTTTAGGTTTGGTCATTTGGTTGGGGGCGTTTTTGCTTAATGGCTTAGATGTGAAATTAACTTAGAGCGGGAGCACATGAATAGCTAAAAGCTTGTTTCAACTATCTCCAATTATAGGGCTTGTTGAGATATTACAGTGCATTAGTCTGGTTGAATTCATACATAATCTGATGAAACAACAATTACTCTTAACTCTGCCCTTTATTCTTCTGACAGTGAATGTTCCAATGGGAGAAGCACTACTTAATAATGCCTTGAAACTAATTTTATCTTATCACTCTTAAGAAAGAAATGTATCACAGAACACGTGGATCAAAATAAAAGCCACGGAGAGGGTTTGCAATTATCCACAGTGCATGACTCAGCTCAAGCAAACAATTACATGGGAGCAGGGATGTCAGTGGGGCTTAAGTGAGTATGTAGAACGCAACTGTATCATCTTTGGGTTTATCTCTGCAAAGAACCACAGCTTCTAAAGAACTCCCTCTTCCAGTGGTATCATCTTCTTTCCCTGGAGTCCAGGCTTCTGCATTTCAAGTCACTTTCATTAGTTCATTAGTCACTTCACTTTAATTACCTTTACAATAAACTGGCCTGTGGACCTTAATTATCACATGAAGCCTCTTCCCCTAAAACTCCCATCAGTGTGCTGATTTCTGCTTTTTCTGCTTTTATGCCTATGTTCGCCATTTCCTCAGTGGTGGTAGCACAACTTCTTGAAAAGGCATCCTCCAAAACAGTTTGTTACGTTTGCTGGGGTTAACAAATAGTTTTTATATAAGGATGGAAACGAATTTTAACTTTGCTCTTTCATAAACCCACAAGCACATGTAGAGGGAACAGCAAGCTGCAGCCACAAGTGAAGAACACACTCAACTGCACTTCAGTTTGTGTCAGCTTGAAGGCAGAAAGCCTAGAGAGGTAGGAAACTATTATCCTTATCCAGAAAAGAGGCAGACAGTTCTCAGACCACAGAGCTTCCTGGAACTGCATGATCTGACCAGGGATCCCACATGATCTTCTCACCTCCTTCAGAATTTGGGGAAACCAGCTCTCCTCCAGACACTGTGCCAACACCTGAGTCAACAATGTCAAGTACAGCACTTGACCCATACCAATTCCTTCAAACAACAGTGGGGACACACTTGGTAAGACCTCAGAGAGAGGCTAAACTGCACAGACCAGTAGGGCAACAATCATCCAACAGATAAAAAGGCATTTCTTCTCATTCTTATAATCCTGTTAAGCTCTCTGGAGATCCACTCTTTTGGCCATTACTTTCTTTATCCTTTTTTATGACTCTTTCCCCTTATCCATTATGTCTTTTTCTCCCTTTTTTTACCAAGTGGTGCAAATTAACAGCATGCAAAATACCCAAATCTTTCAGAATCTAAATGAAATGCACAGCATTTCATTAATTTCATTTCATTAACTAATCTGAATGCACAGCATCAAGTGATGCAATGCATTTGGTCTTCTTTTTCTGTGGAGGATGACACTTTGAGAGGAGGTGTTGGAGATCATCTTTGGAGTACTCTCCCCCACAGGGTGGTCTGCAGGAACCCTCAGCCTCTTCTGGGTCCCTGAGAAATAGGATGCCCTACACAACACCTCACCTGGCTCACAAACCCTTTGGGCTTCACTTGTTCAAGCAGCACCAGGAGGGAAATCAAACACTCAGAAGAATCCACAAAAGGGAAGCAGAGTGTGGCCAGGTGATAAATACCAGGGCACTGATTAAGTATCAATGTCTCTTATGTTAATATCACTCATTAAAAGATTATCACAGGGCTACCCCGCAATCACCCATGACCTTTACAAACAGCAATTTACTTTTTTCCTCTGCCAACACTCCCCAAGCCCTGAAAGCAGCATGTTAAGGATGCATTAGGGATTGGCATTAGCACCCATCCAGATCTCCCCTGTTTGTACTGCCAACACAAAGGGGAATTTTCAGCTGGACTTGTGGTTTGCTTGCTTTGTTTATCCAACATGCTCTCAAGCACCTCCTGATGCTGTTGCCTACTAAAACCATTAAACTGGAAGGAAAACTGGTAAATGCTGAACAAAAAGCATAAGGGAGATTAAAAAAACAAGTGGATGTGGCACATAGTGAGTGCAGTTATTTGGCACCTGCCTAAGAAAAACTGCCTAAAAAAAAATAATTAAGACATTGTCCCAAGCCTGCAAAATCTCCATGTCCCAGCAGAAAAGAACATACAAGATGGGCATGCTGACACCCCAGCCCAGGACACTCTGGTAAGGAATCGGAAGCATCAGATTGTCCTGCCTAGGGCAGGCAGAAGGGAGTGATGGGGAAGCCAGTTGGATACTGTTGATTTTCAGGGCTTATATGGCAACATTGCACCTAAAAAGGGCCACTGGCCCCAAAGGACATTTTTTGGAGACCTTCCTCATCTGAAAAGTGCCTGGTAATTCCAATACAGTTTCTTCCAGGGCTAAGTTCTACCCAGGTCAAGTAAAAAAGATATAACGTGACCATGACCTCTTGAAACTAAAATTCATCATTTGACCAAAACAGATCTTCTCCATTATGAGCTGGGTCAAATTAAAGGTGACATGCTGGTCCGTGTCAGTTCTAACTAAAGGTGTGACAAGACACCCTGGTGCTCTTGGCCGAGCTGTCAGTTTAATGCATGTTCTACCTGGCCTTGGCAATAGCTTTAAGGGGATTTGGAGCTGACAGCAGCCCCTGGCCAGAGCTGTTACTCTCATTGTTGTATTCCTACCTGTCTTACCCTAGACAGCTGTCTCAGGTAGGTGCAGACAGCAAGTTCCTATTTGTCCTACTCTTTCTACCAAGTCAATGCCTTCCCAAATCATCCTTGGCTGCAGTTACTTTCACTGAAAATCCTAGACCATATGCAGTAGGTTGGGCAGCTGTAAGAGGTGTAATTCATTTGAAGTACCCAAACTTTTCTAAACACTGTGCTTGGCCAGGCATTTCTATCACTTCCTTGAGTAAAAACAGACCTGGCAACCTCAGCTGTGAAATAGCTCACAGGTTACCTAACAACAGCAGCAAGTTTCAGCAGAGATCCTCAAAATGTTAACATGCACCCAGTGAGACTGCCTGTAATCTCTTCTAATGAAATAAGTAACCTCCCTGACTTCCAGTCAAGGTGATTAATTCAAGATCACAAGCAACTGCAATAATTTTTTATCCTATGCGGAGTTTTTAAACATATCCTAGGAAAGATCAGGGCCTTCTCATGCAATAACAAACAGGGAAGCACAGGCAAAATCAAGTGACTTGCTTTGTCCTTGCACTTGTGAACAGCAATGGAGCAACTTCTGAGAAGGAGACAGATTAAAAAAAGCACAAGGAATTACTATAAAGGGGAAGATAGCAAGGCATAGCTGAGAAGAGTCAGAGAGAACGAGTTTGGGTCTATACAGAATGCTATTGAAGCAGGCTCCAGGGATGAGGATTTCCTGTCTTTCAGTCCTTATGGCTGTGGCATGCTCATCTTTTCTAGCACTCAGCTTTCCAGCCACTCTTCCCCCCGCCTGGGGTATTGCCTGGGGTTGTTGTGAGTTGTGGTGAAGAGCTTGTCAGGGCAGGGGTGGGAAACAAGCTTGTGCAGGTCATTATGTCACTGGTATCAGGAAAGCTGATGGGACATTGAATGATCTTGGTTTTCAACATGCTGAGGATATCACAGCTCAGTAGGTGACAGGACCAAACCTCATGGGCTAAGACAGTTTAATATCTGGGTGATATGGCTTACAGAGATGGTGCTGGATTGACAGTTGAATTTGATTATCTTAAAGTCTCTTCCAACCTTGATGATTCTATGAATTAGTAAAACAAGAGAAAACCAAACAAGTGATGCAAAAGGCCACAATAGCTCACACTACCAGCCACGTGATGCCTCGCCAGTGCAGAAGAGCAGGAGCCTGCAGTTGTGTTGCTGAGCAAACATAACGAGGAGTGGGCAATCACTAGCAGGGTCAGCTGTCCTGGCTGTATTCCCTTCCCAGAATCCTGTGTCCCCCAGCTGGCTCACCGGTGCTGGGGTGAGGAGCGGAAAAGGCCTCGGCACTATGCACTCACCGCTCAGCTGCAGCTCAAACAGTGGCGTGTCACCCACACTGCTTTGGTCACAAATCCAAAACTCAGCACCACACAAAGCTAACTTGATCCCATCCTGAACCAATCCATATGCTCTGTGCACTGGTGTTCTCATGAGACATCAGGCACAAGCACAGTGCCAGCCCAAGGATGCCCCGGCAGGCCTGGTCACCTTCTGTCCCATAGCTTGTCCTCAGCTTCATGGGGAAGCTGAAAACAGGGTGGACACAAGAGCAGGGACTGCCTGGATCTGCCTGATGTTGGGGACAGCTGGGGATCAACACTTTCCCCTCCTTCTCTGGCAGAGCCCCTTGATGGGAGCCAACCAAGCAGTCAGGCAGGTCGATGAGATGCAGATCTGCTGCCATGCTGGAATGTGCCTTTGCCCAGGAGGCAGGGAGCGCAGGGAGGAAGAGGGGTTAGCTGCCAAAACAGAAATCCAGTGCTCTGCATGGGAGCACTGTCTCCCTGCGGGGGTTTGGGGAGGAAGGACTAAGAACGAGGGCTCTGCCAGGCCATCGCTTGCTGTCCTTTGTCACTCTGTCCTCACAAGCAGCAAGCACCTCACAAGCACCTCATTTGCTTCCCCATCTGGGAACTGCTGCTGTGCCTTTTCTTGCAGACTCCACTGACAATTCAGAACTTGTCAGCACCAGCACCTCCAGTCAAGCCACATCCAGGCTGTCCCATGGCTCTCTGGTGCCCAAAAGCAGCAGCCTTTCCAGTCACCCTGGGACAGACCATGTCTGATGCACGAAGACAACAGTGAGCACAAAACTCAGACAAACAGCCTGAAAAACACCGCAGGTCCCCCAGCTCTGTGCCAGCCCAGACTGCCAAGACCAGCAGCCCCTGCCCTGTCAGCCAGGCAGCATCGGGGCTGTCCCCATGGCTGTTTGGCAGTCCAGAGCATCAGCCACCTCCCCTTGACCTGCAGCAGACAGGATCCAGTACTGCTCAGGACATGAACAGAAGTCACAAACACCACACAGCCCAACGTGGCTCTCCCACAGCTCCATGGCAGACAAGAGGGACAGCCTGGGCCAATTCAGAATCAGTAGGGGTGAGAAAGCACCACAGATAGCCTAAAAAGCACCACAGAACCAGGCATGTGCCAGGCCCCTCACCCACCACAAAGTTGATGCCATAATGATTTTTTGTCTTGTCTTTTATAATCCTGTTATGCCTTTTCACAATTTCTGTATTCTTGGTGCTTTTTACCTGCATTCCTGGACTTGTTTGTCAGGCTGGGAGACGAAACAGCTCAGAAGCTTCATAGTTAGGGATCAGTGTGCCCAGACCCCAAGGTCCTCTTCAGAACACATTTTGTAAACTAAGACAGAACCATCCAGGAGAAGGTTCCTTGGGGGATGGGGGTTCATTCCAGCCTCTCAATGGGAATTTTTTTATAGATGTGCTAATTAGTAACACCTATAATGTTATACCAGGTCTTGAGGAGGGAGATTGCAGTGGCCATTGTGGTGTGCATTGAGATGCATTTGACCTGGATGTGGTTCACCTAAGGATCCTTAAAATAAATACTAAGGTAAAATCCCTTTTTCCTTTCTAACTGTGTTTGACTCAGTCAGACCCTGTTTCTTTTCCCATCACCATCTTCTTTGGAAAACACTGCTATTTCTTGGGGCAGAGATCATCACTTTCTATACAGAGCCTTGTATGGCTCTTATCACAGTAATAAAGTATACAGTAGAAATAATAAGAACACCGAATTCTATCAATTCAAAACAAGAGTAAGAGAGTAAAATAATTTCTTAGAAATCTATTACCAGCTTGTAAATGTAAAGGTAATGCTCATGTAAGCTATCCTATAATCCCTTTGCCATAGATACTATTTTAAATTTACAGCAGAGCCCAGAACTTGAGAATGGAAAGTGTGCCAAGATGTAATAAGATCTGAGGAGGAAGGAAGTCCTATTTTTCCTACTACTACTACCAAAAAGAAAAAAAAAACCAACCCAATCATCTGCAATCCCAGGGAACACATCAAAATATCAGAAATCTTTCAACATAAAGCTTCCCTGAAACTTTATCTGAGAATATGTTAGCACATGTAATTGGACTGAGGCCTGGAATCATTGCATCAGGTTGGCTGTACATTGCGTAATAAACCACAAAACAAGTGACAAAGCAAAGGAGAGTCAAGGCTCTGAATCAGTTGTGAGACAGTCATGGAAACAACAGAAAATATGGCCGGAAGGACTTTGTCTAGTCCATCCTCTGCAAGGAATCTAACCTAAACTATTCACAACAGATACTTCTCAAATATTTGTCTAACCAAAGAATGAAATTCTGGTACACTCTGCAAGAAAAGGAGGGCACAATAACCTACTGCTGGCTTCTTTCACCTTTCCCCTGATCCTGCAGAGGCTTCAACTCTGATGCAGCAATGTTTGATCTGGAGCAGTAGGCACGGAAGTAAACCTGCTCTGATAAGAAAACAGAGAAGTGGTTGGAATTGACATAAATTTCTTGCCTAAAGGAATGAAAAGGCCACCTAGGGCAGCAGCACAGCTGAGAATATATTCTAAAGCCCTCAAAACACAACGGAAAGGAAATAAAGATGTTGGAAAGCTACAGTCAGGCTAGACGATAGAGAGAGTGTAGAATAAATTTATTTTGCCCCAAAAATATAGCATTAATTTCAATTGTAAGAGTTTTTCCATGTTGCTGAAATGCTGCCTGCATAACTTCCCACCAATTTGATCCAGAAACCATTCAAGTTAATAAAGACCCTTTCTTCCAGCTTTGTAGGAATCTGGACTGTAAGGCAGGTGAAACTACTTGAATCTTTACAGCCTCATTCATTTCTTCTGCTTCAGGAAAATTACATGCATTTACAATCATTAGGTTTGGGAGGTTTCTTCTCCATTACTCATTAGTCTGTTCTCCAGTGACATGTTTTGAAAGATGTGTTTTTAAGGTTAAGAAAGAAGCTGGAATGGGGCTCCTACAGATCCTAAGGAAACCTTCCACCTGCTATTAAGGAAATCTTAAGAAAATAATATGCTTGATTTTAGTGGGGTCTATCTCCTCTACTCCAGCTATTTATATTTACAGATTTACAAGAAACAGTCACTTAGTATCTCTTCTATCAAAAAATTCTCTAAAACATTTCTAATATGACTCTCTCTATATAATTCAAACCACCAAGGTGCTGATGAGACTATTAAACATTGGAATAAAAACCAGACACACTTATTGTATTTTGGTCCTATGAATCATTTCTGTTTGGTAACAGCTATTCCAGTCAACTAAGTGGGGTGATCAGGAAGTGTGAGCAGGCTTAAATGCAGTCTTTGCACTGATGTGAAAAACACACTGCCATAAGCCCACTGTTACTTTTGGGCAAGTCGACACTAAAAATCATCTTTGGCCATGCAACTGCACTTCATGTCTGCAGTGTAGATACACCTGGGATTCAGATTAGAAAGAAGAAATTCCACTTAGGGAAACACAACCCACAATGCTGTAATAGCAGAAAGTCCTCTCATGCATTCATACGCAAACATTTCCATAAACGCAGAACTAGAATCATTCTTCACTAATGGAAGACACTAACTAGTTACCTAATTCATATGACCCAGTATTAACAAAAACTGCTTCTCCTCAAATCTGACAGCTTGGTTAATGCAATTCCTGATGCTGTGCTGCTCCTTGCCTCACAATCACTGTACTTCTGCATTGTAGCATAAACACAATGTTCCATTTTTAGAAAGAGTTTGCCTGGGAGAAGGTTTGAGTCTAACACAAGCTGAGGGCTCACGTTGGCCTGTGACACAAGACTCGAACAGAGAGGTCTCTAACATTTCACCAATAACACATCTTTGCACAAAAGATTCAAGATACTACTGTCTCCTGGTTTGGAAAACATCATTTGTATTTCACATGAAGCAACTGAAACAAAAAATGAGATTTTTGCAGCTAATCTTCTCTGAAAGAAGTAGCCATGCTGAATGAAGAAATGAATTGCAAACCTAAATTTCAGACAAACAAGTTGAAAGTATTTTGCCTAAGTAGCCTGGCCAGTCACAAACACGTTGTGTGGAATAGCCAAGAATAGAATCCTAATCTCACGTCCAAGTCCTGAGCAGTTGCAATTAAATCTTCTTACCCTATTTTAATAAGCTTGCAGACATGCAGGGAAGTGGATTCATGGAATGCAGGCATTCAAAACCTTTTGGAAATATAAAATGCTTTCCTGGTACAGCCTCTACATTATACAGAGGTTATAGGAACCATTTTCAAAGATTCAGTGAACCACACCTGCCTCTTTCTCTGATTCCAACTCCTTTTCACAGTGGTAGACAGAAGGTAAATTTACAAATTGACATGAAATTCAGTGTCTGACCTGTCAATGAAACTGCCACAGTTTGCCATTTCATTTCACTCAGCATTTTCTTAGAAACAGGGACTAAATAAGGGCTTAATATAAACCTCTTCCAACTCTCTAGGCTGTTAATTCATGGAAAGTTCTTATATCCTTTCAAAAGTAAGCAGGAAAGCCAAGAGAATCCTATGGAGAAAAACCAACCAAACTTAATTCTCCTCCTAAATTGTAGCTTCCATTCAAGTGTGTGCAGCAAAGAAAACATTTACTATCAAAATTGGGGATATGATATCACAATGACATCAAAATTTAAGAAATCTTGGAAATAGGTATGGACACTATAGATTTGCTAAGTTTTGGAGTCAGTTTGTAAGTTTACTTTGGGAATCACTGACTGGTGCTAAGCCTTGCATTTTAAAAGCAATTATTTACCTTGGGAAAAATGAATCCAGAAAATGATACAAGATAAATGTAATCTCCGAAATTCCAGTACAATTTCTGTGCTTTTACAGACACCAACTACATGTTAAGCTCCTAGTACAAAAAGTGATAAAGCATCACTTTCTTGTGCTATAAATCAACTCAGCCAAACTGCCCTTGGCTGGTTTTTTTAGCAGTTTCCTTTTATCTTGGCTAAAAGCTCCTGTTGTTTGCCAAAGACAATTAGCTTTATTTGCAAATCCTTCAGCTTCAGATAATGGGACAATCAGTTCCTCTACTACAGCTTAGAAAATCTATTTGCTAAAAGCCTGCAACTATTTGAAGAACATTACCCACTTGAAGAGAAACACAGAAGCGTTTGCTATCAAGCTGAAACTGAAAGGAGCTGCCACAGATCCCAAATTCTTTCCTAGTAATGGGAATGAGAGCAGCAGATATATGTCAGTCTGGTCCACCACCAACAGTATTACCAATAGTAATACTCAAAAGAGTTTATGCCATGCCCATGTGGATACAGAATACCACAGAAACCACTCAGCACTCTTTGTCCTGGAGCTAGTTTTCCTCTTGGCAGGTAAAGATGAGGGAATGGATTTGATTGTATCACCTGAAATAATTCTTCAGCATATACATACCTGCTAGGAAGGATAATCAGGTAATATAAAAGTACAGTGATTTAACAATATTATTACTCGTCAATCTGTTTTTATTCAACACATCACAAAAAGCAAATAGCTTTATTACCATTGACGATAACATAAGGTAAACAGATTCAGCTGAAATCAACATAAAATCACAATGTCCTTTTCTAAAGCAATGCCCAGCCCACACATGCTAATATTGTTATGGCAGTAACAGAACTGGCCTCTAGCTTGGCATTCCTGATCTAACAGCACCTATGTACTTCCATGGAGGTGATACAGAGATGACCTACCACATGGCAACTGACATGGTTTTAGCTTACGAGGATCAGAATGGACACCAGGAATATAAAAATTCTTTAAGAGAGCAGCCCAGCACTGCATTCAGCAGAAAAAGCCACAGCTGTCCTGCTGTGGTACTGGTGAAAGCTGCACTTTCAGTGGGAGAATGGACTGGGTGGTCTAAGTTTCTACGACACAAATTATTTTGAGATCCTTATTGTAGCTTGTTACACACACACACAGATATCCAATTGGTTGTCTCCCTTTTACTGCTTCAAGACAGTTTATATAAGAGCACATTTTCTATACACACATTCTAGGGAGCTCCTGATCATCACAGCATCAATATATCATTAAATTTCCATAATAAGTCTTTCTTCATACAACTTAATATAAAGGAAATGTTCTGTCTCATCAAACAAAATTTAAAATGGATTCTAATATCCATTAAAAAGGATTCTAATATAATTTAAAATTTTTAAATGGCAATGCAGGGTATTCTTCTCACATCCCCACCTAACACTCAAAACCCCTGAAGAATCAACAGCTGCAATATGACAAAAACCCTCACTGAGTGCACATATGCTTTGGCAGGTAAATGATTTATTGATGTCAGTAGAAAATGACAAACTGAGGAAAAGCTGGGGAGGAAATAATTTATATTTGAAAACTGTGTATATAATTCGAAAACCATATATATTTTTTATATATAATCCATGTAAATTGCTTTATATTCATTGGCCTTGTAGGTAATATGGTAAGTCTACTGCGTGTATTTCCTCATTCCAAAAATACTTTAGTGTTCCCTTGATCCATATGCTCTGAGCATGTCAGTAACTTTACCTAAACAAAGGAAAACTGCTGGGTACTTCCTAAACTCTTCAAGGAGTGGAACTTTAACTCTGTTGCATTGATGTGCTAATGTGATAGAGTCAATTAGTTTAGACTTTAGGACAATGTTTCAAAAATTAGACTATTCTGTATTTCATACACTTTGATCTTTGCATTGGATGGGAAATAAGAAAGTTTGGTGAAAAAAAACAATTTTCAGTTTTCATAAAAAAAACAGGATCAGAGAATTGCTTGTTGTTTATCACTGTCAGCAAACTTTTCACATATAAAATAGTTTTCTAAAATAAAGCTTAAGATCATCTCTTTTCTCAAAATGGATTGTTCCCTCTCCCAGTTCCCAGAATAAGGACTCCTATATCCCACTGTATTTGCCACAAATCATAGGCCCACTTAGTAGAAAAATGCTTTTGGCTCACGGTAATGTAAAATTTCATTGGCAATATCTTAATTTGAAGCACAAATGCCTAAACTGGAAAAAAAATTTCACCTGCTTCTAGTGTAAATTACATTACAGCTTTAGCTTCTGTGGAAAAATTGTCAGATTTTGGTTGTGATTCTTTGGGGGATTTTATGCATGTAGAGTGGAAATAATCTTTATGTTCTGATTTGTACAATATTTAGCACAGTGTCAGCTAATTCACAGCTTGGGCTTTAAAACACCACAGCAATGCAAGAAACAAATAACAAATCATACATCATTACAGAAAATTCAATATATCCAGCACGTCACCTGGCTAGAGGTGAGATAGCTTCAAATTGGAAGTCATGCAAGCATATTAGCAGAGCACTGTACTTGGTCTAGCAAGTCCAAGATCCCATCAGGGATCACCAGTTGGAGCACAGCACTGCACTAACCTGCCCATGCAGGGCTCACATCCCACTGGCTCGGAGCCTGCAAGGCTGGGTCTGTCTGCAGAAAACTGCGTGGGAGCACTCACAGATATTCAGAGTAGCATGAGCAGCCACTGAGACACAGAAGTTAAACACTTCTCATTCTGCCACCACAGGTCTTCACATTAGCAACTTGCAGCTTGTAAGCTACAGCTACTCCATTCTGCTTTGGTGTAGCAGACTAGCCAGTATTCCCTAGAAATTCCCTACAATGTCTGCACCACTTTGGCACACTAAATAGACTGCTAAAAAGTAAAACAAAAGAACTGAACTTTGCACCATTAAGATGCCAATTTTTCTAGAGCTTCAGATTACTGAAACTCAGGGAAACATAACAGGAGTAGGTAATACCTTTTCTAAGTGCTCCACGTATTACTCTCAAGGGGAAAACAAAGACAAATTCCAAGACAAAAGGCTACATTAAATCATTTTCTGGATATGAGAGAAATAAAAGACATCATAGATGCCTTTAGTTTCTTAACATCAACTGTTAGGAATTCCAAGTCAAAGCTAATTCACACATTAAAAGAAACCAAATTAGAGTTACATATGGAAACACTGCTCCAAACAACATTCACTCTGTCTCGTGACAGCACAATAAGCAAAATGAATGCATTCAAGAAACTGCCAGATTTTTAGTCATAAAAATTAAATGCCTTAGACATAGTTGTGTGTTATTTAGTGGTATTATTGGATGTAAGTATAAGAACAAAGTCAGATACATGCATTTCTTGATTCAACTTCCCAAAAAACATTCAGTGACACAAAGGATGACTGTACTCTCCCTTACTGGTGAAATATCCCCCTCACAGAGATCCAGTGCTGGCAATAGACAAAAACTGTAACTTAGGTGTGTGCACAAATCACCATCAGCTATTTAAATAAACAAATATATTAATACATGCATACAACAGTTGAGGGAGGGAGGAAGACTTCACTCATGTGGAAGGAGCTTGGTAGATAAATTCTGGAGCTCTGTCACTTTCTACAATACAGGAAACTGTGGCACAATCACTATTTCCTTCAATGTTTCTTAGCTGTTCCAAGATCACTGCTCATGCATCAGCTCTAAATGCCATACATTAAATGCCTTGTAAATCACAGACCCGCCAGGGTGAGATTTTAAACTGCAGAACTGAGTCAAATTAAGGTAGTTCAGTATCAGTCACGATGAAGGAAGTGCCAATTTTGACCTTTTGTTTTTAAAGAAGTCCATGAGAACAGAGAACAGCGAGCAGTTTGCAGAGGGGCTCACTGCCTGCCAGAAATCGTAGGTAACATTCATTCCTTCCCTCCCAGTGTACAGGGACTTTCTGTCTCCACCTTTCAAAGTCAGACAGAAACTGCAGTAAAATTCAAAGCAGCTCACCCCACCTAAAAAGCACAGCACTTTATTCTAAACAGAAACGTCTCCAGAAGGCTAATCTGGCG
The DNA here is from genome assembly GCA_013399225.1 of Rhipidura dahli. Classification (NCBI taxonomy): domain Eukaryota; kingdom Metazoa; phylum Chordata; class Aves; order Passeriformes; family Rhipiduridae; genus Rhipidura; species Rhipidura dahli. The sequence goes on from VXAC01005332.1 coordinate 798,399, forward strand.
TTCAAATGTTGGGCATGACCCACTGTAAACAATATGTTTTATGTAAGCTTTAACCAAAACCATACCCTGTTTTCTACATTCCCACAATCTTGGATTGCTTAGGTCACTGGCACAAAATAGCAGCTTTCTTCAGTACAGTCAGCCCCATGGGTCAACTTGATTCCTTTGAAATATTATTAGCTATAGTTTCTGAAATTGTAACTGTAACTGTCTTCTAAAAAAATGTTTGTGAAGTTTCCTAGAATGAATCTAGGCTATTTTATTTTCATTTTCTGTTGCTGGTTTTTGATTCATTTATGAAGCTTTTCCTTCTTAATTTTATTATGAAGTTAAAGAGGCTAAAAAAATACTACAACCAGGACCTATACTCTCACCTTAACTTTCACATGCACACCTCCCACAGTACAGTATTTTCTAGAAAACTCTTCCCCTCTGATGACTGCAGCTAATCTTCAGACAGTGCCATAAGGCAGGAATGAAGTCTTACAAACTAGACTTCAGCCTGTGCCAGCTGCTTTCTCCTAGCATTATTCCCTTTATGACCATCTGTCCCACCTGCTAATGTATTTTTCCCCTCACCCAGCCTCTCCACTACAACGATTTGCCATTCTGACTGACACACAAATATCAATGGAAAGGAACCTGGACTAAATCCAACTTTGTGCCACCCAGTATTGGGAACTTTGGAAAGGCACCTGCTTGACTACTTGTGTAATTAAATCTGCCTTAAGTCTGCTTTACTTCATGCCAAGTTCACCTGTGACCCAAACACCACCAGAGTTTGCTATCACTCTGTCTTCCTTCTGGACTGCTTCAGTGAGTGAAACACACAGTTCAGTTTGGTTACACAAGCGTCTCCTCTCTGTAAAGCAATTCTTGTTTGCAAATACACCAGCACACTCTGCTGAATGAATCTGCTGAGATCTATCTATTTATTGAAGGTGAATTCACAAAACAATCCCTGCACTCCCGACTTGTGATTTCTTATGGTTTCAAAACTGGCTGCATGCCTGTTTTTGTCAACATTTTTCAAACCGGACCTTCTGGCTGAAAAGTCATCCTGAATTTTCATCCTTGGGCAGAACTGCCAGAGAGACACAACATGAAGAAATGAGAAGAGAAGAACTGGGAATGGCTGAGAATGAGGAAATAGAAATTAAATGGCATGGTGAAATTCTGTAGTCATGGACCCTCAAGAATTCTTTGCTGTTTTCAATGAGACCAGCATCAGAATAAACCTTATCAAAGAGTCCAACATATTTATTGCAGCATTAATTTTTCATATCTGTTTCCTCACAACTGAAGGGGAAAGAATTACTTTAGAATAATTCAGAAGACTGCACAGCAGTGGCACTGCTCAAAAAAATCAGGAAGAACGTGACACTTACAAAGTGTATCATCATATTTTCATCTCATGTACTGCTGACAATAGTCAAAAATAACAGGAAAGGAACTGCTGAAAAATCATGAGTTTTTCTGAATGCTAACTTTTATATTTCTGCAAAACATAGATGAGGCTTTTTTAAAGATTGTAAATCAGGGAGTAAGAGTGAAAAAGAATTACAGATGTGTGACATAAAGAATAAAGGTAAAAGAAGTATACAAGGCAGGAAAAAAGGAAATTAGGACAGATGTAGAATTCAAAGAAGCACATGCTGCCAGGCTCTGCACTTTCAACAGAAAACTGGCAGCTGACATCTGTATCCATACAGTTTTAAAATGAACTCTTAGTTACTAGCACTGCATTCAGGAAGGAGGCAGAGGAAAAGAACAGTATCTTAACTAAGCTCATTTCTAAGAATTAGATTAAAATAAAAAGAGAGGGACGCAATTTCATCTCAGTTCCTGGCAGCTGCTCAGCATTCCTCACCGTCACAGCCCTGTTTGCTGTGGAGGGCTGATAATGTTCCAGAGCTGCAGTGCTTTGGAGTCCTTCTGCAATCCTTAGCTCCGCAACTTTGGGACCCAATAGAAAAACCTTCTTCTGGAGACCATTCATACAAACCTTGAAAGATTCAGTCATTTGCTTCCCTGTTTCTCCCGAACATCCTCCACCCGTGCACTCATTCTGGCAGCCCTGGGAAAAATAAAACCAGAGAAAATTAAACTCAATGCACTTTGCAGAAAAGTTAATATACATTCAGTTAATTCATTTCAGGGACAGATTGTATTGAACCATCAGACTTTGTCATCAGTAAATACATTAGCAAGAACTTTGTGATAGATTTTTAGCACAATTTTCAATCTTCTGCGTTCTCAGTTTTGCTTCATTTGCATTATTTTGTGCAACTGCATTTCTGGGCTTTATATATATATATATATATATATATATATATATACACACACACACACACACAACATTCTAGATTAGATTATGACTGAAGTGTACTAGGTTATGGACAACATCACAAGTCTTTCATTCAGAGCTAAATAATTAAATTGGGTTTTTACACAATTCCTCCAGAGCCAAGTTTCTCTACTAAAGTGTCTACCTAACAGGTTTCCTTTTGCCTTTTCTAAGAGAAGGCTGAGTAGGCAAAGAGAATGGAAGAAAAAAGAAAGAATTGGTTTTGTTAAATCCTTCATTAAACAAAGACAGTAATAAGGAATGCTCACCTATATGAATAAATAATGAGAATATTTTGCATAATCTACAGTGTTGGACTTCAGACTTCTGACACAGAACTGAGAGGGGAAAGAAAAAAAAAAAAGAGTGCTAGTTCCAGGCATCCTTCTGTTCAACAACAGAGGGATAACAGACAGGTGCAAGCCATCTACCTAAAAACATGATTCCCAGTTCCCACAGCATGAGGTTAGCATCCCTCCTGCACTGCCTGGACCTTCCCTACCAGTAGCCATTAAATGCATGTTATATCCAGCAGCACGGAACAAAGGAGACAAATACAGCCCCTGACAGGTTCCTTGTTTCCCGGCAGCCCTTAAGAAAGAGCTGAAAAGGTAAAGTGGGTGCAGAAGCTTGGCAGAGGGAAAAAGGCACGAGGATCAAGAGGCTGGGGTGATGAGCCATGAAAGAGGATGGCTGGGATGATGGCATAAGGGGCCAGAGTCAGATGCAGAGGACTTGGTGGCTGCCTGTCACCCTGCCACCCCTTAGCCTTGCTGCATCTTGGGTGGGAACTCCCTGTCCAGGTGGGAAAGCCCCAGATGAAAGGTATAATCCCCTTACGAAAAAAAGCACAGAAAACCTTTCATGGTCAGCCTAGGAGATCCCAGCTCTTCAACAGGGAGCAGCCCTCACCCCAAAAGTAGGGCTGCATGCAGGTGGATGGCAGTGGCAGGAACACAGCAGCCATCCCAGTCCTGCAGCAGCCACCAAAGTGTGGGGCCAAGGTTGCGATTACATGGATCACAGGCTGGGAACCATGAAACACATAAAGTAAATAACATGATTATTTTCTCCTTTTACAGATCTTGGGAATATGGTAAAACATACAACAACAACAACAACAACAACAACAACAACAACAACAACAACAAAAACCACAAAAACAAAACAAAAAAAACCCAAAAAAACCCAAAAAAAACCCCCAAAAAAAACCCAAAACCCCCCCCCAAAACACTATTTTCAGTGGACCTTCCATAGATCACAGCCTTGCTACCAATAAAAAGTAAAAGGCAAACTCCCAGCCACAGCAGATCTCACTTCCTCTCCCCCTCCCCCCCAGGGAGACCCCCACACCCCTCCTCCCTTTTCTCAGCTTTAACCCTTCTGTTCCTCTTTTCTCTAACCCTCTACAACATGGCAGGCAATCGTGGCTACAGGACCCTCCCTATCCATTAAAGCAGAATGCGCCAAGAGGTCATAAATCTCTTTACAATATCCCAAAATGCTTTATCCTTCACAAAAGTATGTTTTATTTGCCTTAAAGCTTAGAGTTTTCTACTCCAGAAAGACAAGACTCTGGCAGAGTGTGCACAGCCGTTCAGTGGCAGACTCAAGCAGGACTGAAATGTTACCCAAAGCAAAGAACACTGTATAATAACAGGTCCTTGCTTTCCCTGTAATTTTTCAAATACTTCCAAATTCACCAGTAAAATCCTAGAAAGCCTTCATGACACCATCAGTCTACAGTAGTGAAGTATTCCACAGATGAACTGAGCCAACTGATTTTTCTTTGGCAAATGAATTAGGATGGAGAGTGTGCTGGTTACCAGCTAACAGAATGGAACTGCCAGCTGTGGAACAAGAATATCTCAAGGAGTTCCAGCTCCATTGCTGCCTTTTGTCTAATATCCAGTATGCCAAGTTGGCTTTTCTAATAATTACTGGTGACAGCAAATACTGACAAGTACTCAACCATTATGCTTCAGTTTCTTCCTGTTGCTGCTTTATGAAGTTGCCCTAAAGCAAGAGTTGGCGTCAACACAGAGCACTGAAGCTGGATACAGTTTAATATTCTCCTTCACGATCTTTTTTAAAGATACCAAGCTTACATGTGAATTTCAAGTACAGACCACCTACAGAAACAGCCCCTGGGGGCTCCATCATGTTGCCCTTCAGTTCAAGATTACCACTGAACTCAGTGAAGTCAACAGCCCAATTTTTGGGCATATGCCATGGGGCCAATCCTGTTTTTCATGAAGTCATTATTTTTTACAGATTTCATGCATATTTAAAGTGAGTAGCTAACTGCCTTTGTTAACCACACTGAGATTAAACTGGGTTAATCCCTCAGCACTAGAAAGAAATACCACAATTACTTTCTAATTAATGGAGTCATATTTTAATGGCTCCATGGCTTATAAATCTGAAACATGTTGCTAAATGCAATAGGAAAAATTGCTGCCTGGTTTAGTGCCAACATTGCTAAGGGAGATACAGCAAGCATAAATTTGCCCTTTGTGTTTAATAGCACAGTAGATTTAAAACTGCCTCCATTAAAACACTAATGTTATCCTAAAGACACATTTGAGCCACTGGGTCAACATCTTCTCAGAAGTCACTCAAGACTGTCTCAAGTTGCTGTACAATTACACAAGCACGACATTATTTCCTATGTTGTGCTGTAGAGATATCAGTGTTTCATGGTATATGTAACTGCTTTTTCTAAATGGGAAATAGAAGAGTATTTCATAGTGTTTCTTCAAAAATACTGAAAACACATATTAATTTTAACATTACTATAAAGCCTGTATGAGAACGAGGTGTAAAGTCTTACAACAGATTAAACTTGGTTTAAAAAAGGGGTTTATATGTCATTTAATCACTGTGAAACACTACTGAAATAAAGACCTGCTGAGTAGTAATTCTGCTATTACTTTTACAGAAGACCTCAGTGCTATAATGACTGTTATAAATCCTTTAGCATTGACACAAGTAATCACAATACGCTCAGCTGGATAACAGTGCTCCCTCACATCAGCACTTAGTTCTAACCTATCTCTTATACAAGGCAGAGGTAAAGCCTTAAGGTGGGTATTTGTGTATGCAACACTTACTGGCACTTTTGGAAATTTTAGGCTTAACAGTTGTCACCTGCACTTCTGCTAGAGCTTTCCCAAACCTGGACATTCAACTCCTGCACTTGGTCCTCAGGCTGCCTTAGACATACATATCTTCAACATCTTCTAGCATCATGATGCTGCAGTCAATGCTTCTCCTGCTGTCTTTGGCACACTTTCCCTCCTTCTATGCAGTCAGATCATTCATCGTTCTGCTACAAAAATAGGCCCACCTCCTCCCTAAACTCCCCAGGCTTCCTAGACTGCATGAGTGTGCCTTAGCGCTTCTCATGCCTTCACACTTTGGGGGCTTTTAAGATATTCAGAAGAAGCATCAGCATCTTTGTTCTCATTTGGGACCGTCTGTTCTATAGACTGCTGTTCCACCAGGTGCTTTGTCAAACTGCTGTGCTTGGGGTTCAGCTACTCTTATCTCATTGGCGCATCTTCAGTTGTGAAACAAGAACTGAAGATTACCAGAAGCTTCATCACTGGGAACTTCAGCTGCAAACTGCATTTCTTTAATCTGTAGCACATGAGACAATTTATTTTAAAAAAAAGTCACCAGTTCTCAAAAAAATTTTGTAGTTACCTCTATACGCCATCTACTTTGGCACCCTTTCTCAATGCAAATGGATTCTTTTATCATTTCTCTTAATTTTCCCTGTTGTTTGAGAACTCTTCTCATCACCAGGAAGCAGAAAACTTTCCCTAGCAGAAGGTAAGAGTAATGAAATAAACTGAAAATGTTTTCTACAGAGCTCACACTTTCAGCTAGGAAATCGTATTGGCTGCTTTTCAAAACAACTCAAGTTCTGCAGCTTCACAAAAACCTTAGTCATCTTTTTTGATTTCACAAGTCATCTGTGTGAAGCCCCACAGAGACAGCTCTGATGTCTCCACTCTGAGGGAGAATGTCATCAACAGCACCAGTGCCCTGGTAGAGTACCACCAATGACTGGGAACACCTGGAAACCTAATTTCATGCCCATGAAAGAACAGCAGGCAGACAGTGCTTTTTTTTGGCAAGCATTAGCTATTCATGGAGGACAAGAACCTAAAGAAACCAAATAAGCCACAGATACACAGCAGTGATCACACAGAGCTCCTTCTACCAAAGCAAACCCATCTCCTGCTATAATCACCATTGTATCTTGTAGCAGTCATCAGGCCCCAAAAAAGATGGATCAGGAATTTCCTCTCAGAAGTCATATAAAAGACAGTTTTCAACAAAGAAAGTCCTTTCTGAGACATTTCTCCAAGCTAAACCAGTGTCGTCTTCTTTTTCCCCATGCCTACTTCTGCTACTAAGTCTAAGAAATATTTCATGCTCTAATTTGCACTGGAAGGATAATGAAATTAGAACACTTCCCAGATTACAGGAATACAGCAGATCAATAAATCTGATACATGACTCACACTCTGGTACTGCCTACAGGCAAGCCAAATGAGGTGTGTGATGATAGGTACTTTGTCACTCACAGCCATACAAATCAGAGCTGCCCTTCTGTGCCAGGTATACAATAGAATCCAATATGAACAAATGACATCTATTCTGTGTATTGCTACAGTCACACAAAAACACTTCAATGACCTCTAAGCAGCTTTTATCTGTCCCTAGGAAATGTTAATACAATTTTGCAGCCACACCACATAAAAGATGAATTTGCAGGAAAAAAACCCACTAATAATGTTCACAGCTTAACAAAAAAAAAAAAAAAACAACCCAACAAAAACAAAAAACCAAACCAAAAACCAAAACGAAAAAACCCCACACACTGTCAGAGAAAAATTGCTGAAGAGTCAAATCATATAATACTATTTTTAATATCAACTAAAAAAATATTTATTTAATGACATTTGTGAAAGACTTCCATAGTTTAAGAAGCTCATTTATGGAAGCCAACAGCCAGGCATGTTTATTTCAGCTTTCATGGGAGAAGGAGCATAATACAAAAGTATTTTAATCCTGTTCTTATATTGCAGGTATGTAAACATGAACAAACACAACACATCTGTGCTACCACGCAAGTGTCACCAAGCACATTTGTTGGGCTGGGCCATTTACACAATTTACAGTGCTGATTTCTGCACTTCCAATACATTTTTTAAGACTGTTCCTCCTTACATAGATCTTCCCCGATGCCTTGTCAGCTTGGCATTATCACCTTACTGTAGCTGCTTTTTCAGCCTTGGGCTGGCACTAATGCTGGTTAAACAGAGGCTGTGCAATGACAGCATAAAGCAAACAAAAACACAAGGCAACTGGTGTAGCAGAAAGAGTAGGCTTCCACGCTATTTAATAAAAATTTTGCCTCACAGTGAAGGCATTGGGGCTTAAAACATACAAGAGATTCTATGTCCAAGAAATCTGAATTGCATAAAATAAAGTTACATTGAAAAGACTGTAATAAAATTAGTCCAAAGAACTGTGCAAGCACTTATCCCTGACTTGAGCAGTTTACCGGCTTTAATTTAAAGTAGTTTAATTAGTTTCACTAAAACTGAAATATGCTCCTCTTAAAACAAGCATCGCTGGTTTTATTAAGCTTAAATAAAAGACAATTAAGATTATATGAGCACAACTTATTGGTTAGAAAAAGCTTAAAACAGAGACCATCAAGAAGTGGAAATATTCAGCTAGTCCATCCAAGACTCACGTTTAGCAACAGTTATAGCTATATCACAACTGCAATAGCACACAAAGTTGGTTTCATGAGAACAAATAAAGGCAGAACAATATTTGCAAAGTAAAGACATTGAACTCTGGTGAAAAACCTCTCATAGAACTAGTATCAATTTTTTGACTCAGTGTTTAAATTAATACTTGACTAAGTTCCATAATGCCTGAACTGATGAAGAAGAAAGCTTGTCTCAGTTCACCTGAAAGAAGCAAGGCTAGGCAAGGTGAAGGATAACTACTTCTGAAGTCCAAAAAGAATGGGTGCTTGACAAGCTGAATTATCAAGAACCCTACAGGAACAGAGACATCAGCAGAAACAGAAAACAAATTAATTTGCTGGAACTAGTACCCTCAGGAGAACCTGACCATGGATCTATTCAGCTTCAGGCTGAATTTATTTTGTCACATAGTTCAGAAAAATTTACAACATGAACTGTGAATCACAATCATGCAACATGGAGTCTAAAGTATGATCCTTCCCAAGAGAAGAATACTGAAAGCCTCCCATCAGTCCCATCCAATAAAGGACACAGAGCAGCTGTAATCTCTGCATGGTGCTCCTTTATTCAAGTCAGTTTGGTCTTAATATATTTCCTGCACATCCACACAATTCCCCTTCCTATTTTCTTTGCAGAAATAGGAAAGTACTCTAAAGAAATCCTCTTTACAAATGACCTCCAAGTGCAGTGTGCTTTAACCTCGATTTCTAAACCCACTGCTCACACTGTTCTTGATTGTTTTACTTCCTATGAGCCTTCTGTTGCTCTGTCACTCCCCAGTGCCATTTCCTCTGTCTTCACAGTTTACTGGCTCTTCCCTTCTGATTTGGGAAAACAGCCTCACACAATGAGGGGAAGAGGCAGATGACCTAATGGAGCTCTTCCATCTCTAACTCCTATGAACAGTGCCTCTAAGTGACTCTTTTGTTGGTTTGTTTGTCCTTTCTAGCATTAATTAGGTTTTTAACAAGTGCATTGTTTGCCAGAATGGCATGAAGGAAAACATGTTAAAGCAACCAGCTGGATCTAGTTGACCTATAAATACATCTGCCTGTTTCCTAACTAGATACTGTCTCCTGGCTATATGATACAGTGATTGCTCAAACAAAATAAATGAAAGTTCTGAAAGGCACCACAGCTTTATTGAGTCTAGGCCCAGTTCTTTGGTATGAGATCTTTTGTATGAAACTGGCAACAAGAAAGGGTATAAATGCTACTACATGCTTTCCCCTAACACTGTAACAGGGCTTTGCTCTTTATCACAAGCTTGTGCTCATTATGTTTTCTCCAACATTTCTCTTTGCTCACATATTCTATAATGCCAGGTACTAAACCGGCATTTTAAGATTTTATAGTAAAATTAAGCAGGATGCATTTTTAACTGTACTGTTATACCAGAAAAGATAAGCCAAAGCACAATAAAAATTAATTTGTTTATTTTCACTGAAGATTCAGTAACACTGACTATAGTTTTTTATTCTGAAACAGCTGCACAGATAAACGATAGATCTGATTTAAAGATACATAAAATATAGCTCGCAATTTAACTGTGAAATTGCCTGATGGTAGAAACTCCACACAGGTCCTGCAGCTGATGACCAAGGCAATTCGCTTTATGCAATTACCAAATGAAAATATAAATAACATGAAGACATAGAGAGCAGAAACAAATCAAATCATTGTCTGAAGAGTTACTGAGGGCTTAGAACTGGAAGCAGACAATTTAATGCAGGAGACCAAAGCATCTGCAGTTTGCAAATAAATCATTGTAGACTCCTAGGGGCAAAAAAACCCAACCAAAGCACAGAGACAGTAATGGACTCCAAAATGAGAACTGACATGCTCAAAGAAAAAAGCTAGCAGACAAAAACCTGTTTTTAAGGACACAATCCTGTTTGCAAGCTCCTTCATAACTACAGCAGCACCAGGAGAAGCACGAGGTCAGGCCTGAATCACTGGCCTGTATAAGGGGTCATTTGTAGCTATTCTCAGAGTGCTCAGACCGTGTCCCACTTAATTCAATTTTGCACTGGAATAAAGGTTTACATAAGACACTGAGCAAAGATGAATGACACACTGAAAACAAAAGGTCTGTGGAGGAAAAAAACCAGCTTGTGGAAGAAGAAGGAGTTACTTTTTTTCACTCTAGTCCTGTGGACAGTCCCACTAGCTGTCCTAGAACTGTACCTTACACAGCTGGCTCTCGAATGCAAGTGCACACATGGTTGCTGGTGTGTAAAGGGCTGACATAGGCTGGCTTGATACTACTATCTAGCTCTGGTAACTTTGTATGGCCTATTTAATCACAACCCATTATCAAATGCCACTGCTGAAAAGCACAAGAAGCACGACTTTCTGCAGTGTGTTGGCTGTTAGTGCTGTTATTCCCTGTTCCCCAAGAGGCTGGTATGTCTGTGGAGTGTCCAACAGATGAAGCTGATAAAGCATGGCAGCAGCTATCTAACCTGGGGATCTGAATGGGAACAAGTCTGCAGGTACACTCTGCTCCACTAGTCAGAGGAGTGTTCCTTACAAATGTGTTCCTCTGCTGTGTCAGTCTTCTCAAATGGCTGAGCAAAGCCCCATTTCTTTGCTTGCAGGCAGAACCGTGCACACACAGATGTGGGTTCTGCCTGGACATTCAGCCACAATGCTGCAGAAGGACCCTGACTGAATCTTTCAGGGCTCACAGTAGGTCTTGTTAAGAGATGCATTAAAGTTATCCTGTATCTCTTTAAACAGATGATGCAAGGCAGGGTAGGAAAAAAAACCAAACAACAGAAGGACAGCAAATTTTCCGGAAATATTGCAAAAACCGTGTTCTCTTGGATTCTGATAGTGAACTGGAACTGTTTGTTCCAGACACAGAACCAAGACCTTCATTATTTATAAGCTTTAAAGGATCTTCTCACTGTAAGACCTGGAAGCCTGGCTCTACAGTCACAACACCTAGGTGAAAGAAGGCAGAAATAGCTATCTCTTCTGCAAACAAGAAATGGAGGCATGGATTGTCCCACTGGAACACTTCACCTTGCTTGGCAGCTGCTTCAGGAAATTCACTGGGATGCCAGAATAGGGTGTGCACAGCTCCCCAGGAGCTAAAACATACCCATGAAATCCATTACAGCTCTCCCCTAGGAAGAACAGGTGTAAATGACTGATTTACAGTAGGTTTGGCTGTTCACTACTCACAGCTCTAACCTATTCAAGTTTCTTGCCGAACAACACACAGGTGATGGCTGCAGAACACCTGCCTATACCAGCTCCAGTGGGTTTTAAGCCTTGCATAATTGGTTTGAAGCAATGAGAGACTTCTCCAAAGCCTGGGTTATACCCCCTGTGACGTGTGTTTTGCTGTGTATTCAAACACTGCTCTGATTTGCTTCAACTGGACACAGTTCAACAAAGTAGAAAGGAAACTGAAGCTTTCCTTTTGTTGTGAAGGGCACTAGGAACAGAGCTAACCCAAAGGGAAAATCCCTGGGACCTGTTTGAGGAGAGCATCTACAATAATGTTCTTGTTCCAATAACAACAGAGAGGGAGAATTTTTGCATGATAGACGTTCAGCTCAGAATATTCTAGGAACTTAATTGCTTTACATCCTTTATGAATTGCAGAGGGTGTAACAGAAGGTAATAAGCATTATCCACCACACCAAGCAAATGTAAATAATCCCATGGAAGCTTACTAACAAGCCAAGAAAAGCAGGGCACAAGTACAGTGTCACTGCAGCGTCACACGTTACTCCCTTGAATGCAGTACAAGATAATGCCCAGAAGAAGCTGTTTTTCTTGATACCATCTGCTCAAAAGAGGTAAAATATTTCAAACTAGTGACAGAACCAGATATCCCACCTACTTAATATGTATTCAACTGTGTAACAACTCTAAGACAGGGAAAAATAATGGATTATAACACTCCAAAATCTTGGAGCTGCATTAAGCTTATCCTATGTGTCCTTTCTAAAGAACACGAGCAAGTCTTTCATCTGAAATCCCCTATCATTTGCTGACAGTGCCCAGAGCAAACTGGATGCTGCCCAGGGAATTTGAGAGCAAAATATCACTCAGCACATTAAAAGTGGCCTTGGAAAATTGTGGTCACGGATGAGGTATTTGTAGAGGTGTCAGCATTAAACACACATGAAATATACAAAGCAAAGAGAGAGACTTTGCCTAAATCTTAGCACGGTAAAAGCTGTAACAAACATAAATCAGGAGTGATACAGTCTCTATTAGAAAAATGACAGCTTTGAAATGCTAAGAAGTGGCACTGGTAATGAAGATAATAAACTGGCCTATGACAAGTAATGCAGGCTTGTCCTCCTACAGTTCAACATCAGTATCATTGATCAAACATCCCTGCTCAGCTCCACAAATCTAAATTGACAAATGACTCATTTATAACATGAACGAAGGGCTTTGTGAGGCTTCCATCTACATGAACATCAGTGTTTTTTGACATTTTGGAACGTATGATGCTAATCTTGAGCACCTTAAAATAGTTTAGAATTTTACCTGATTTGTCCACTGCTGAAATCCAGTTCACAAGGAAACGGCTGGACAGAACATTAATTTTACATGTATGCTCTAATAAATATTTTGCCCAATTAACACGATGAAAACATTGCTGGCTGCAGCACAACACCTTAATAGAAAATCCAAAAGGAAACAATTGTAAATACTAATTTTCAGCTCAGTGAACAAACAGAAAGGAATGCTATTACTGAACTTCTGTCTTCAGGTGTCAAGAGGGGAATCAAACTGTAAATGCCATACATGGTCTCTGAAAAAGTGTTGAAAGATAAATTACAATATTAAAAATACTGAAAAAAAACAAATTATGTACTCATGATGGATAAACGCCTCAAATACATGAATAAAATTATGGTTTTTTTCTGCATGCATATAGACATGCAGCTGTACAGCTGTGGTAAAACTGGGCCTGTGTAGCCACTACATGTAATAACACCCTGTGCTAAAACTATTACTTCCTGCTTATTCATTCTTTCTAGCTTTTACCCTCTATATTTCAGGCAATACTTTCTAGCAATTAGGAGGGGGGTTGTCAAATTTTAAGCAGGCATTGCCACAGGGCGTAATTCAGAAGAACTGTGATTTTGATAATAAATCTTGATATTTTGTTCTCAAAAATAATTATGGTACTCTGAACTATAAATCTATAAAGACAGTTCATAACAAACAAACTATAAACTATAGAGCTTATAAAAAAATACTTACGCGTTTTCTTCATCCAAGATCCAAAACTTAACCTGTCCAACAGTTTCCTCAAACTTTAAAATCAGGGAAATAAAACCTGCATCATGCATCTGGTAAGAAACTTACTTAGCAATTGGCCTGCCAGCTATGTTGAGGATAACTTCATAGTAAATGTTAATTCTTGAAGTTTGTTTTCTATACTTGTTTGATTAAGAATTTCCTTTATTTTCATGGAGGTTGAAAAACTCTACATCAAAATAAATTGTATTATTACTACTGATTTCAGGTGGACTACCTATAATTGTTTATTAATTGCATGATGATATGCAAATGTATCATTTTATAAGAGTAGAATATGCAATTTTGTGTGGTAACCTTATAAATTGTATTCCAGATGCAGCAATTTAAAATTCACATTCCTGGAAATCAAAAATATTAATCAGTGCTTTATAGTTTTCCAGCTTAACCTCTTCTGTTAAGCACACAGACTTCCTAAATATAATAAAGAAAATAATACTACAATACTGACATGTTAAAGAATATACCTTCTGCAAAGAAATCTGCCTACAGTGGTGACTTTAAACACCACCTTTGCACAGACTTCTTTGTGCTGTTAAAAGCCAAGCAGTCAGGGCTCTGAACAAATATGTATTGGTCCACACCACTGGGTGTGTCAAAAACTAAGACTGGGTTAAAAAAAAATTAGTTTGTTAAGCTTCTCCTCAGGGCCACAGGAAAATCCAGGCTGGAAGGGACATCAGGATGTCTTTAATTCAACCTCCTGCTCAAAGCAGAGTGAGCTCTGAATTCCATTCAGGTTTCTAAGGATTGATCCAGCTGGGTCTTGAGAGATCCTGAGGATAGAAACTGCACAGTCTCTCTTGGTAACCCACTCCCAACTGTCCCTGTGGAGAGAATTTTTTCCTTATACCCCATCTGAACCTTCTTTTTTGAGTTTATACCATTGTCTCTGAGCCTTGCCCCATCTCCATAATTTTCCTCTAGATTTTGGAAGGCTGCTATTACACCATTCTACTCCAGACTGAACACACTCTGTTCCTTCAAACTCTAAGTGTCAAAGGTTTAAAAAACTTCATCCTCAGTAAGAATAATGCAAATTCAAACATTTATTACAGAAGTGATGACCCTTAAGACAACAGTCTAAATGAAATTAAACAAGTGGACATGATTTGTGTGGCAGTGATGTCTTTGAATCCCAGTGGAAATATTCCAATCAGAATCTTGTGGAAATAAACCCAATTTGTATACCAGGACAAACAACTTTCTGAGCTTAGTAGGAATGTTTTTATCAAAATGTTGTGTGAAATGCTCTAATAGGCAAACTGAATTAGCAGCAGCTGTGTACCTGCTGGGAAGTAATATGCTGCCCTTCATTAATGCTTCAGGTATACTCTAAAATAAAACTTGGAACACACTGAAGACCTCAAGGAAAGAAGTAAATGAGTAACTCTGTTGGAATGGTATTATAAGATTAGTTTGCAAAACCAGTAATAAACTATGGGCCAAGATGCACAAAAAAACAGATGGGTAAAACTTCTTGATCATTTTAAAGACAGTTTCAACTATTCTGATGTTAAGTTTTGGATCCTTTTTTGATGTACACACCAAAGGGTGCTTTCCATAAGCATAACACTGGATTTTCCTCTGCAACAGCATATGGTAATACTTCCTAAATTGCCCTTCTGCAACAGGTGCTCTATTTTATCATGTAATTTTACCTGGACCTTTAATGTAAAAAGCCATAAAATAATGAAGCTGTTTCCAAGGTAAATGGGGCCACCCATTCACTTCATTCTATGTTAGAATTGGAGGTATCAAGGTGCAAGCATGTAAGTGACTATGAACGTAATATATTAGGGTCACATACTACTTTGAGTTATGCTCAACTACCACCAAAAGTCACACTTTTAAAATTAAGTTTGGGCATTTAATCTCTCCACTACAGCCATTGTTGCAGGTGGGTAGCCACAATTCATTATCAAAAGCCACAATCATTACTGAGTGCCTTGAACTCATAGAGCTGCCTGATGAGCTTATCCAGCAGCACGAAGAACATGATGTATCACTGCGGCAACATGAACGTGCCAGTCCTCACATCTGTGGCCTAAGAAGGCTGATTGTGCGAATTTTACAGAGAGAATTTACCCGCTGGCTCCCTCATTCTGAAACTGCAAGTCCTGCCCTCAAACCTTCTGGTAATTTTCAGCATTATACATTCAGCTATGATTATTCATTTAAGAAAATGGCATTACACAGGGAAGCAATGAAAATGTCTGTTGCAATTCTTTAGCATGCCCACGTCACCTGATTTGTTTTAAAATGCCTGAATAAACACAGAGCACCTGTGTGTTTACAAAGTTAATGAGCTGATTTACCTTCTTTCCTAACATTATCCTGCCAGGGATAAATTAATGACTAATGAAGTCCATCTGAATTATTTTCATCTATCAGATTAAATCAAGGATATGGTCTATGGACTATTTTAGCAAGATACCAGTTGTGTTAAAGCTACCTAATGACTTTCCAATCTTCTCTTTCACCTATGGCTTTGCAGCATATTTCAATGCTCAATTTCCATGGGAAAAAATCAGCATATCCACTGGATCACACAGGAGTGCTAGGCCTGTCAGTAACAATCAGTGCATTAGGTGGAAAAGGCAGAGGCTGAAGAAACCAGAGGCATAATTCATTTCTTATACATTACTTTAAACAGGACAGAAAGGGAGGGTTGTGGTTGAGCTGGAAATAGTTCAAGGAAAAATGGAGGGTTGTGACAAAACACAGGAAATTATGAAGGAACAGATGAAGGGACAAGGAGGTGGAATAATGATGTTGATTACTGAAACATTTTCAAATTCATCAGTTTTTACATAAGTGTGGTGATAATCAAATCATAATTTTCTGTACCTTTGATAAATGCTCTACAAACATACAGTGACAGCCAGAGCCCTGGAGAGCTGACAGTCAGAACAGAAGAGGCAAATAAAGGGTAAAAGGCTCAGACAGCACTGACTTGCCCAAGGCCACATCACTTCCAAGTGGCAAGAGCATTCTTTTACTGTTGTAGCTATTGCTTCCTTCCGCATCTTCTTCAGTAAAAAGACAAAGGGAAGGTTGGTTTTGCACAAGTGAGAAGAACCCAACGACATGTCAGCACTGCTTTGAGCAGACAGGTTGGTAGGTCCGTGGTTCCCTGTTACTCGTATTTTTTGTAAGGCCATGACAGATGCTAGAGGACACCCTCTGGAGGAAACCAGAGCCCTGCCCTCTTTCGTTGACACAACAGGTACATCAGAGGTGAAATTAAACACGACAGTCTGCCCCTTCCTGCAGCTGCTCCATTCTGTCTATGAGCATAGTGGCTGAGGGAGCTCTTCGGTATTTTTTCCCTGAGTAGTTTCAGACCAGTTTTCTGCCATGGCTGGTCTGCCACTCTTCAGTGCAGGGAGGGCAAATGGGGCTATGACAGCAACCCAAGGCTCCTCCAGAGGCTTCTCCATCCTAGTCCTGCCACCATGAGTAGCAACTGCACCACTGCCAGAGTGACCCAGGGGACAGGATTGCTGGATGTGAGGAACACTTGCCATCAGCAGAAGAGAGGAGCTGGAGAATCACCTGCCTGTCACATACCTGTTTGTGCCTATATTCCATCTGCTAAAGTGACACAAGAAAAGCAAATAACTCAGCCGTGTTTTCCTCAGCTGTTAACTTTGGCATCAGACTGCTGCTGTGCAGTTCACAGTCGGCCCAGCACAGACCTTCCTCAAAACCCAAGCATTATTGCAGCTGTTCCACAGGGTGTAATGTGGCTGTGATGTTCCCTTAGTCTAAATGAAAAGCACCCGTGCTAACTCCAAGCCCTTTGCCTTGACAAGGAAGACTTCTTTTTAATCCCCAGATCAGCCTCACTAAGCAGAAGAGCATAAACATGACATTTATAAAAGGAGAGTGTCCACAGATGCTCATCTGCCACATTAGTGTTTGCCACCAATAACTCCTCTCCCAGTAAGCACATGTTACTGGATTTTACCCACAGTCTATTTTAGTACAAGGGCAGACATAAGAGCTTTAACAAACTCCCAGGCATAAAAAGGCTTGATGTCTGCCAGGAGACCACAACCTCTGCGGGCTTTTGGTTTGTTGGTTTTTTGTTTAGATTTTTTTAATCATTGAGAGTCCCATAAACAAGAAATTCCCCTAAAGGAAATCAAACACCTTCCCTTCTTCCTTCTCTATGCCCCCTCATTATTTCTTTTCTACAGAATTACTTCTTTTCCACAGAATTACTTCTTTTCCACACATGCTGTCTGCAATGAAAGAGCAAGGAAAGAGGTAGAATCACACGCATCCTGCCTCTGAATCTCAAACAACAAATCCGTCGGGGAGAGAAATCCCTTTCGCAAAGCACAAATAAATCGGGGCACTAAAATCTGTAAACACAAATCGGCGAGCTACCGATTTGCCTCTGCTGTTCCGCATCCCCGGAAGGATGGACGAGTGGATTTCGACAGGAAACCCGCTGCGCTTACCTTGATCATGCTGGCAGGCGGGGGGGGATGTTCCTGCCGGGCTCTCGAAGGGATGGAGCCAGCGGATCGCCGAGCCCCGGGGGCGCGGCGGCGCTGCGTGGGATCAGGGCCGGCTGGAGTGCCCGCTGCTGTCGCCGGGGCTGGGGCTGCTGCTCCGACTGCCGGTGCTGGGGCTGCTGCTGCTGCTGCCGGGCTCGGATTGCATCAGCGGGCGAGGGCGGCGCGCACGGCGGGCGCTCGGGGATCTCGGCGAGGGGCTGGGGGCCGCCCCGCCCCGCTGCTCCCGGCGACACCGACACCTCCTCCCGCCCGCCGAAGCGTCGAGAAGCACCGGCGTGGCTGAGCCCACGCCCGCACCTTTCCCCCCCGGGTCACCCCGGCTCTAAAATGGCCCCGCATCGTGCGCGGCGCCGGCCGAGCGGAGACAATCCCGTGCTTGTGCTGTAATTCAAACTGAGGACGACACGTTCTCCTCAGCAAGCATTAACCAACTCATCGTTTTCTGAGTCATTTCCTCTGTCTCGCGTCCGAGCCGGCTGACACACCAACACCTCACAGTTATCCTTCCCATCGCCAGCTCTTCCCTGACTACCCCCGCCACCGCTCGGGCACGGCTCGTGCTTACTGCCCCAGCACCGCCACCCGACACAGGGGGGCCCATACGACCCATTTTAGCTGGAATTAGTGGGGCTGCCAGATGCTTCCCTTTTCACCCGTGCCCCCAGACCATGCTGAAGGGCTGGTAGGTACCGGCACAGCTCTGCACACCACTGTTAGCCACCACTCCTGCCTTACCTCCGAATTCTGGTACCTGGCAGGCAGCTCATCAGCACCCGAAGACAAAAGAATAAATACAGCAGCCTGTCCACTGTGTTGCTTCTACCCGTGCTGTTGCCAGCGAAACTAATACAAAGAAAGACACGAATTTTTAAGAGAAAATGCCAGTGCCATGTTCACAAAGTGCCTACTTTCATCATAGCTGATTTTACATTTAAGACTTTTTTTCTTTTACTAATGTTTTTGTAAAAGTTTTCCCCCTCTTTAGAGTTGTTGTAGGAAGCTGTTTCATCTCAGCGTGACTGTCAAAAGGGCCAAGTTCTGCTTTGCATGATGTATATGAATTATTCTCTGTTGTACAGTGCCAGAGATTGGTTACATAAGTACGTTTTTGTTCCTGCTGCTCTTCAGCCAGGTTAAAAAAAGTGCCATTTAATGGATTTACAAGCATTTTGAATTCCTTAAGAATACAGGTAAGCGACAGTACCCAAAATGCAAGTTCACTTGAGCAGTGATGTTTCAGCAGCTGTTTAGGAAAGGAGAAAGATGGAGCAAAAAACAGGAGACAGAGAAAGCAGCAAAGAGGCTTCAGGCAGATAAAACTCATCATCAGAGCAGGGTCTGTTAAATTTAATATCCTGTCCCTGACAGTACACAACAATTATGCCTGCAGAAGAGTTTCAAGAAGAGAATAAGCACATACAGGCACTTTGCTCCATATACTCTTTCCACTACACACACACTCTTACCCTCAAAGGGTGTGTACCACATCAACTTCCTAAAAGATGAATTCTCTAGGCTTAAGAGTTCCTCATGGATTTTTGTTCTGTTAATTTATTCCTTGAACCTACATAAAACTTGATATCTGTCAGATCTTGTGCTCATCAGTTCCACAGATTAGCTCTGTTCTGTGGAAAAACTCATAATGCTTTATTTTGAATTTGCCACTTGAAAATTTCACAGCATTCTCCATTTTTCTTATACTGTGAGACAGTAAGCACAAATGAAGAGCATTTCAGCCCATGTGTCTTTTATGATTTTACAGGCAGTTGTTGAGTCCTCTGTCAGCCTTCTCCTTTCTCCACATGAGGAGTTCTAATCTTTTTTGTTCACTATAAAACAGTTCAATAACCTTGATCATCCTTGATTTAGGACAGGGACATGAAATACACAACACTCTCAAAAAGCAGGTCACCATATTTACTTTTACTTTACCTTTTTTCCCTTCTCTATTTCTTTTCATTATTGACTGAAATAATGTTTTGACTGTTCATGAGCACTAAAGTGAACCAATCTATTTTTGAACTACTTAATCCTAAGATTTTTCTGCAGAAAGGCAACACTTCATTCATAACTCATTTATATAAATTGAGCTTTTTTCTCTTTGCTATGTGCATAATTTTATACTCAAAGACATTATTGTATGTTATTTTTACAACTGAATATTCAGTTTCATAAGTTCCTGATGCCGATAGTCCTAGTTTGGCTGAATTATTTTAACACCCTTACCCTGAAAGCTTTAAAACTCATCAGCAAACCTTGTCCTTTCTCTGTTTGCCTCAATTTTCCATTCTCTCAATTACAGACTCTCTCTTCTGTTTCTTAACTCTTACCCAATTAAAGAGAGCAACCATAAAAGCACCTTTTTTTTTCTATGAGCCTTTGCTAATAGACTTTTTAAAATGCTTTGGAAATCCAATTAGATTGTATCCATTGGACCTCTACTTCCTTTGAAAAAGTTTATAGATAGACAGGTCAGGATTTCCTTTCAGAAAAATCATGCTGAATCTGCCTCTCAACGGCATATTTATCCCTATATCTTTTTGCATTTCTTGTTACAGGTTGAATATTTTCCCCAGGGTCACTTCAGTATCCTGAATCCCTCTACAAAAAAAACAAAAACCTGTTTGAGTGCAATTTTACTGTTTCCAGAGCTCAATTTACCAGTCTGAACAATCAGCCTTTTTTTGAGCTCTCTACAACATGCTCCACCCAGAGAGATGCATTTCAAGTTATCCTTAAACTGCTGCCAGCTACTGAGGTACAGAGCAGAATCCATGGCTTGGGCAAAACTAAGAAATAGGAAAGGAAAGAAGAAATATTATCTGAACTACAGAGGATTTGTGGAAAGCCAAACCACTATTTATTACATATCTAGGATATGTAATAAAAAGAGACCTTTATATTGATCTTTTGCTTTTATTGAGGGCCAAGCTGGCCCTGAACCTGCAAATAAAAGTCAGAGAAAGGAGACCAAAACTCAGAAAAGCAGTACAACTTACTTTAAAAGTTTCATCTTGCTGCAACATCCCAAAACCTGAAGTTGCTATTAGTAGACACGCCATACAGATGTATTTTTGTAGGCAGAGCTTGCATTACCTCAGAGTAGTTACAGTCCTTTATGTAACACTGGAGAAGTTACAAGACAAGGGACACTGAATCTTTACCTCTAGTGATTCACTCAGTTGCATTGATCCATCATTAAGAAATTACATTTTCTACAGTCTAAATATTTAATTTTCATAAAACATTATTCATTTCAACGCTAGTTTTTCCATTAACACCAAGAATTCTGTGAATGCTTGACAGCACTGTTAAACTTTAGAAGTTTTAATGAGTAAATTTTTCACACATGTAAGAGAATAAAGTGGTTTATATGCTCTGAGTCCAAAGTGTTTCCACAAGTTCTAGGGATTCATGATGTGAAGAATTTAAGTTAAACACATTTTCCAAACAAGACCTGAATAAACTCACCTTTAAGCCATTGAAATATGAGGAACTACTGTTGTGGAAATGAAAAGGCTGTATGATATAAAGCCAAATGGGAAGTGTTGAAAGAGGAAGCTTGTAGTTCTATAATTCTATAAGAATAAAGAGCAAAACCTTTCTTGATACACTTTTCCAAGGTTCCCTCTACAACCTGGGTTGTATCCTCTGAAGAGAATAGGGAGAAGGTGGGTAGAAACCAGGTTTTCCATGTAAGAGAAAGCTAGGATGCTGAGATTTTCTTCTTTCTTCTGAAATTGCATGAAAACCTCCTGTAGAAGAATGTGGAAAAACCAGATTTGATTCAATCAAAAGGTATCATTTAGACAAAGTCCGCGCTTCAGTTTGATCCTGATGTTTCAAAGCTCTTTGTAATATAAGCCCTTTCGAAATGTGTTCCAAAGCTATTAAGAAAAGAAATTGTGTCTCTTCCAGAAATAGCAGAATGTTGTGTTTTGATCTTTATGAAATACTTTACTTCTATGTTAGCTTTTTTTACTAAAAGCTAATCTTGCATAGTTTCTATGACTGGATGGAAGTGCATTGGCACAAATATTTAAAATAAGGAAACATCAACTTCCATCTACAATATTTTTCGGGGAAAACCTGTGTCTGATTTCAGCCACAAAACTAAAACTCGTAAGAACTATTAAGAAAGTAATTGCAGGACCTGGTTTCCATATAGCTGTCTTGCAGAACTGGGAAAATAGTTGTGAAAAGCTTTTGAAGTGAGGGGAAGGCAAACCTTGGGTTAAGAATCAGGTTGGTATCTTATACATTTCCTAAAAGAGAAGAAAAAGTATGATGGAATTATTATACATATATGTAAAGTACTACATAATTATCTGTGTTCAGATATGTACAAAATGGTAGGGTGGGATGGTTTTTAAATTGTTTTTATTTTGGGAAAGGAGAGGTCCTTTAAAGACTGGTCATTTGGGACTACAATGACGGGAGAAGCCGATGAATTCCTAGTTTTCCTTTTGGAAAAGGAAAAGATAGTTAGGATTGTTTGCAGAAAGAGAAAAAGGAAAGCACCGTGGCCTGTCTCCTCGTGGAAGGCCTCGAGTGGGATGCAAGGTTTCAGGGGATGTGACCTGCAGATCAGCAAGATCTTTTTGCGGCAGCACCTTCTCCCACTGCTCATTTCCTCATTTCCATCCTCTCGCCGTTTTCCCACCTCCCTGGCCATGCCAGCCCCGCTGTGTGCGGGCTCTGCTGTAAAACCCATTAGCAGAGCGATCTGGGTGTAAAAAGCCCAGATAAAAAGTTTGGGAGTAGGAAGCGATTGTCGGAGATGGTGAAGGGAGGAAAGCGCCTTAGCTGGCGCCCTCACAGAGCACGGGCTGCACAATTACCCTCACAGAAAGAAACATTAAAAACCAAGCGTCGGGAGAGGAGATAAAAGGGAAAGCAGCCACACAACATCTGACAACCAGGGAAATGCTGAGAAAAAGGCTGAAAGGAAAAGGCCTTCATGTGTGAGGGTAATTGGAACCAAATAAACACATCTCCCCCCTTTCATTCCCACCCTCTGAGGGAAACAGCATTTTACACATTCCTCCTAAACAAGCACTTTGTGAATGTGTCACTTATTTCTGCCCGGAGAGGCAAGAAAAACATCGCGCTCCGGGAATTAACCAAGAACAGAGTTTGTTTTGAACATTTCTCCCAGCCTTCTGTTCTCCAGCTACTCACCTCACCTCTGCCTCCTCAGGGGCTCTTCCAGAAAGCTCTGGGTGGCTGCACCTGCCTCACCCCTGTGCTGCCGGCCCCCAGCCCTGTTGGAATATTCCTATAGGAATATATAGGACAGGCTTCCTTCAGGTCTTCATCAGAACAAAGCTTTCAAAAGGCTTTTAAAGGAGTTTAGGTGCTCCAGAGCTAGGAGTGGAGGAAGCATAGGGTGGGCAGCAGGGGCCAAACCCACCCCAGCTGGCTTTATCTGAGGCTTTAGCACCTGGGTCATGTGAACCCTGAGCTCTCATCAAAATCAACCCCCTCATTCACCTTTTAAAGAGAATACCAGGATTTCTTGCTAGCTCATTTTCTCCATTCGGTGTTACTCCCAAAGTTGTTTCTTTGTCCCCCACTCAGCCCTGCTTAAAAACTGATAGAAAAGTGAGAGAGGGGAAACATTTGATGTTGTGTGCAGTTGAGGGGTTTTTTGGGGGGGGAAGAAGCAAGTGGAGGATAGTTCTCCACACAAGTCCTTAGAATGATAGAGCTGTTTAGGTGGAGAAAGACCTTTAAGATCACTGAGCTCAATCATTACACAACAGTTTCAAGCCCATCACTAAACTGTGTCCCTGAGTGCCACATCCACACTTGTTTTAAATATCTCCAGGGATGGTGACTCCACCACCTCCCTCTGCAGCCCATTCCAATGTCTAATCACTCTTTCTGTGAAGAAATTTTGTGTAATGTTGAACCTAAACTGCTCTGGTGCAGCTTGAGGCCATTTCCTCTTGTCCTGTTGCTAGTTGCCTGGGAGCAGAGCCTGATCCCCATCTGGCTACATCCTCCTTTTGGGGAGTTGTAGAGAGCTATAAAGTCTCCTCTGAGCCTCCTTTTCTCCCTAAGTCCCTCAGCTGCTCCTCACAGGACTTGTGCTCCAGACCCTTCACCAGATTTGTTAGCCTTCTTTGGGTCCCGAAGTTTGACAGTTAATGATAAAAGCCACTCAGCTGGAGCATCTGGAAGATTCACTGCAGAACTGCTTGGTTTCGTTATAAAAACAAAATCAATATTTAAAGATTGACCTAATGAGTGTGTGGGTTCGGTGGAGTAAAACATTTGGATCCAAAAAAGCCTTTTATTTCAAAGCAGTAGAATTAAATTGTAGAAATCAATGTGAAATCTTGATTTCTCTGATGGTTCTGGAAGAACTTTGGAGTGCCTGGAGAAAAGGAGGCAGCTGGGCTGTGCCAAAGTGGAAAGTACAACCCGGCTGCTTCAAATCCTGCCAGCCCAGAGAGGGGCTGACGTGCAACGTTTCGGCTCTGACAGTGCTCTATAAAAAGCTCAACATCCTCTTTGTGCTCTAAAGCCACACTGCAGTTCCTCAGTCTAAATTAAATCAAGCCTAAAAAGACTTCAGAAAGAAGTGCACAAAAAAAAAAAAAAAAAACCAGTCAGGAAATTTCAAGCTGTTTTCCAGGTCCCACTTACCAGCAATAGGACTTGGAGCTGTTAGCATGCGCTGGGGCTGATTGAAAAGAAGATGATAAAAGGTATGTTTTGCCCTTGAGCACATGAGACATTATCACTTGACCTCCTGCCCAGGTTTTGCAGGAACAGGGGCTCCATGCTGGTGCTCCCAGGGAGCCGGTGACCCCCCGGGCCTCTCCTGCCATCCGTGACCCTGGGGCCCGTTAATTTCGCTTCCTCGTGGCTCCTCCTGGTGGCCGCGGGGGGACCCTTGACCGCGGGACCACCATGTCTTGTGATGCTCAGCTATGAATCCAGTGCTTCTGTGAGCAATAATACACCCCAACCTTATATATATTTTAGAGGAGATCCACCACATTCCCCGGAAAAGCAGTACTCAATGAAAAATGGTGTCTGCTAGAAAGCATACAGAAGCACAGATGCTTCTTGGCAAGCACATTTCTGGGCATGCACTACCTCAGCAGGTAAACTGTTTATTAAACTACCATTAATGACTGGTAACCAACACATAAATGCATTCCTGTAAATAGATATTGCTCTGTATCTCAGGCTATCTGTCATAATCCTTAGTCTGAGATAATGAATTCTACACCAAATTACCCCACAGTAGCCATGTCATTTTTCTGTAAATTGTTATACGTTTGAGGAGGATGCTTTAGCATATAATTGTGGTGAAATTAGGCTTGGCGAGGGATTACAGCAGCTGCAGAATCTCTTTGTTGTGCTGAGCATGAGATCCAAGTCTACTAAGAGATGCTTTAATGTGCCAAGATCAATACTAGAGGGGCAGAGCTTAGAACAAATGGGCCACAAGGGCCAAGTTCTGCTGGTAAATCAGTCTGATAATGACATGCCAGTGATGTCACAGCTCATAATGGCAGTCTGAAGGGTAAAACAGCCAAAGTGAGCCAGGATGTGGCCGCCAGAGGAGAGATGGGAGTCCAAGGGCTAGCAGTGACCTCTGAAGAGACAGCTGGGAGACGGACATTTGGTTTAGGGATATGGACTACACTCCAGCCAGACTTATACCAGAAAGGCAGCAAGTAGATGAATCTGTGCCCTGAAATCTGGTGAGTAAATAATTTAAAGTAATCCCATAAAACCTTGATTTTAACATCTGCCACAGGGACAAGATTCCTTTCTTTACACTGCTTTTGACATTCTAAACTGCATATGGTACATTGTGAACAATAACAAAGGCAAAGAATTCGTGGTTAATGAATGGCAACTAGTCACTGAAAGTAACTGGCCATGAGCTACACACAGATTAAAATTATACCTCTCATAGTTTAACAAATGAAACCAGACATTGCTGTGGGTTTTTTTTCCTCTTAAATTAGGAAGTGCCAGTTCTTTGGAATCCTTACCATAAAACGAACTTTGGTCAAAGTTAGTTGAGAGGCTGGAATTTTGGTCAAATTAAACTTTTTGGGTTACTAACTGGTACATAGCACCAACACAACACCTCAAGAACCAATTAAAAGCTTTGCTGCTCTACTCCCTCTGTGAAAATCCTCACCAACAGGCCACAAGCTTGCAGAGCACCATGGAGTGGTTAAACCTGCTTATCAGACCACTCTCTAGGATACAGGGAACTCATGTTCATATCCTTGAACTAGACTAAAAACCTGCTCCAAGATCCAGACATATGGTCTTTTTCTCCTGAAGTTTCACAGTTCTTTCCTCAGGAAAAAAAAGAAGTTTCCCAAGTAACTGAAATTTCATGTTTTGTTGTGCTGTGTTCGAAACTGGAACTTGAAAAACTAGGGGGATGCTTACGTAAAAGGTTTGCTGTAAAAAAGGGAGGAAACCTTTCCATTTAAGATCAATCCAAGCCCCTACTTACTGTAAAAGTCCCAACACTGTAAGACAGCCAAGAAGTAACGGTTTGTACTCCTCTCCCTCTGGAAGGGAAAACTTGTCAACAGATTTTCTTCAAATGTGCACACAAAGACACAAAGACAAATTATAGAAAAAGGTACCCATTTATTCAAGGTATGACAAGGATATTTACAGTATTCATTTGCGCAGAATAAGATCCATCCTTATGAGTTTTAAAGCAGCAATTATAAATTACATTTAAAAGGGGAAACATTCCAAGCATGTTTCTGTTAGAGATATTTTTACAAGGACAGAAACACT
This sequence comes from Rhipidura dahli, assembly GCA_013399225.1. Lineage (NCBI taxonomy): Eukaryota > Metazoa > Chordata > Aves > Passeriformes > Rhipiduridae > Rhipidura > Rhipidura dahli. The sequence continues at coordinate 825,170 of VXAC01005332.1, forward strand.
TTAAGGCTAAGTTGTTTTGACCTTTGCTGCCACTCACATTTATCTTGGCAAAACCATCTCAAAGACAACGTTACCTTGAGGGATAGACTATGCTAAATTCAACATACAATTCTGTTCCCTCTGATGCTTTTCACAACAGTTCACATGTAACAAAAAATTGACTTTTGATTAAAAACAATGAATTAAATATTGAGATGACCTGCCTGTACCCCAATTTCTCAGGGAGGCAAAAAGATCATCCACAGCAACACAATAACCACCTCCAAAAGACATCACCAGCTTTCTTGTTGATGAAGGTACTTCAGCTTACCAAGCAAGTTGCTGCAGCCAGAGATCCACAGTCATGTGGTGCAATCCACCTTTCCCATCACATTTTTCAAGAGAGAAGAATGAAAACCTTCAGACAGCTGATTTCTAAGGTAAATGATGAACACTGTCTGCTTTAGACAGTACTTGGTTCCCACAGCACAGATTAGTGCCCTACCACAGCAAACAGGATGAGTTAGCTAAGCTGCTGTAGTGCTATTCTCTAGTCACTGTAACACTCAACAGAGCAGTTGAGGAGTTTGAGTAGGAGCAGTTAAAATTGGGTTATCTAAAATGCTCTTGAGGTAGAGCCCACAAGTCATATTTACTCCTGTCTGTAAACTGTAATGCACATGCCATCGAGCAAATAGCCATTTCTGGTCATTTATATAATAAACCCACTTATTTTCCAGATGTTATTAATTGTAAAAGAATGGCTTTTTTTTTTTCTGAATAATTTTGTGCCTGTTTTAGAAGGAAGGAAATGAAACACTGATAATAGTAGATTGTGGCTATTTATACAGTTGCAATGAAAAAAAACCCATGTTTTATACAAATAAACTTCAGAGCAACTTTCAAAAGGGTTGGTATATGAGGATTCTTTTAACTTAAAACTTATTTTGGAAAACTCCAATTTTAACTGCATAATAAAGGAAAAAACCCCAAAAACAAAAAAAACCCCACACCCCAGTCATTAGACATTAGGCTAGATAGCTACTTTTAATACTACATTGGGTAATTGGTTCAGGATTACATGAGAAGGAAAAGAAGTGAAACACAACAGAACCCTCTTCCCCCCCACCTGCACAAACACAATTCACTGAATGAGCCCGGTTTGTTAGGTGAGGACGCTGTAACTAAGACTATTGAAAGCGCACAATGTTTAACATTCCAGCAGAAGCAGAAACGTGACCCATGCTTTAGGAGGGGACATTTATTCCACGTTAGCCAAGAATCCTCTGTAACAACAAAGCTGTCGTTGTAGCTGCTGTTGCTGTAACCAAGAGAAGTTGTTTGAACATAACCAGATAACCCAGTAACAAGTTACAAACACATGGAGATTGGCACTTGATCTCTAGTCAGCTCCAGTCACTCAGTTTTCTCCCCAGAGACTCACATACACAGAACTTTAAGTTTCCATTTTATTACCGTAAAAAATAAAAGTAAAGTTGTAGTTCCAGAGTAAACAAACCAAGCTTAGTTTCAAACTGTTTAAAAACAAAGCTCCAAATTCTGATAAGTAACATTTCACAGGGTTCACATCAGCACCTCAACCTAATGCATTTTTTTGTGAACTAAGCGTATTTCACAAAGTTTTCATGTTAGTGACAAGGGGCTACATTCTTATCTGGATGCGCATGTAACATGGCTCAAGGAGAACAACCTGGACTGCAAGTCAGCTTCTGGAGTTCCCCACTGAGCTCTACATGTTCAGAACCAACATTTAAGACCAAAGTTATTAAAGATTGACCTCTTGCATATTCCAAAATGGAAGGCAAATACAATCAACTAACATTTGGCTTTGAAACACTAAGATAACAATGCTGTATTTCAGCCACATATTTACAAAAATGTTTACAACAGAACTGTATAGGGTTTCCTTTTTATTGACACTTATAGATGAATAGTCATCTTAACCTTCATGCAAAGATGCATCTCTTGTTACACAAGAAGTTTCCTGTTTGATTATTTGCACTCTGAGGATAGCAAGCAGAGGGTTGGGTAAATTTGGGTCACCCTTAAAAATGTAGGCCTGTTCACTCTACTGCACCTTCAAAATAAGGAGGTAAAGGACAGGCATAGTTAATTCCACAAGGGTTCATTGCCTCTAGCATGTTTTCCAAAACCAACAAAAATAGTCTTCAACAGTTGTAACATGGGTTGTTCCATAACTTTCCCCTCTTCAGTTTGCTTCCTGAACTCTGGAGTTACTTTCCTAGAAGCATACTTGCCGAGCTTCTTTTCTAATGTATATTGTTGACTATACATTTTAAATTAAACTGTTTTGTAAAGAACGCAACAAGCTTTTTCCTTTGTACACAACTTAATCTTTGTGCTGAGTATTCTTCAAAGGGATTTTATAAATAATACAGTAAAAGTTTAGATCAGTCTTCCACCCTCTCATCATTATACCATGTTGTTGCTTTCTCCAACTTTATCTACAAGCTGTGGAAAAGGAGACAAAAAGGTTTTAAGATGATGGCATTTATGTACAGTGAAGCTACTTTCAAATACTGCTTGCTACTTACACAGTTAGTATGCAGCTGGAAATGAGTCAAGTAGTACTCACCGAGGTCTCATGGTTTAGATTTGTGAAAACCAAAATTCTTGCAATTGCAATTGTGTTTCTGCATGACATGTTTTTCTTATATAGACATTAACAGTGCAACATGAAGATGCAACAGAATGAGAAAGGAAATAGAAGAATAACACTGCCAGCTTAATGGTTAAAACAAAACAATACAATCTCAGCCACACATGCATTAGTAGACCAAGGAAGATATTTCAACTGACCATTACTGTGGATTCTCTTCTGAGCCTACGTAGGCTTTGAACAAAACATTAACAATTATCTTTTAAAAATAAGATTTAACCCCATTATGATCAAATTAAATATGATTAAGATCAATTGACAAATGAAACATTCAATTGATCATGAATTATGAGCCACAACTTGGCCTAACTGTGAGATTGGAACAGATGATCTGGAACACTCATTTTTAAAAAACAGCCTATATGCATCTAAATTATTCACACTATTAATTTTTAGTAGTAGCTATTAAAACTGCTGCTTTCAAAACTAGTATTACAAATGCTTGTGTTAAAGATACCAAAATTAGCACAGTAAAAGTAGTTGACTGAAACACCCTGGATTAGCATATTACTGGTGCTTGTTAATTGTCTTCAAATCCCTGGCCATTTGATTAAAAGATGGAAAACTCCATTTGAAAAAATACAAATCTTAGTAATAAAAAGATGTAGCCTGGTGCAGTGGACCTTAATAAATATGTCTGATGAATGACTACGCATCATGAGAGTTTCTGGGTCCACCATGTAAGCTGCAACTTAACATTGAACTCCACTGTTTGCTTTTACAGGCCACTTTTCCTAAGTTCACAGAAGATTACTGCACCATGAATGGTATCCTCCTCACTGTACAGACTGGGGAAGAGGCCCAGGGCAGTGCATGGATTCACCTATCTGGTCACCCAAGGGCCAACAGCAAAGCAGGAAGAAACCCAGCATTCCCAGTGACAGTGCAGGGCTCTTCCCACCTCACTGCCCATGAGCAGGGGCAGCTTCTGCAAATGTATCCTTTTGTTCCTTTTACACCTACAAGTCTCTCCCTGGGAATGAGTGTGATGTGTATGGTGCAAGAACTGTACAGGAATGTGCTTGAAGTCATTGCTCCAAAGTTATATTTGCTTTATTTTTGATGCATTTCTACTAGTGCTAATCTGTGAAATAAAAACCAGAATAAGCTTCAATTGTTGCGTGAAGTACCAAACTTACCGAGCTTATACCAGGTAAATTCAAGAGATATCCAAGAACTGGAACTCTTCTAATAAAGCCAACCACCACAGGAAAGAATCCCCTTTAGGCAAGATATCAGAAGATTGCATTAGTTTTTGTAATTAATTTTTTCTCATATTACCCTAACATAAAAAAATAGCAGGTAATTTTAAAATCAAGATTACATAAAATCTTGCAACTTGTTAGCAGCACACTTGTTTACCAAATATATCAACACACATTCATCAGAGAAAGGAGAAAACCAGGAAAGAAATGGTGTATTTTTAAATGGATTTAATTTTCTTTGTAGCTAGCAACTCAGTCAGCTCATCAAAAAATAATTCAAGTGAGAATACCCAACTTAGTCAACAAAACTATTTTCTCAAAATTACCATACATATTTAGAGATAATTCCTCTCTATATTATAGAGAATACATTCGAGACCCACTGTAGAAACGAGTGAAGTTAGTTCTGAGTAATTAAAACCATGTACCGTACTCCGTACATTAACTAAAGAAAATGAAGCATGACAGAGTTGTGTATTCATTTATTTCCCAAATTTAAGTCAGTGGTTTGAATCACGACCCCGGGGATGTTGCCTGGCATAGCTGCTATGGTGTAGCCCTTGCACTGCCCACTTAATCTCTGCAGCAGAAAAACAAATTTTCTGTGGCAGTATCTCAGACGTTTGCAGCCAGCTGGTGGCATTCCCAGCAATCTCGTGTTAAGCATTCCCTGCGTGGAATAAGGATTAACGTTCAATGAGGCCTCAGCCATAGTGAAACAGTGAAGTTTCACAAGTCATCATCCTCTTCACCACACTGCTCAGAACTATTTGCTGGGTAATATCCATACCAATAAGAGGTTTTTTGAGGTTTGGTTTTTTTTTTTTTTTTTTTAGAAACCAGATCATTTCAGCCGTTCAGTAAGTTGTGATGCAGGGCACACAAACCACTTGTCACAGATTAAAACAACTGCAGTATGCAAGAATAAGGAGTAGTCATAGTCAGTACAGCAGGGATAATATTGTCAGCCATAACTCTGCATGCCTATAATCCAAAAGCACCTTAGATTACAACAACTAATAGCCAGGTCATTTTTGTGCTATGGAACCAAACAGCAGGATCCTGAGGAACAGTGTAAAATGACGCTTGAGGAAAGACTTCATTTGTAATTTCTTCAGAAAGGAGCAAGTTCCTGACAACATGATGATGGTTGAAGTGAACAAGATTGAAGCAAAACAAAAAGCTTTGCTCGAAGTAGTCACTAGCCAACCCTGAAGCAAGGGATTTAGATTCTATCTAAAGCACTGGAAAAGATGGTCACAGAATCATGGAATCATCAAGGTTGAAAAAGATATTTAAGATCATTCAGTCCAAACCACTGGTCTCCCAATGCTTTAAATTAAAACAGATCAGATGGAATTATCTATCCCTTGTTGATACCCTTCAGGCCAAGGGATTGTCCTAGGGATAACTATTGATCTTTTAAAAACCTCTCATCATTCTTTCACCTTGCTAGAATCACTAGATAATCCATAACCATACATGCTTAGACATAGCAACTTATAACTCCCCTGAGATCTTTTAAAAGGAGGGTGTTTTGTTGGAAACACATTCTACTTGCTTTGTACTGGCTGATTAAACCAAGCACTACATGCAAGAAGTGACAAGGTATTCAGTGAAATACTGTAATTATCAAAGCACTTGCAGTGACAGAATTCAAAGTAACAGAGTAGAACAGTAAGAAATACATTAAACCCACAAAATTCATTTTCTGAAATTTCACTGTCTCCAGTAGGAGTCAAGTTCAGATTTGTTTTTAAAAATAAACATTTTATCTGAACTAAATACCAGATTAATATATGATTTTACTGAGTACAAAAAGAGCTCAATGAGAACAGTGGTTTCACTTTGATTAACAGGAACAGTATTGTTTAGCCATTCACTGAACACTTCAGGGTCTGAAACTTGATCAGTAAGCATTAGTGAAACAGTCTGCATTGGGACAGAAGTGCAAGAACAACTAGAAGCCTCCCTTTCTACTTTTTTGCATATTTTTTGCTTTTTTTCTGTAGGGAAGCATGGAAACTTCAGCCATGGAAATAAAGATAAAAATACAGATATCTATGCAGGTTGTAACAAGTCAAATTCTTTCACTATTACAGTTGCATTTATGAAGAACTTAAATGACACATTGTGAAAGCTATAACATGTTTCAAGATGGCTGTTAAAAAAATTAGAATTTCCATTTTTCCTTAACTCAGTCAAGATGTTGCTAACCCAAACAAGCAGTTCTGATTCTAAGGCACAATTGTAACAAAACATGACAAAAAATATGACAGAAAATCTTTTTCCTGGGCTGCCATAGTGATGAAATGGTAAGGTTACAAAACCTAGGATGGTAGTAACTAAATATTTGTCCCATTTGTTAAAGAAAAGAACAATCTCGCCACCAAAAAAAGTACCAAGTATCCCTTTTTCACGAGAAAATATTTTAACTTCACACTGCTAACAATGTGGGCTCCCACATATTTTGAAGCGTTACAATTCTTTGGTTAGACATCAACATTACCAAAGTCACTTTGGTAAATGCCTCACAACCATTAATGGATTTGAGTCTTGGAAAAATACTTACAAACTTGTAAATAAAAAATTTCATATTAAGTCTGACAAAAAATGAACATTTAAAGGATGCTGCTTTGTCAGCTCTAACACAGAAACACTACATGAACACATATATTCCTAGATACACCAACAAAGAAAGTTATTTTCAAACAAGACTTACCTGAACAATAGGAAGAACCCATAAATTTCAAGGATCATTCCTATTAAAGGCCAACCAATGAGAACTATAAGCACACCACCCAGGAAGAAGCCCGTTGCTTTCATTTTGTGTTTTTGAAAGAAGAATCTGAATGTTCTTTCTAGACCAATAACAAAAGACAAGCCAGCCACAAATAAAACCTAGAAAAGAAAAAAACAAACCAAAGAAAAAAAAATAGCTAATTATGTTCCCAAGTACAGGATGTAAACATATACATACATATATATGTATTTTACAAAACTACACTGCTTTTCTTGCACAGCTTCGGATATGAAAAGACAGATGGTGATACTGAATTTACTATTCATTTTCTTTCGTAAGGTCCATCTTAAAGCACTTGTAGCTCTCAGCTGCTTGAAAGTAAAGAGTCTGTCCTTTGTGGTCACTGCCAAACACACTCAAGACAAAAGACCTGCTGACAACAGCTGTATCTGCCTTGTCACTTACACACAATCTTTACCACAAGTGGTGCTGAAGCTTAGTACTACTGCCAGCAAAGGTTTCTAAAAGCTAAGAACACACATAAAAGCACCTGTTCTGTGCCACTGACATCTTCAATAGCTTGTACTGATCTACTCATAGTGCAAAGCCAGAGAAGGAAAACAGCTGAACAGTTGTTTTTGCTGTGTAGAGCCTTTTTACTGTTTATTTATTTGTTTCAGTATAGACTGAACACTATCACACTAGTCTCAGCTAGTAAGAACTATTTCTAGAGTCCTGCAGCAAGAGGACTCATAATTATTTCAGCCTGTAAACACACATCTGGGCAACATTTTTGCTCAGAAACCAATAGCATCTCAGATTTTACTCAAGATTGTTTTACTCAAATTTAAGTTTGTATGGTATTTAATAAATCACTTTCTTAGAACCTCCTGCCCTTTCTGATAAAACTTTTTATTTTAATAAAAACAACTCTCTGCAAGGATACAGTACCTTTTCTTGCATTATCTTTGGTTACCACATAGCCTGTCATTGTCTCTTCCTACCTATGTTTTCATCATTTTCCCTAAACAGGATCTCGTATTTCCACCTTACATTAGGAAAAGAAAAAATAAGCATTATTTCATTTTTCACTCTTCCACTGCACACTTGATTTGATGGTTCTTAACAGTGCTTCAACTAACGCACCCAAATTCAGATACACAATTTTGTATTTTCCTTCAGTGAATCTCAGTATTTGAGAAAGAAACTGATCTGTTCTGACTGCAGACTTTTAGGCATCAGCAAGAGGAGGTGAACCTCTACCAACCAGGCTGTGCTTTGGCTGGCTGGCAAAGCTGAGAATAGCAGAGACACAGAGATTATCACATGCAGAAAACACCCTGTCATTCTATATTTGAATTGGAAATTTTGTGTACCAGAACGAGGATTTATTTTCAGTGCTGCTTTGAACAACAACTTTGCTTTGGTAAAAGCTGAAGATACTGAATCTCTCTTTTATGAAGGGGGTCTGGCTCTTCTAAAGCCGGAACTGTCAGAAATTCATACTTCTTTCCTTCCTCATATAGCACTGCAAAGCTGCATTTGCTAGCACGTACTTAATGATTCTTATCCAAATATATACTTAAATTGACAGTTATCTTAGAGGATCACAAAAAATCACATTTGCAGCAGCACAACAACTGTGGAGCAAGTTGCTTCTTATCAACCAACATCCCACAGGCCTGACCCAAGGTGATATTCACATCAGTGTGAGCTGTTCTAACCTTAATCAGGAAAAATGAATCACTCCTGTCACTGAGCACAACTCCTCCTTTATATCAAATCACCACAGTAATCTGTCATGCAGCTGCAAACTGATAACATACTGTTCTATTTTTAGTTTAGCTTTAATAGATCAATCACATACTTGATTCTAAGCGGTACAAAAAGGCACTTACATTTCCAATAGCCAAAAGAGCTTTGTCAAAGAAGAGTATCATTCCAAAGAAGAGAAAAAACACTCCAAAGCCTGTTAGTCCCATTCCAATCTCTGAAAAAGAAGCAAATTTAGGCATGTAACAAAACATGGTACTAAGATAAAGTCATAGATAAAAATTGGGGAAAAAAAAGAACATTCAATCTAAAGACATTTTAAATTTAGAAACTTCCCTCAGTGTACAAATATCGTAAATCTTGTAGACACCAACTACTTCAACAGACAGATCTTTGGAAGCTGCTTATCAAAAAAGTCCGTATTTGGAACTAGACACTGAAATTGAATGCAGCCAAAAACAATCATGCATACATACATGCAGCTAAGACATACGTCCCTTTTGATTAATTGCTATTATGGAGAAAAGGATTGTTTTGTAAAGAGAAAATCAAACTTTGTTTTCCAGATTATATCAGCTGGTCAGTACATGGTACAAATAACACCAAGGTCGTGGGTTTGACTCCCATATGGGTCATTCACAGAAGAGTTGGACTCAATGATCCTTGTGGATCATTGTCATCCTTCCTTTCAACTTAGAATACTCTGGAATTTGCAGATCTTATCCCATTATTTTTAGCATAGTAATGTAAGTACCCTGGTCCTTTCCAACTTCCTGAGACCCTATGTTCAATTTCCCATAACCTTGCATAGCAGTCCAACTCCCCCCAATTTCCAGAACGGACAGAACTTGAATGAATCCTGAAGGATTTTTCCAAGTTACACATGTGCTGACAGCTATTAAACACTAGCCTGGGTCTCCAGACAGCTGCCAGTTTTCACAAAATAGTGAAATATATTAGAATACTATTAGATAGCAACTATTGAGGGATTACCATTCAATTATATTTTTCACAATTAAGTGGTAGATTTACATTACATGTAGATACAATATCTCTAGACTGCTAGTGTTGCGTAGCAGTTTCATTTTATGAAATTTTTCAATTTATGATCTTAATTAGTAGGTTTTTTAGAAATGCCTTTTGTGCTTTTTATATATTTGCTTATATTGAAGACTGAGAAGTGCTGGGTTAACAGTTGGACTCAATGCTCTTAAAAGTTTTTTTCCAATCTAAACAATTCTAGAAACTTTGAGTTCTGCAAAGGATGCTCAAGAAATACTGGGAAGCCAAGAGTAGGATGGAAGGTTTGTAAGAGAAACCAGGCTAGAAATGTCAAGCTACGATTAAAACTACCATTTGACAACAGTCTCTAAAGTATCTTGAAGATTGCTCTTAAAAATAATACATCCTGCTTTTCATTTTAAATCTCTAAAGTCTTCCTTTGACCCTCAAACAGACTGAATGGGAGAGAAAAACCAGGAACGGCAGCAACACGTCTGCAAAACCACATGCATTTATTACTTCTTTCCTTATGACCAGACAATTTAGAAACCAATAGAACACAAAAACAGCTAAGCAAAACCAGCCCTAATACTATAGACAGGCTGGCAACCCAGTAGTGCCCATATATGTGTGTATTGTGAAGTTCCAAGTAGTTTTGCATAGCCTGTCCTGAAACAAACAAAAAACCACACCCACAATCACAGCCTTCAGTGCTACTGTTGGTCAGATCTACTTCAATATATTTTAATTGCACTTTGCAGCTGTAGTTGGTCATTTCTTGTCACTTGATGAGCTTGGAAGTAAAGGAAGATAACTATGCCTGTTTCAGGCCTGTTTCCAAGTAGTTATTGGAAATAAATTTCAAAACAGCTCAAAGAGATTTGTTGCAGCAACATTTCACCCCTCAAATTTCTGTAAGGGCTTGGCTTTCAGCACGGCTGCAAAGCACATGCTATTAGAGCTGCAGTTCTATAGTATTGCCTACCACTTTAAACTGTTACTATGAGCATTTTAACACCCCACAATTAAAACCACCAAGTAACTCAATACAATCAATTTACTACAGGCACTCTCTGTACTTGTTTACAATGAAAAATGGAATTGCAAATTGCATTTTCAATGGATCTGCTGACTGAAGGCAATATAACAATTGCAACTGCCCTTTTCTCCAGTACTCTTTGCTTCAGAAGAGCAGAAACAATCTATTCTGGAAGGAAAACACTTGGAGGCAGGACTCCAGAGGAATTACCAGCTGCCAGCAAGACAAATATGCAGTCATGGGAAGTGAGTATTCACTCCTCCCGCAGACACAGCACAAGGTATGGATCTGGCAAGGAGGCAGAGGCCAACTCCCAATAGCTGCTGCAATCACCACTCTGACACTTCTCTAATCACCCGAAACTTGTTTGTAATCACTTCTGTCACAATGGATTCTGATTCACTTCAGAAGTCACCCATATTCTCTGGTTAGTGGAGGGGAAGGGAAAAAAGAGAAAGGAATATTATTCTCATTATCCCAAAATAACTGCTGAAAGAAGATGAATGGTTCAGGACTATTATCCTCTGGTGCTGGTATCTCAGCAGAGGGTGTTACTGACTTGATTTATATCAGAATTTGGAAATATATTTAAATACTGTTCTTAGAGGAAGGAAAAGAAAAAGTGCTGGCATTTTGTATAAAATCTTTTCAACAACAAACTATGAATATTTATAGAGGGAGCAAACTATTTTTAAATGCTTTCTCCTTTGCCAGAAGAGCTTTCCCAGATTAGTCAAATACAACATATCAATGCCTAGAAATGCAGAAACACACAGTAGCCAGGCTGCATTTATTCTGCTAATGATTTCCTGAGACAAAGAATCAAACCTTCATCAGTATTTCTCCAGAAATTCCATACACTGTGCAAGAGTACTGCAGCACTGTGTCAAAACAGCTTAGTAGATATTAAGATTCAAAATTAAGATACATTGCTTGTGAATGATTAGGGCAGACAGTGCACGTCCCCAGTCTTTTATAGTGCACTATATAGTGCAAAATAAAAAGGAATTGTACGCTATAGGCTCTCAGAAGACAAAAACTAATACAGTTTATATTAAATGTATAACTATTATTTTGCTAGCAGTATTTTTTAGTATTGAAAATACAATTTGGGAAAAGCTAAGTGCATTTTTTTGCAATTACTGGTGGTTTATGACACCATTCAATGCACCACTTAAAATTATGTTCTAGACTACAGATGCAAAAGTAACTTTTCAAACATCAACCAATGCAGTGGTTCTCTCCAGGTATTTATCACACTACTCCACCAGTGACTCTATAGCTAACTTTCTATTTTTCCAGACAGCAGTGAGTTTTAAAATATCTGATGAACTATCTTCAGAATTTCAGAAAAACTGAAAAAACCCCAAACCCTCAAAACCTCTAGATGTCACAGTATTTTATTTACTACTCTTGTCTCTGACATTTAAAACCAACAGTCTTAGCACTGGGAACAGCTCAAGGTCCCAAATGAAGAACTAAGGAAAAGAAAAACACTGTGTCTCTTTCTGAAGAGATTTTTCTTTTTCTGCCTAACAAGTACTCCAGAAAGGAAGTTAAAGGCAAAAACAATGCCCACAAGGGTTTAATCATTCAGAAATCTAAAAATTAACCCCAAGGGTTAGTACTCATCCCAGTAACAGCACAGTATCTGAATATCTCAAGAAGTCATTGACCCTGAATACTGCTAAACTCTGCTGCCTGTCTTCATCCTTGGCCTTAACTGGCTCTCCAATACCTCAATTTACAATATCCTGCTATCAAACTTGTTTATTTTAACTTTTTTTCTAAATTTTTCACACCCTCCTTCATAACTGATGCTGTGGTGATTATCAGGCAGACTCGTCTCCTTCTGTGGAAATCGTACCAGAAATGCATCATAAATGAGACAGTAATTTAAATCAAAGGCCTAACGTTGTCCTTTACCTTGCAGTTTAAGCTGTCATCACAGAATCACAATTGTTAAGGCTGGAAGGGACCTCTGGACATCACCCAGTCCAACCCCTGTGCCAAGGCAGGGTCACCTGCAGCAGGTGACACAGGAATGTATCCAGATGGGTTTGGAATGTCTCCAGAAAGAGACTCCAGGCTCTCCCTGGGCATCTGTTCTAGGGCTCTGCCACCCTCAATGGGAAGAGCTTCTTCTTCATCTTGAGGTGGAAGCTCTGTGTTTTAGTTTATTGCCATTGCTCCTCATCTTGTTGCTGGGCACTACTGGAAAAAGTCTGGCACCAATTTCTTTGATCTCTATTTCCAAGTACTCCAATAGAAACAAAACTATGGCCACATACAAGTATTTTTAAAGCCATTTACATAAAATTAAGTGGTTACAGACCTCTGACGTCCACAGGGAGGCACACGGGAGGATACGAGCTAAGTGTTACTTTGTTTACCTTTCAGCTTTCATTCATTCATTCCTAGTGATCAGTCGAAGTGCAATGGGTACAAACCCACAGAGGGGCTAAGTTAGATATCAGAAAGAAATTTTTTCCTGTAGGGGTGGTCAGGCACTGGAACAGGTTGTCCAGAGAAGCTGTGGATGCCCCATTCCTGGAAGTCTTCAAGGCCAGGTTGGATGGGGGTCTGAGCAACCTAATCTGGTGGAAGGTGTCCCTGCTCATGGCACGGGGTTGGAACTGGATGATCTTTAAGGTCTCTTCCAAACCAAACCATTTTGCGATCCCACCACAGCACAGCACACCGAGCACTCCAAGGCGCAGACAAACGCCGGCCGCGCTGATGACAGAGCTCTCCTCAGGGCGAGGGACCATGCCGAGCCTCCCCATAGAGCGCTCTCCATCCCGTTTCCCTTTCCGTGCTCCCCGCCAGCTCACGGTATCGCCGCACCGGGCCGCCGCGGCTTCCACTGCGGGGATGCGGCCGTGAGAGCTCCACCCGCGCTTGTCCGCTCCCGCCCCGCCGCTGGCTCCAGCCGGTCTCCAGGGGCCCAGCCGGACCCTGCTCGGCCGCTCCCGGGAGGCCCCGCCTCGGACAAAGGGTGCGGGTGCGGGCCCGGCGAGCCCGGCCGCCCTGGGACCCCCCGGCCCCCGAAGCCCCCAGCCC
>VXAC01005332.1:838698-885199 GCA_013399225.1 Rhipidura dahli
CGGGGCGGGAGCGTCTGAGGGATGAGGGAGAGGGGATAAAGGATAAAAGGTGCGGGAGCGCGGCTGGTACTGACCCTTGGGGCAGCTGTGGGAGTCATCAGGCCGAGCTAGGCCTGAGCCCGCCGTACAGGAAGACGCGGCTGCGAGGCACGGTGGCACCCCCTGCCTAGCCCTGGTAGCCTCTATCCCTTCATTCATCCATACCGCTCCGCCCTGCATCCACCGAGCAAGTGCCTCCCTCCTGCCCTCGGCAGCGTTCCTCCGTCCCTCCTCTCCCTGCCCTGCACTCCCCGAGTAGGCGCTTCTTTGCCTCCCCCAGCAATCTCCTAACTTCTTCCATCCCGCCGCGCTCCTTCCTCCATCCACCGAGCAGGGGCTTCCCTGCCTGCTGTCCGTAGCCTCCATCCGTCCGTCTATCGATCCTGGCCCGCCCTGCAGCCCTACCGAGTAGGTGCTTCCGGCCTGGAAAGCACCGTGCCCGCGGCTGGCGTGTGAGTGGGGAGTGCGGAGAACATTCCATTGTGTATGTTCACTATATATCTTAGTGTATGTGTTCCATATAATATTCACACTATATGTGTGTGAATATTCCCACATTGGAGTAGGTTGCCCAGGAATGTGATGAGTCACCATCCCTGGAGGGGATTAAGAGGCGTCTGGATCTGGCCCTGGGTGATGCGAAAGTGTTTGATTGACACATCATTTTAAATAAATATTCCCCCTCCATTTATAGGAGCGGGGAAGTTCTTTGTTATGGTGGAATCAGCTGACAGTGAGGATCTGCTGAATTTATTCCCTTTTACCTTACATTGGACTTTGCTACCATCTATGTAATAAATAGTTCAGAATTCAATAACAGAAGACATCAAGTTTCTTGCGTTTAGCGTTGTTAACGTATAATATGATGAAGGTTGTTGTTCAAAAAATGAGCCAGTGAATAGACTTCTATGTTCATTTCACTGATGATCTATTCAAAATCAATCCCCCTTCTCTGAAGTGAAAACTATGTTTTCACTTCCTCCTGACAGGTCCTCTAGCTGTTATGGTGGCCCCCTTTCTAAGGGGCACAATGTAATGTGTGCAGACTAATGTAAAATAATCTTTGAAGAGATCAGAAAAGATAATGGACTGGTCTACATGGTGACTGACTGGTCTACATTAGAGCATTCTTCTTGCAGGAAATTTATGACCTGGTCAAAATTCACTTGGATTCATGTAGAAGCCTAGTGAGTTGTACGCCTGGGAATTAGTTGTGAGTTTGTGTTCATCCATTTTGCAGAAGGGAAAAAGCAGTTGGCATCTAGTGGAGCTTCTTTGCATAAGCAAATTAAAATAACCAGTACTTAAACTGTTACATTAATATCTCTGGTGATGAAGAATCTCCTGCAGTAAATTTGTTCTGAGTTGAGAAGGTTGACTTATAAAATATATTTTAAAATTTATTTATTTCACTTTCTTTTTAGTGACAGTTGCTTGGTTAAATAAGATCTCCTAAGGATAACATTCTTTAATCTCCAAAGATGACAGCTGTTGCAGGTAATCCACAATTAATATTCCATATGTTCACTTTGCTGTTGTTAAACTAACAGACACAATCACCTGATGTTACAGATTGTTATTTACATGATTTTATGGTATGCGGAAAAGAGTTTGTGGGGTCTGTGCTGTTATACTTAAGATTTGAAGAAAAAAATTCTTTTTAGTGGATAACTTTTTATTTCTTAGGTAAAACTAACCCAAAACGTCCCATCCCTGGAGGAGTTCAAGGCCAGTTAGGATGGGGCTATGAGCAGCCTGGTCTAGTGGCAGGGGGATTGGAACAACATGAACGTTAAACTTTCCAAACCAAGCTATTGTATGATGAAAATCGAGCTTGTCAAGGAAATTGCTTGGTTTTCAATATTGTGAAAATGTGCTTCATATTTTAAGATATTCTTAACTCTTTTCTGCTGAGTAGCAATGGGCATTTAGGAAGACAAGTTATCACCATTTTGTGCCATATGAAATGAGGATATTTTTTCCATATCACACACTTTTGTTTCCATAACCATATTACCATATCTGCTCTGGTTGGACCAAAATCTCTTGGGTTTTCTGGGTGTGGGGGAGGAAGTAATTTCTTCTTACGCTTTTCTGACCTGGCTCTGAAATAACGATACATGCTTGGCATGCAGGCATATTCACACACATGCCTATTGGGATGGAAAGAGGCAAATTCCTGCCAAAGATTCACTTGTGTAACCCAAGCTTTTAAGGAGTGTTTCCTTCATATTTTTCACAAGAACGATGGCTTGTGTTTGTAAAAGTATTTTTCCTCTATATCCAAACTTTGTTGTTCATCAGATTGTCTTGTTCTGTGCAGGAGGGAGATCTTGGTGCATGAAAGGTAGCTTTTTGCTAATGGCCCTGTTTTCAGCTCCAGAAGAATTTAACTTGCTGAGGTTAATGTTGGTTCTCACATGTAATAAATGCTTTCTATTATCAACTTGCTCATGTTATGCTTACATTGGGATTGGAGTGCAATTAATACAATTAAAACCAGCATCAGCACATGATTAGTCTCTCTTGTGCCTTCTCCTTGCTTTTCCTTGCAGTGCTAGAGGAGGTGCTGGTGTCCATTGAGAATGAGCTGCAAGCAGTGGAGATGCAGATACAGGAGCTTGTGGATAAGCAGCAAGAACTCCTTCAAAAGAAGATGAGAGTAAAGAATCTGATTAAACAGTCCTCAGGAGACTTGGAGGCAGGTGGAAGTAAAGACACTGAGACCTCAGCTGAGGAATGGAACAAAAAAGGTTTGCAGAGTCAAATTCTAGTATTTTAGCAGAAAGGTGAACTACTTCAGTAGAGGAAATTGCACTTTATACAGAGTTTTGTTTGGATAACTATGTTGTCCTATTTAATTTTCATCAGCTGGCTGATATGCCAGGGTAATGGGGTAGTGTTTGTACTTGTCTCACTGGACATTCCTAAACACTAATCTTGAGTTGTTCCAGGCAGAATTATCTGTTCTGTCAGAATGGCCTGTTTTGACTACTTTAATTCTTTGCTTGTTGCAAAGTCACAGTTTGATTTGATTTGCTCTAGAATCCCAGAGTAAATTTTTATTACAATACTTATATACTAAATACTTAAATTATATTGCAATACTTATCCTTGTTTGTGTTCTAAAACAAATTGCTCTGGATTTTCTCAGCATTTGATAATGACAATTTTGCACTTAGAGTTGTTTCTTGCTGGTTTTGTGTTTCCTCTTGGTTGAATGGGTAGGACATTGATGTTATTTGTGATGGGTTAGAGAGCCTCACTGTGCTACCAAATTGATGCAAATTAGATGGATGCAGACTGCCAAAAATACCTAGAATACATTATTATGGTAGAATTAGTGCAAGTGGCAAGTGCCTCGTGGTGGTGTGAGGGCTGCTGTCTTTCAAGTTAAACATTAACTGAAGTCCTGGATAGTTGGTGGTTCTTGGCCATGTTATGCCTTGCCAAATTTGACTCAGATATTTTAAATTTTTTTCTCCTTTTCAATTTAATTTTCAATTTGGAAATGCCTATATCCATTGTATATATAGGCTTTTTTGGCTTTTAAAAAAATGAAATTAATGTTGTAGTTGAATCCATGTTTATCTGTGTTTGAGGAGTATTATGCAAATGTAAGAATACTGATACTTTATTGCTATTGAAAAAATAATTTGTTTTGTGTAGTTCTATGCCTAATTCTGTCCTCCTGTGCTTTGAAAATGAATATCTTTGCAATCAGATGCTGTGTATGTGTTTAACAAGAGCAGGAGCTAAATTTTTTCCCAGTAGAAAGCTCATGGAAGTCAGTGGGAGGCTTTTCTTGGTTTCAGAGAGCCTTGGATTTTGACTGTGCTCTTTGTAAATTTCTTTGCAATGTCACCTCAAGTCCCAGTTAATTCTTGCATTGTATGTGGTGTAACCCAGAGCTCCCACAGTTTTTCTGCATTTTAATGGTACCAAAAAGATGCATCAGGAAGCATAATTTAAGTTTTTACAGTATTACATCTTTTAAAAATGCAATTTTTAGCTCTTTATTGACGAAAAGGAAAACCTATTATAAGCGGGTTGGGGTAGTGATTTTTGGGGAAGATTACACAACTTTTCCCACTCCTTTTTTATTTTACAAATTCCTATTATTGATGGAATATATGGAAAAATTGTATCCCTACTTCATTATACTATTTGTAATTGCTGCATTTGTATGAGGGAAGCATCTAGGTAGCTATTGTAGGGCTCAGTGTCTGGTTTTATTTATCTTCAGAGTGGAATTCTAATTTCTAGTTAATTTTGGACTAATGAGTTAACACAATCATTAGCACTCTGAAGTTCATCTGTTTTGAGTTTTTCACATTAGTTCACATCCATGTGCAGTGGGAGCTTTGGTCTGGAGGTGGATTGTGTTTACAATTCGAGTTTTCAAAGGTCCACCCTAGGAAATGGTGTATCTAGACTCAGGTTGTGTGGAGCTTTTTCTGTGCCACTATTGAATCTTTAAACACCTTTCCAGATCTAAAATTGTGTAGCTGCCAGATTTAGTTATTGAATATGTAAATTACTACTCTTTCTTATATTTTATTTTGCTTATGAAATGTGTTTGTTGAGTTGATTTTTTCCCTTAACAGATTTTCCATGGTATGAGAAGATAAAAACTGCACTGCAGAGCAAATTTAAACTCCAGAAGTTTAGATCACTGCAACTTGAAACAGTAAATGCTGCAATGGCAGGAAAGGATATATTTCTTGTCATGCCTACAGGTGGTGGAAAGAGCCTTTGTTACCAGTTACCAGCTGTCTGTTCTGATGGTATGTAAAGGGAAACAAAAGGACATAATATAAAGAATTAGATTTATTCTTTCCCTTTTCTAGTTATTTGGAGAACGAACATTATTTGGTGTGATTTTTGTTCGGTTGATTTGGTTTTGTTAGGTTGGGTTTTTTAATAACTCATTCAATTGCACTGGAAGTTTACTTATTTACAGAGGCCAAATTTGTCACTACCTGTCACTGCTCAGTTTTATGGTAAATCAGCACCTCATGATGCAGTTATCCAACTTGTTTTGTATATCTTTATATTCTGTCTGTTGCAGCTCAGTTGTTTGTGGTCTAGACCGTAGGAGGTGCATGACATGGACCTTTAATAAGAATTATCCCTATGTGATCTGGCACTCACTTGTCAGCTATCTAGGAGGGGAATCTGTGTCAGCTGCTGTGTATGAAGCTTAAGCTTACATTTAGCAGCTTCTTCAGAGCAGGGCTGATGCATCAGTAAAAAGAATTAGAGGAGATATTTGTGACATCTGAACTGCTCAGTTTGCACAGTGACTGATTGTTACAGGTTTCACACTGGTGATATGTCCTTTGATATCTCTCATGGAAGATCAGCTCATGGTTTTGGAACAGCTTGGTATTTCTGCAGCTTTATTAAATGCCTCAAGCAGCAAGGTATGTTTAACTTCATGTGTTTTCTGGTGTATGTGCTGCTGTCTCCCCTCTGTGTAGTTACTTGTGAATGTTGAATGGATGAGACAGATTTATCAGCTAACGCTGTTCTGTCAACAGTATCTATCAACAGTACCTTCCAACAGCCAGGAGGGTGGGTAAGGTGATTAAGTGTCTTGTATTCATGTTTTACTGACAGCAGCACATGGGAACCAACACCTTCTGTGGAATAAATAGGTTTCTTGGGGCTGTTTAGAGGATGTGAAGTACCTTTGGCTGGTGTGTTGTAAATTTTTACTCAGCTTCTAGACTTGGAGCAGGTGGTTTTTGTCCACTACTACCATGTTGAGCAGTGCAGGCTTTTACATATAATTATTTCTCCCTTACTATAGAGTGGTGAGCTGTTTGACACACAGACCAAGAAGCAGCTTTTTTCCCAGTCTATTACTAGATAATTGCTTCTTTTACAGTTATTTTCCTGACTTGCAGGAGGCCACGATCATTAACTTGTACGTGACACTGGATTTGATAAGTCAAACGTGCTTGTGCCAAATGTGAAGCCTGCTTTGATGCAGAGCACTCTGAAAACTCAGTAATAAAAACCACTTATGTGCAAGGAATTGTATCAGAGTATCAGAGGCGTGTTTGGAACATCATAGTTTATTGGGAAAATATTAATACCACACAATGAAGCAAAGACACATATTCAACACTTTGCTTCTTCAAAGTTCCATCACAGATTTTCTAAGTATTAAAATAACTGTTTTATATATAGTGATCTTCTACAAAGGCTTATAGTGGTCAATACTATGAAACAGTTTATCAGTCTCTGTTAATTGTACCTTATGAATTGCTAATCACCTCTTAAGAAACTTAGCACTGGGCAACTTCAGTGTGTGGTCCCAGTTTGTTACCTCCCTCTGTCTTGTTTTGTTTTGAACAGGAACATGTGAAGTGGGTCCACACAGAGATGCTGAACAGGAATTCACAACTGAAGCTCATTTATGTGACCCCTGAGAAGATTGCAAAGAGCAAAATGTTCATGTCCAAGCTGGAGAAGGCTTATCAGGCTGGGTGCCTGGCTCACATCGCTGTGGATGAGGTGCATTGCTGCAGTCAGTGGGGCCACGACTTCAGGCCTGGTATGCCTCTCAGAAATGCCTTTTGCAGGGTTATTCAGGCATTAGTGAATAATGGGTCGGGCCTGAAATAAGGCCAGCTGCTTTCTTCATGTGTTAAGTACATTCTTAATGTGTGATAAGTACCTGTGTTAGCTCAAGGACTTTAATTTGCAAATTGTCCAAGAGCTAAGTTCATGCAAATGATGATGTTAACGTAGATTTTGCTGTCAGTATTCTGAAAAATGACTTATTCAGCTTACTTTAATTGGAGCTTCATAAAATCAAAGGTTTTGGTTGGCATCTTTAATATGGAAAATAGTTACCTTTAATCTACTGCTACATGAAAATGTCATTCCATATTCCACTCCCTGGTACTTCTGGTGAAAGAGGTAGAGCATTTTGTAAATTCATGAGATATATTTTAATTATCTCTAAAGCAAGTGGAAACAAATGCCCTTCGCTTACAGGGAAAGAAGGCGTGCCTCAGTCTTTTTCCTCTCTTGGAGATTGTAGAATATTGTTTGTTACTTTGTCTTTGAAAGAAAACCTGATTTGAAGCAATATTAACTCTAAAGTCACTCTTAGCAGTTTTGCTAAAACGTGGTGTCTGAGCCAAGTGCCAGGCTAGTTCAACAGGCAATGTGGAATTTGGATATGTACCTCTGACTGCATTTCTGTTCTAAGGCAGCAAGTGATTGTAGTAATAAAAAAATTTAAATGCTCAGTACTGACAGTCTGGTCTATGTATCCAAATTCCATGTTGCCTGTTTATTAGAAAAATTCTGTTTACTCAAAAGCTGTTTGCAAAATAACATGCGTGTTGGTTAATACAGTGCCACACATACTTTTCTAACTTTTTAAAAGTTTATATTTCTATACATTTTTGCCTTCTGAATTGTGGCTGATAATTGCAGTCTTACAATACCTGGAAGGGACCATTAAAGAAAACTGGGGAGGGACTTTTTACAAGAGCTGGGAGTGACAGGCCAAGGGGGAATAGCTTCAAACTGAGAGTAGGTTTAGACTGGATATTAGGAAGAAATCCTTTTCTGTGAGGGTGGTGAAGCACGGGAACAGTTGCCCAGAGAAGTTATGGATGACCCATCCCTGGAGGTGTTCAGGGCCAGGTTGGGTGGGGCTCTGAGCTATCTGGTCTAGTGGAAGGTGTCCCTGTCCATGACAGGGGGGTTGGAACAACATGTCTTCCAACCCAAATTATTCCATGATTGATTCTTTAAAATTCAGTTAAAAGACATCTCTTTTGGTAAGTGCAATCTGCTTGTTACTTCCTTTGGATGTATAAACTAGTTCTGTAGTCGTTTAGCACTAATAACATTTATTGTAGTATTACTCCATTAAATACTGTCTACATGAGTGGTTTTTTTAAGTTTGCATTTGTGGTATGAGAAAGCTTTTTCTTTCCCCTATTTGTTTTCTTGCTTAGACTACAAGTCTCTTGGTATCTTGAAAAGACAGTTTCCCAATACTCCCTTGATTGGATTGACAGCAACAGCTACCAATCATGTTTTAAAGGATGCTCAGAGCATTTTGCATGTTCAGAAGTGCATTACCTTTACTGCTTCCTTCAACCGGCCCAACCTTTACTATGAGGTAGGTCTTGTTACCTGTTTTTTTGGCTACAGTGCTGTTGTGCTGTCTCCTGCAAGGAGACAGGCATGCACCACTTTCAGACTGCTTCAACCTGTTGGAAAATATGTCCCATGATGGCAAAAAGGTTGCAAATTATTGTGTTGTGCTGTATTTTCACTTTGGCCACAGGTTTGTTTATTGTTCTTTGTGGGGAAAGCTTGCAGGTTTCTTGTGGGGGTTTATTTTTCAATGGACTTTTAAGTTGTAATCTGATTGTTCATTAAGAGAATATAGTAATTTGTTTTAAATGGCAGAATAGTTGTGTTTATTATACTGGAAAAAGTGAAAAAAGGTTGTTTGGCAGGCTTTGTGCCCACTTGAACTCTGACATGTGCATAATATATTTTTGAGGTTCGGCATAAGCCTTCAAATAATGAAGATTTCATTGAAGATATCGTTAAGACCATTAATGGAAGATACAAAGGACTGTCAGGTAAAAAGTGTTAAAAAAGGCACATGTTATTTCTCATAACCTTCAGCATTACAAGGATGTTGGGATGTTTTCAAGTGATCTTGAAGCATGTAGAGAAATTCTGCCTTCACCATACATTAAACATCCAGCATTAGAATAAGTTAAACTTAGTAAGATCCGTACCTTGAATAATTTCTCTCTTCATTCATTAGTGTTTAAATGTCTTTACTGCTTGTATCTTCTGAAGTACTGAACTGAAATGTTGATGTCTGTAGAACAATATTTACATAGATAAGAATAATAGGAAGTTTTAAGATTGAAAAGCAAAGCTCAGAAAATGTTGTCTGTATGTTCTTAAATCACATATTATTTAGTATCTGTGTGTCAGGATACTTATCTTTAACATGTTTTTTCAAATTTGATCATAAGGGTCATCTGTTACTCAGTGCCCAGAATGGGTGTTACGGGGTGAATTGCAGATAAAAGCAGAACTGTAAAATTGGACTTGTATAATCAATAAATTATGTAGTGGAAATAAAGAGGAGAGACATCTTGCCAAGGCAGCAGAATCCGGGTTTCTGGAGCAGCAGTCTGTCCTGTCTGTGCTTGGAGCTCTGTGGCTGTGAGGAGCAGCTCCCTGAGTACAAACTGTGCTGAGATAGATGATCACAAATCACACGGCTTTGTGTGTAATCCCTGACTTTGCCTAGCCTGGCTAATGATAAAAAGCAGATTTAACTGAAACCTCAGGTGAGATGCCATAGATGTCACAAGGAATAGCACCTTTGTAAATAAGCTTTAATAAGCATTGTCTTTGAACATTAATAGGATACTTCCATGATTCTATGGATTGGCAACTGTATTTCCTCTTTAGCCTTCAGGTCCAAGCTGGTAATTGAAGTTCCCTTCATGAATACCAATACCATGGACTAAATAGGCTCAAAGACTGTATAATGCTTTTTAATTATTTCTTTTATAAGGTAATAAAACTTTCACAATTGTTTTTAAGTATTGGGGATTTTTTGGCCTTTTTAAGGCATTACAATGAGACCTCTTTCACTTTTGTGCAGGAATTGTCTACTGTTTTTCTCAGAAGGATTCTGAGCAAGTTACTGTGAGTTTGCAGAAACTGGGAATTAAGGCAGGGACTTATCATGCAAATATGGATGCTAAATATAAAACCAGAGTTCATAAAGGATGGGCAACAAATCAAATCCAGGTTAAGTAAATACTTTTCATGTACTTATGTCTCATTTAAACAAACTGTGGTTTGGTACCTTGATGATTTCTTAGTCTTTTTCTTTTTTCCAGGTTGTAGTGGCAACAGTTGCTTTTGGCATGGGAATTGATAAACCTGATGTGAGGTTTGTAATTCATCACTCTATGAGCAAGTCCATGGAAAACTACTACCAAGAGAGTGGACGTGCAGGTATTGTAGGAAGTGGCTTTTGCAAAGTTGCCGTTTACATCCATTAAACCAGTAAAACTGTCCTTTAATTTTTCAGGCATTTGTGCAAAGTCTCCTGGCTTTGAGACAGTTTTCAAAGGGTATAATAGCACTGCCTCTGTAAAGAGGCTGTAAGTATCAACTGAATTCATGACCAGGCCTCTACTGCAGTGTAACAAAGAATAACTGGGTACCTAGATCTCCACTCAGCATTTTTTAAATGACTTGATTTTTATCGCATCTGTGGCTCATCAGAATGACAAGACATGGATTTGACATACAATTTTTCATTTTTTTATTTTGTGTAGTGACTGGGTTGTGTGACTTGCTCAGATTGTCTCTAGGTGGTGTTTAATCACTGTATGAATTTCAGAAATAAAAGTAGGATGGGGAGTCTGGAGCAGGGAATTTTAAGAATTGATCAATGTTTAGCAGCACTAAATACTTTTTATGGCCACCCCCCCATCCCCCACTCCCCCAAACATTTTGTGGTGTTTTGGGTTTTTTTTTGATCTTGTTCATCTCAGCACTTTTTTAAAGGCAGATTTGAGTCTATGTGGAGAAAAGCTTTTCAAGGAACTTGAGGGGCAGTTGGTTGAGATTTTAATTTTCTATTCATTTTAATGTGTTGCAGGTAGAGATGATCAAAAAGCTGACTGCATTTTGTATTATGGCTTTGGAGATATATTCAGAATCAGCTCAATGGTAGTGATGGAAAATGTTGGCCAAGAGAAGCTGTATGATATGGTATCTTACTGCCAAAATATGAACAAGTAAGTTACTGTGGTGGCTTGATTGCTTAGTTTTTAAATAGGCTAATTTTGTTGGGGTTTTTAGAGGACATTTGAAAAAAATAAAAGAAAAAACCTGAAACAAAACCAAAATGAACCCATCACCAAACAAAACTACCCACAAAAACAGGAACAAGCTTGCCAGCTTCAGGATACAGTTCTGGAAGTGGTTATGTTGAGGTGAAATCTGTCAACAAACACTGGATTTCAGATCCCAGTCAGAGGAAATACTGGAATGCTTTGGTTTTGACTCTAAGCTACAGTATTTAAAGACCACATAGGAATCCACATGTGTTCAATGCTTCACCTGCTCCACTAAGCTATTTGGGATACTTCATGGAAAACAGGTGTACCTGTGTTGTGGACAGCTGGTGCATCCAGTGAAGCTTTTGGTGGCCTCAGTGTAACAATGAGTTCATATTCTTACCATTTTTCATTCTCTTGAAATTGCAGGTTATACTCTTCTGTTTCAACCAAACTGTTCCTAACAAGTGTTAAATCATTATTCCTATTGGCATAGCTGGTAGGAAATACTGGTGGTTGCAGTATTTGTTCTCTGATTTTTCCTGTGATAATTCTTCATGCTTGTTTAGAGATCTGAGCTGTCCCTAGGGACCTTTTTTGCCAATTTCATTACGTATAACAGATGTTATAAATTAACTTCAGTTCTGTAGCCCCCCCTCTGCTCTCTGCTCTTCAGGTGTCGCCGGGTGCTCATAGCCCACCACTTTGATGAAGTGTGGGATTCTGCAAACTGCAACAGAATGTGTGATAACTGCTGTAGAGAGAATGGTAGGTAAAGGACAGAACATGGGAAAAGTTGACCTGGTGTAGAAAAACGAGAAGCATATTTTGGGACCTGTGCTTGTATTACTGTTTTCAAGGTGCAGATTTTGTTATGAATATCAGTTTTTGGTGGCCTGCTGTTGCCAAGTTTAGGGTGTTTAGCAGGATACTTCCTGGTTTGGCTTTTTGCCTGAGGTTGGACACTTCGGTATTTTTCCGGCTCAGCTGTTCACCTGTTCCCAAAAGAAAAGCTGGGGCAAGATGGAGATTGGCTTGGCTATTTTAAAAGGATTCTGGTTGTGTCAGGTTTTGTTTCAGGATTTGTTTGGGTGTGAAAGCTTTTTTGAGGAGGAGCCCTTGCATGCCAGACTGTTCACATTCAGGCTCTGAGAAGGTATAGTTTGCATGGCCTCTCACAACTTGCCTGGAAAAATCCCTGAGGATTTCAGGGCTGCATGCTCACAAGATGTTCCTGTGTCAGGACTGCACATGACAGGTGTGCAGAACAACTGAGCACTCTAATTCAAGGTTTTGCTGTCATTTTTGGTACCCATCAGAAAGCTGAAAGACTCAGAAGATGAACAAAGCATCTGTTGTTGCACTTAAAAAGCCAGTGCTGTGACTTAGACGTGGGAAACCCCATAGAAAGCAAGAGAATTCTGAAAGAGCTGAGAGAAAGTTGATCTTGGGCATCTCTAAAGGATGCATAAAATCACCTTAAATCTCACTGAGGTGAAGTCTTGTAATAGGTGGAAAATACCGTCTCATATCACATACCTGTTGCAAAAACATTTGGATAAAACAGTGATCAACACTTGAAAAAACTTAGGAACATTTCTGTATTCAAAGCTGTTCTCATAACTAGACCTTATTTCCCTCTATGTTTCTGGGGTGTAAAGTAGACAAACAAAAATTTAACTTTTTTATTATACAGTTTTATTATATAATAAAAGTCTTTTGCAACATCTTGCAAGCAACAATGTCTTGTTACCTCCTAATTGGAAATGGGGCTTAGCTGAAATGTACACTGGGATGAGTATGAAGCTGGCTTGTCCCCAAGCCTTGCAGGAGCCTTGTGATGAAATAAAATTGAAATATATCTTGTTTACTGCTTCTTCACCTCTAGGGCCTTTTGAGACTTAAGCGAGCTCTAAGGAAACTTAGCAGTAGTACTTGTTTTTCAGTACTTAATCCTTAGTATCAGTCAGTTGAGGTAATTATGTGCCATGATCTGATCATTAGGTACTACATTGATGAGTTGGTGCTTGGAATTGTTATTGATGATGAAGCTAATTATTATAATGTAATCATTGCTTTTTATGTCTGTCTTATTTTGTCCATAACTGTCTTGAGAGAAGAAATGTCTCACAGTCTTCACCTCCTCTGTGCTCTCTAATCTTTTCATAATAAACACTGTGGGTGAGGAAAAGATTCTAGAGTAACATAGTAACTACACTGCAAATTTTATGCTTTGAAATAATTTCTGATTTGTAACATTAAATACAAATGTTTGTCAGATGGGAGTTTCACTAATGGAGGAAAATATGTGAGTATACATATATCCTGAATTGACAGAAGAAAATTTAGCTCTTTGTTAAGTTAGTTTAAAAGCAAAACAAAAAAGGTATTGCTATTATACAGTACAAAGATATGTATGAAAAACTATATAACTACAAAGAACTTTCTATTTAAATGTTCCTTCATTTTACTTGCAGCATGTGAGAAGATGGACGTAACAGGATACTGCAGGGATCTAATCAAGATCCTTGAGCAAGCTGACAGCATGAGTGAGAAACTCACCCCACTGAAATTAATTGATGCCTGGTCTGGGAAAGGTGTGTCCAAATTCAGGGTGTCTGAAGTTACTCCACCTAAGCACCCTCGAGAGGAGCTGGAGAGAATTATTGCCCATTTACTGCTGCAGCAGTATCTGAAGTATGTAAGATAACTATTTTGCTTTCTTTGTTTTGGTTTTTTAACATTTAGTAGTCATTTTTATTTGCTCTCTCGTTAGTTTTGTATAACATTAATAGATAAATTCTTGTAGTCTTGTTTTTATTTCAGATGCATTTAATGTACTCTTAAAAACCCTTCAAATACTGCTATATTTCTATTTCAAAAGTTGGAGGAACATTTTGACATGCTGCATCCTGTGCAATTTAAAAAAGCTGGGGTCTTCTGTATTCAGATAGCATGTTTAAATCTGCAGCAGGGTTCATTTGGAGAAATCTGCAGTTTATATAGATCTCACATTCCATGGATAAGGAAAGCAAAAGCCCACATGATGTCTAAGTCAGGAAAGTGGCTAATGTGTAAAGTGCTACTCAGAAATTTTATGAAAGCATAGTAAAAATAACACCAGTGCTGTCTCTATAAGCTTTCTTCTCATACAATTTTGTAAGTTCAAGAATATCTACAAATACCTAATCCCTTTATTTTGTCTTAATTTTTCTTTGCATCTCTATGTACAGCTGACTTTGTTATTAAGAGGGTGAGCAGATGACTTATTACATCTTTTTTCCTCATTTTCCTCCACATGTTTCAAGAGATTGACAAGTGTGTGTCTGAGGTTTTTTGTGTGTGAAGGTCCACAAACTGAGTTAATTGTTGGCCAAAATAGCTCTAAGTCAACTGTCTGCTTGAATAGGTAAAGTAGAATGAAGCTGCTGTTTGAAACATCCATCAGAATGGATTATATGAAGGGTTATGTGTCCCTTTCATTATGGAAAGAATTGTTGAGATCGAAGCAGGCTGCCCAGGGAAGTGGTGGAGTCACCATCCCTGGGAGTGTTCACAAAACTTGAGGACATGTTTAGTGGCAGTGCTGGCTTGATGATCTTGGAGGTCTTTTCTAACCTTAGTGATTCTATGATTTTTCCCCCTGCATAGTCTGGCCTCTATCTCCAACCTTCCCTTGTAACACTGATTTAATTTATGCAGGGAGGATTTCAGCTTCACAGCCTTTGCTACAATATCCTACCTGAAGGTGGGACCGAAAGCCCGGCTGCTGAAAAATGAGGGACATGTCATCACCATAGAAGGGATAACAAACAGGAAAAGTGTTTTCAAGGTAATTTAGATCTGTACTGGTTTGCTATATAAATATCTTGTCCATTAGAGCTTAATTTAATGATTTGGTATCTGCTCAAAATATGGTTTGTAGTAAAGCAGTCAACCTCATAAATATCTCTCTTCTCTCTTGTGTGGGAACATGGTAAAAGATGGAAAACAATGTTAGAATTTTAACTGAATTCTTTATATCTTACAGGTCAAACCATCTCAATCTACAGATGTGAAAGGAAGCAGAGAATATGCTCAGACTGTATCAAAGACTGTCCAAGATTCAGTGGTAAAGAAATCACAGAAACATAAACAGCCCAGCTCTAGTCCCAACTTAAAAGCAAAGAAGCCTAAGCTTCAGGCAGGTGGAAATGACCAACCAGTAGTTATTGAGTGAGTGTCACAGACTACATTTAGGATCTAATCATGGTTGCTGCTCCATGGACAATGCAGTGTGTAAGTTCAGTTTGTGCTTTAGTAACGGTATTTTTATTTAATAAACACTGAACAGGGAACAAATATTTAAAAAACTGTCAAATCTAGAAGGAGTCTAGTAGTGAAGGAAAAAGTGTTTCCTATCAAAATAATTGGTGCATTGTATCTTAGGATACAGCAATGATTACAAAACCTGTATAAACCATGTTGCTTTTTAAACTCTTTTGGAAGTGTAGTATATAGTTAACACTATGGCAGGATCATGCAGTCTGGGAAGGACTTCAGAGATCCAGAGGTTTCCAGACTTCCTTCCTGTGGGAGTGTCCACCCGCTGCTCCCGTGAGAGTCATCTTGAGGTTTCCCTCCTTTGCAGCACAGGTTGGGTGGTCCTTAGCTCTGCAGTCTCTGAAGACCCTGTCAGCTCCTGTTCCTTCTGCCTGCTGTGCAGGTGACTCTCCTCCTTCACCAGTGACTCTGCTGCAGCCAGGGCACAGCTTCCCCAGGGCAGCTGCTGTCACCAGCCCCAGGGAGCGACATCAGCCAGCCAGAGATGGGATGGTGAGGCATCCTTTGGAGCCCTGGCTGGGTCAAAGCTGCTGCTCTGCCAGGGCTCATTGGTCCAGCCCATGTGGGCATTGCCATCTCTGCAGTTCTGAGCAAGGACCTGTGTCCCTACACCTAGTGTGCTACATTTGAGTGAAATACTGTATTTATGAGTAAAATATTATGTGTATTTGTTCCTTTGAAATATGTTTATTGCTTTTAGAATTGGATTTCTCTAGCTTGTTATTCGAATAGAAATTTATAATTTCTGTGCTTTGCAGAAGTACCTAAATTTAGGTTTACAAACAAGAGAACCTACCAGCCTGGGAAAAACTCAATAGCTACTGCTGCCTGCAAACATTCTCAGGCACACATGCTGAGTGCTAGATTCAATTTTATTTACTTTCTTTTAACATCTTAGCAGCCAAAGATCAAAAGGCAAGTTCAGTTCCACTAACAAACACAAGTTCTGGATGGTTGCATTTTGGTTCTTCTCCCTTCCTCCCCCCCAATACTTACATGTACAACAAATATAAAACAAATATCATTAAGAATGTGCTCTTCATCATTACTTCTCTGATAAAATTGTGACAGTGACTAAAGCCTATAGTCTTTCACCCATTTTTTAGCTGAGACATTTGCCAAAAATTGAATTAGTGAAAAACAGTTATTCTCTTAAAAAGTTAAAGTGATTTCTCTGGGACCAGTCTCAATATGTACTGCCACCTTTGCACTGAGTGGAGCGCAATAAATTGTTCCCAATTTGACCCTAAATAAATAGCAACTCCCAGGTAGCGTAGCAACAGTAGAGCAAGATCAAAAGCCAGGAGGAAACAACTGCTGTCCAGGGCTGGCACTGTGCAATATTGTGCAGCTTTACCCCAACACCTGGATGGCTGAAGGGCCAAGCAGTTAAAAAGCTGCAATCTCATCCTGGCTTTCCTTGTACAAAGCTTGTGTTCTGTACTTAACTGAGTAGAAAATATATTTATTGCAGAAGTAAACTTACAGGGGGAAAAAAGGAAAAAAAAAAAAAAGCATAAGGCCATTCCAGGTAGCAAGAGCTCAGAGCACCCTGTGCCCTAAAACTGTTCTCTGTTCATCTGAGCCAGCTCAACAGAAATTGCAACTTTAGCTGGGACCTGTGTCAGTATTTTGGCAAGATCAACCCAAAATCTTTTCAGAGAATTGCATTTATTCCTCATTTCTGGTAATCCTGAGAAAACAGTTTTCTAAGATGTATTACTTGGTATCAAAGCTCTATACAAAATGGGAATGAGGAATTGTTCAATCAAAATAATCTTCTATATCAATATCTGGATTTAGAAGATCTTCACCATAGACCGAAAGATCCATTTGATTTAAAATTAAGTTTTCAAAGGTTTCTTCCAAGTCCGTTTCACCAATCAGCACAGCTCCCATCATTCGCCCATTCTGCATCACCACTTTCACATACTCGTGTCCCTTGGTACATCTCAGCATCAGCTCATGGTCTGTGCCCAAGCCCTGAGCATTGTACTTGCCCAAAACCACCACCTAGCAGAAGGAAAGGGAGAAAGAAAAAGCTCTCATAAGAACACTGCACTTTCAGCATTTCTGCTGCTAACAGTTCAAGGCCTCAATAGTGATGCAAACAGGGAAATATTTGTCTCTAGGGTCCCTTCCCCCACCACTGGCTTGCTAACACACAATGGACTCAAAATTATCTTCCCCTTGAAGTACCATATGCATAAGAACTAATGGAGAAAATCTAAGGTAGGATTGAATATATAAAAAAAACCCTGTTTTGTCAATATTAAAGCATCTGCTCACTGTCAGCAAGTGAATATAAGCAAGCAGTATATGTGTTACTCAGTTGTTTATGACTCTCAGACTGTACTGACCTTGTAATTGAAAAATTTGGTAATGTGGGCAAATAGTTCAAAGCTGAAATCCATATCAGTAGATTCCCCTAAAGCATCTGCTGCCATGCACTTTGCTGCATACCATCCCATCTGCCGCGCTTGGGTCCACAGCCTCATCTGAAGGAGAACATTGGAAAGATTTAAGTCACAAGATTGTCACTGTGCCACTGTCGCTGCTCTCCTCAGTACATACTTTGTGTTTTTAATACTCAGAAGGGCTGGCCAGTTCAGTTTCCGGCCACCTCCATAAAACTCTGTTGTTAACACACAGGATTATCCACTTGCTTAACCCTTAACTCCTCAGTGTGTGCACTGACGTGTAATTCCCTGTGGATCACACGCATCCGAGGCTGTACCTGGTGCCACACGGGGCTCGGCTCCCACGCTGCTGTGCAGATATCTCCAGCTGCGTACACATCTGGCAGCGATGTGTGCATGTGCTTGTCTACCTTCAGTCCTCCATCTTCACCCACAGCAAACTGAAGGGTTTGCACACACCAGCAATAAAACAAGTCATCAACTCATTCAACTTAATCGTCCTTAAGCAATCATCTGTTACTTTATTATTTTATTCCTTGGAGGCAAGACCTCCATGGAAAGTAACAAAGCATTACTGTTACTATTATTTCTAGAGAACAGCACAGGTTTTTAAAGGACTGTTACTGATACCTAGGCAGGGAGATAACAGGGCTTGCCAAATTCCAAAGCTCACTGTGTGTTAGAGAGACACCCAGTCTTAAGAGATCACTTTGTATTTTTGCCAAGGAAAGAAAATACCATTGCAAAAATTAATTCCTGATCTAAGCTTATAGCATAGGCCTGGAAATATCTCATGCCTCAGCATCAGATCTATGTTTTCAGCATTTGCTTCTTTAACCAGAGCACAGCCTTTTACTTCCTAATCTGATGGCACAACTAAACCCCAAATACCCCAGTATCCTAGTTTTGTCTGGGATAATTTTTTAGTAGTAGCTTGTATGGGGATATTTGCTGGATTTGTGATGAAAATAGTGTTAATAACCCAGGGATGTTTTAGTTGTTGCTGAGCAGACACTGAACACAGAAACAGAATGATCTCAAGGCCTGGAAATTCACATGGCAGTTATGAGCTCCGGGATCACCATCCACGTTTGGGTGCTGAGTCAGGGTGACTTCCCTCAAATGAACATGAGCACCCTGACAGCTCAGTGTCCCACATGAGAAGTATTGGAAGTAGTTGCTTCCTTTCCAGGAGCAGATGTCATGATTTATAAGGTAAGAATATGGTACAGCATTAACACGAAAATTATTCTACATTTTTGTCACCCTAGCCAATTATACAGATGCTTTTCTCTCTTTGCATAGGCTTAATTTAACAGTTGATACTGCATATATAATGTGTATATGCACCTGGAGAACAACATAATAAACCAAGACCACAAATCAAATACATTTGTTTCATGTTGGATATCTCAGTATCAATACAACCTGACTTACTCTTGAATTGCGGCACAATATTTAATCTTTAGCAATCCATGTTTCATGTCAGAACAGAAGCATAAACCACCTGAAAAAGTTCTGTCACCTAACTTAAAAAGCTCCAAAAGAAATCAGTATACTTACATTATTGCCTTCAAGAAATGGCTCAACATTTGGCACAACTCCAGTTGCACTAACAATAAAATTGCATCCATAAATTTTTCCATTAGTTAATTCCACATATACAGGCCACAACACTGAAAAAGGGGAAAATTTTGCCCTGAGAATGTAACCAACAGAAATGATTTTATTAATTATATCTTATGATAAGACATGAAAGAAAAAACTCAAAAAACCTTTGAGGTAATTGAATAGGTAAAGACAGATTAAATTAAAAAAAAAAAAGGAAAAAATTTTCAGAGGTTACCTGTAACATTTCTTACGATCGCTCAGAACTAGAGAAAAAACCAATTTTGGTTGTCCAACTCCTACTAGTAACGTTTTCCAGAATTTTCCTAAATTAAAGCCCTCATTTGTAGGTGGAAAATACCATGTCCTCAGGGGTGTTCTCACAAGTATGCAATTGCCAAATATTCTTTTACATAGAAATTTACACATGCACAGGAAGTGTTTCAAAAGCAAAAAGAATGTCACAGATTTGACTTATGCTGAAAGTAACTGATTACTAAAATAGTATTTTAAATATTCATTTTAATTAGGTGGAAATTATAGGCATAATTAATCATGAAAAAAAGAGATACTTTCCTCTACTTTGAAGGTTTACTTCAGTTTTGATACAAAATGTTTTTTCTCCTGTTTTAACTTTACTATTAAAATATTACTTTAATGAATTGTGTTAAGAACAGAATATTCTGCATACAGGGTTTTGGTTACTTTGTGGAAAAAAGGGTCGGATCATAAGACTTTGTAATTTAATTGTAGCCCATAAATTTAACTACTGTAAACTGCTAGACCTCAATTTATAGAGATAAAAGATTTATTTTTCAAATCTGTATTTGCCTTAAAACAGCAAACAAGATTAAACATGCTCCAGCACAGATATACCTTCAACATCTTATCAGCACTGGCACTCACCCTCATCTGGTTCCACATTTTTTTCTCCTTGAGAAAAAGTCAAGGAAGTCTGCTGCAGTTGGATAAATTCTTGCTGTAAGTGTATTTTCTTTACTTCACACAGTATTTCAATATGTACTTTATGAGAAAACTAAAGAAAGATTGACAAAATTATAATGATCAGCAATCACAAGATTGGTAATAGCAAGTGTATCTTCACCTAAATTTACATTACTAAACTGGAAAACCCCCCACCATATATCCCAGCCCACTAACTGAATTCCCACATTTTTTCCTCTTTTGGCACAGATCTAGCCATAGCCAATGGCAATTTACCTGCTTTTTCAGCACGTATCTGATGTTCCTTGAAAGTCAGTAACAATTAGATTTTTCTGGCATGCCAGAAAACATACTCAAGATCCCCTGAGCTTACAGGAAGAGAGTTCAAAACTTACCAGAACAGAATAAAGTAAACTCATCTTTTCTGTCTTTCAGGACTGTTTCTCTATCATGAATTAAATTCTAATAACAATATTAAATTTTTGTTCTAAACACTGTAAAAAGAAAAAATATTCTGTACCATCAACCCACATTTCAACCACATTCTGAACTCAAACCAGAAGTTGGAAAGTTAACTGTTTCTCTGTATTGTTTTGTGAATTTGGGCCTTGTTTTATTCTCCACTACACAAGTACAGTTCCACAGCCTTCAAAAGACAAATCACCACTGATTAAGCTGCTAAATATCCTAAACATCCTTTGTTGGTCTAAGACTGATCACCCTTGCATTTTTTAAATGCACAGATGCAAACATCTAACAGCTACAGAATTCATAAATTAAAAAAATTAAATGTGAGTATTTTTGCTTTATTGCAAACATGAAACTCTACACAGTGCGCATGCCCACAACATTTAAACAATTATGAAAGCAAGGTTACCCCCATACCTCTTTAGTCCCTTTAAGGTGTAAGCCCTCGTGCCAGTCAGGGCCTAAGGCACTGCCCAGCTTGTCAGATGCTGCTGTAGGTCTTCCTTTTTCCTCGCTTCCTTAAGGAAAGAGATGGAGTTTATCAGATTTAGTGTGCATACTTCCTTGTCCACAGAATTCAGAACAAAGACTCTCAATAGAAGAATACCATCTGGCTGCCAAAGGGGAGGAAAGTGTAATATCCGTATTCTTCCTGTCTGATGTCTAGAACCACGCTCTTCTTTTTGTTATGACTTTGGTCCTACATATGTTTGTGTGATGTTTATTCATGCACTCCTACTTAACTGTTGTTTCTGAGACTGCAGTTTCACTCCATCTATAATAATGTTCTGTGAGGTTTCGTCTGCTCCTCCAATACCGTATTACATGACAGCTCCTTCCTATATAATGGTGAGATAGTTCACTTCAAAACGTTAAAAAAACCAGAACAAGTTATTTGGCTGAAGGAATACAGGGAATATAAATTTGGCACAAAGGTAAGTACTTTTTTACAGTCTGCAAGTAACTGTACTACATTCTGTCTACAGAAATTCAGGATGGGTTTTCATATTGCTTTTTTACTCTCAGTTTTTGGAAGAAGGAAATGTCATTAATGATAACAGTAAGTGTTACCCCAAGCTGCTAAATTGACTGATTTTCAGACTATCTTTAATATGAAATACTGCTGCTGCAGTGTCAGGAAACTGAACTCGCATACCTTCCACCGTGTACTTGGTTCTTTTACACTCAATTGGAGTCTCTCGGCTTTCAGCAGTGAGCTTTGGAATGAGAAATTCAGCTGCTCCTGCGTCAAAGAAAGTGTTCCCAATGGCTTTGTCTTTGATAGCCCAGATTACTTCACAGCCTTGAATTTCATACCTGTGAACATTTAAACAAGGGATAAAGTGACAGACTGCCTGAAAAGGATCTGAGTAGTTAGCAACACAAGCAGAAGTGTGTCAGGTTTCCTTCCAGAATCCAGAACTAGGGGGTCCAAGACTTTCCAATCTATCAAATCCACTTCTGAATATTTACATAAGGAACCCGTAAAAAAAAAAAAACCTCTTCAAGCTGACAAGTTGTACTTTTTCACCAACACAACCTCGACTGAACTGGGGGGACAAGGGGGGCAGATCAAATTTATAATAGTAATAATTAGTATTTCCTGCTCCCCATAATGAAGAAGGAGTGCATTTCTGCCAGATTCCCACTGCTAAAAACAGACATTTGGATCTTGGTTGCACTATGTGGAACGTGAAGTGTATATTCTTGATACCTATGTGTCAAAGCTGCTTCTGGAGCTTTCCTAATTTTATGTGGCAATAAGAACCACTACGTTGCAAAAAAACCCCAAACTGTAATCAGTTCTGCTACTTAATGCTTTAAAAGATACAATTTTATGAGTCAACCGTCTCCCAAACTCATGTACACTAGATTTAGCATTGCATTGTTAAAGATTTTATTTCAATATGTATTTTTTGTTTACTTACACTAATTCAAGGGCAATCCCACCATTTCCTACCACCACTATTCTCTCAGCTTGAGCCAAATTCTTCTGAAAAGCCTGCATTATGAAAGGAAAAATGTCAGTTAGAACTTAGAGCATGTTCCCTCACACCAGTTAACTACATCCTTTTCAGTATTTTCTTGCTGTTAGTTTTGATTTTCCCAGACTATTGATACATACTCAGCCTAACTATGGCCGAGATCTGTAACAGAAGCTGCTGTAACAAACAATTTCAGTTTTACTTCAGATTATTTGAAAATATAACTCCTTTTTTTTATCCTCAAGGTCCAACTTCATTTGATGAATGGCAGTTCCCTGTTGTGGAGAAGCAGTGCTTCCCCTGCCTCTAATTCTGAAGACCTATAGCAGTGAAACTTCGCCTTTGGCTTCCAAGCTTAATTTTTAGTCTATTAAGTCATTTCTCAGGTGAAAACTTTTTCACAACTTTCACTATAGCTAAATCTTTTCTATACAAAGAGGAGAAGCTACAGTAGAACTAAAAGAGAATAAAAAGTCATTCCTTCAGTAGCTTTCCACTGTTAAGAAGCAGCCCTTTGTACTTCCCAGGGGAAGTTTCTATTGGTGCCTACTTCCTGTTTATATTTTCCAATTGGATTCTGCCTGGAGAGTGAAAGAGTATAGTTTATTCCATATTATCATGTTAGAAATACTGTGTATGAGCTATCTATAAAATTAACAAATAGTGGCTAATTAATTTACTTACTGGCATTTTAAGGCTGTTTTTCTTCTAATGAAAATGTTCCTATTTAAGAATATATAATAACAAACATTATTTTCTGTTTCTCCATTTCACTCCACAATAATTTTGGTATTTTGCACCAGAAGCAGGAATATATGATACGTTTTTAAGTCCAAAACACATTTACCTGTGCACTGTCAGTATCCCGGATTCCTAATACATATGGGTTCCCTTCAACAATTAATTTCGGTTTGGCTCCAGCACAAAGGCAAAGTTTTTCATATATGTATTCTTTCCCATCCTCAGTGTAAATTTTCTGTTAACCATGAAGAGAAAAGAAACATCAATTCACCTAAGAGAATTCATCTTAATCAAGACATCTAAGAGAACATCAGCTTTCTTCTTCCTTAATATCATAGTAATTTGCAGATACTAAAACCTGTAAGGGGCTTCTTAAGGAACAAACCTTCATAATCTCATTGACTGGGTGTCATTTATTCCCATCATACTCACCACAAGTATGTTACCAATAAAACAGGAAGTGTACACAGTGCACTCCAAGCAAGATCAAGCTGACCACTTGGTGGCACTTTGTACTCACTGGCTGTGCCAGAGAGCTGTGTTTTCTATGTGACAAATGTCCCTGTGGCCCCAGTAACAGAACTATGCATTACTATACGTCAGCAATTGAGAATCTCATTCAAAACATTTCAACAGCAGTAGCTCTGTGTTAACCAGGCACAGGATAGGACACAGTTTAGAAAGACTGCAGTCTGTTCTTTGCTAAAAAAAAAAAAACTGGAGGCGCTAAACAAACTACATCATTCTGAGGAAGACGACCTTAAATTTTAACATTTTATGACATTATTTGTTGTTCTACAAACAAGAAGCTGCATGGTTTAAAGTGGTTTTGGGCAAAAGATCTTCCAAATCCCCATGCATTAATTATTTCATTCACCAAGACCTAAACTAAAATACTATTCTAGCAATGATACAAGAAAACTGTTGGATTCAGAATGTTAGCAGAATCTACCCGAAATTACATCTCCAAAACTTAAAAGTGAACAAAGCCATTTTTGGGTGTGCTGAAGTGAAAAATAACTTGTTGACACAGAGCTAACAAGGGTGTGTACATGCTGTCCATTGCTCATATTTGCAATGTATTTCCTGCTAAATAGAAGGAAGAAAATGTGGAAATGTTGGTTCTTTCAAGATTTATTTTGTCCCCTGTATATGTTTCTACTTGTAAAACAGTGTTAGGCAGGAAGTGAAATTAGAATTAGGAAGTATTTTCTTGTAATTTTGGTAGCTTATCAATTTAATAACCAGAATGTTCTTGAACAAAATTTCTCACCCAAAACATTCAACTACTTCTTAAACTATTTATATATATATATAACATGAAAAAACCAAATAAAAAAGAAAACATTATCTTACATGTTCATCACTTTTCAACTGTTTCACTCCAGACTGTATAACTGTAATATTGGGGTATCGTTTTTCTAATAGGGAACTTGGTTGCTCTTCGACATCAAATTCCTCAAGTGTTTTGGAGACCTGTAGCAGAAAGAGAGGTATTTAAAAGTATGGATCATTTATCCATATATTATTCTACAGCTTTTGACAGAAGGTGCTCATTTCCAGTAAAAAAGTTACAACATAAAGCCCGTATTGTCTGAAAATCTGTTATCGTGTAACTGCTAAAAGTTCCTTTTTCAATACAGAATCTTTTCATGCCTATTCCTGGTTAAAGAGTCAAAGTACTACAGGAGATTTTATTCCTAAAGATAGAAATTAAGCAAAAATGGAAAACCCTGACAGTTGCTCTAACTGCTACAATGTTTTATTCCATAAATAAAGTCTATTATCAGAGTGGTTAACACTGCTTTTTAACTTATCTGACATAGCATTAAAATCCTGTTTTTCTCTTTATTGTAACTTTGATAAAATAACTCATCCAGACCCACTATCTGATATTTCAGAGACCTGGGGGGAAATGGGCAACACCAAACAGAAAACAAACACAAACAAAATAAAAACCCCAAAGAGGCAAAATAGAACTTGAAAAACATTCTAGTAAGTTATGACAATTCTGGGTTTTATCCAAAAGAGAGTGACTGCATGGAAACCTCCAGGCCTACTACTTTATTGAATATCCGGGCGTTGGAACACAGCTAGGAACCAGAAGCCACATCATGCTTGCAATTCAGAGAGAAATGAGGATGCTCATGTCTGAAACGTAGATGCTGCTGCTTTCAAGTAGGGCTTAGCTATTGCCTTCTTCTTCAGACATGTAAAGTTCCACTGATGTGAATTACAGACTTTACATCTATGCACTGTGTAAGTGTCCTTACTGAATACTCATGGCACTGCTGCCGAAAGCATTCTTGAGTTGGGTCCTACTCCAACAATCTCACAGAGAGCTCTCAGACTCAGCTTAATGACCCTACTAGCCACAAATGTGAATTCATGCATGGATTTGAGTTTCTTTTTCAAACCAGCAGGAAAGATGTCACTGAATCACCAGCTGCTGGAGTAGATAAAGATCAAAGCAATTTCCCAGAAGGCTATCCCTTCTTTTGCTACCTGTCAGAAGGCTGTTTCTGCCCCAAATTCAAACATGAGAGAGACCACAATACCATTTCAGTGCTTAAAAGAGGACACTCGCTAATAAAGCAGTGAAATAAAGCTTCAGTAACTCCAAACACACTTCAACTGTGTAAGTACCTAGTTTAACCTTTGCTTGAATGGTGTGAATATATTCACCAATTACTAATAATGGATCATTATAAAATAGCTCATCAGTCTTACTAACACCACTATAAAACAGCTCATCAATCCTAACACCACTGCAGTCACACTAATAGGAAAACAAGCTCAACATCTTGAGCATTTTCACCACTGGGTTCTAAATTATCTGCACATAAAAACTTTGAAGATGTCTTATTGTAAGAAAAATTAAGTCTCTCTTACCTGCTTGAAATTAGTTACAGCTTTTATAACGGGGGAAGCTGTTATTAAAAAAATGTCTTCTGATGGGAATTCTGCAGCCAGCTTGTAAAGAAACAGAAATCATGATGTGAGCCATCACCAGACTTTAACACAATAAAACTACTGGTGAAAAGTAGTATGTCTTAATACGTAACGTTGATTTTTTAGAATCTTATTGAATAAACACTACTTCAGGGGGTAACAGAAGGCTAATGACTGAAGAGAACTTGAAGACACTTTTATTTCATTCACACATAAATATACCTTCAAGAACCTCAGCCATAGTACAATGGACTAGTTTATTGTCACAATATTCCAAAGGCCATCTGATGGATCAGACTATGATCATGTGATTTCTGGAGACACCCAGTTGCTGAATACACATTTTTTTTACTGCATAGCAGTGACTAACTGTTTACAGGTTTCATTTTCACAGAGGAAATGCTAATTTCTACTGGATATCTTAAACACTAGTATTCTGATAAATGGATTACCATCCTCAGGGTGATGTTAAGCAATACAAGACTTTTAAAGCCTCAAGCCAAAGGAAAGAATTCCCATTTTCAATGTGCATTGCTCAGCAAGGTGACAGGTACACCAAGGCAAGTGGTGCTGTTGGGGGGAAGAGATGCCATCCAGAGGGACCCTGACATCCCCAGAGAACACATGCATCAAAAACATGGCCTTTATACTGCTCTGCAGTTCTAACAGATAAAATATTCCTCACCAAACTAATGCCCACATAATTTCGTTCTACAGCTACAAAACTACCTCCAGTTACCGTTACTTTAAAACCATCAAAAACATTGAAACCAAGACACAGATTAATTTATTTTTAGAGCCTGGGCTCAACGAGAGCTGGATGAGCTATACAGCTCTAAAACATGCATCCTATAAAAACTGAGCAGTATTAATAAAAGGGAGCACATCACAGTAGCCTTTAGCTCGGCTGCAGCACAGTCCTTTATGGCTATGAAGAAAAATTCCTGCAGGAATACTGAAGTTCCTGACCTCTGGACCAGGGCACAGAGTGCCGGCTTTAAGCAGTTATGAAGTTGTAACTCTCCTTTTATGAAGCGTTTGTAAACTGCTTCAAAATAACCTAAGAGGTTCGAACCTCTTGATATGTATTTCTACACAGATAAATATCGTTATATTACAACATTGCTGCCGTGGGCTGCGTTTGGTTTTTGTTTTCCCAAGCGAGACAAATTATTTTTAAGAAGTGGGGATTAGGGGAATGTAGGTCAGAGTATGGAACTACTGTATACATGCGAATAATTATGCAATTACTGTGTAGATCTGTTTCTGTGACCGTGCACAAGCTGCTCCTGAGGAGGTTTATGCCTGCACGTAAGTGCGGGCACCGGGGCGGTCACGCCAGCCGCGCAGCCCGGTTCCACCAGCTCACGGCCGGTCCTAGGTGGCTGCACAGGGCCGCCAAGGGCCCTGACAGACTGCGGTTCGGCCACGGGNGCCACGACCTCGCTTCTGCGCTGCCGCGGCGGCTCCTCCTACGGCGAGCAGTAGCACCAAAACTTCCTCTCCTCCCGCGGGCCGGGCTGGGCATGAGTCACCCGTGTGCACCCGCGCTGAAAGGGTTTTTCTCGCCAACTTGGTATTTACCTAACGTGTGTGTATGATCTGCTGTACACTTCTGTACAACAGATTGGGATCAAACTCCAGCTTTTGCACCAGTTCCGGGATCGAGCCGCAATTCAGTCCGAGGTTCCCCCCATTCCGTATTCCAGGAAAATCCAGACCGGGTCCTTCCCCATTCTGTATTCCGGGAAAATCCAGTTACGGGTTTTCCCCGATGCCATACTCCGGGCCCGATCCAGGCCCAAACTTTATAGCAATGACCACTTTAATCCCCATAGATTCTATTTTTCCTTCATGTTTTTCCATGTTAGTCAGCTTCATATTTGATATGCACAGCAGCAAGGTTTGCTCAGCTTATTGAGTGAGACTCAGAGTGGGCTTTAGGGAAATTCCTGCATAAATCGATGTCTAGGGCAGCTCCGGGTGTGGTCAGTGAGGGTGAGGAGGGGCAGGCCCTGCTGAGAGTCGCATTCAGGGGGGTTAATGGAGTGTCTGGAGTGGGCGATCTCTGGGGTTCTCTCTAAGGACAACAGTGAGAGCATCCTGCAGGAGCAGGGGAACACCTGGGTGCTCTTGGAGCCTTAGCCAGGATGTACAAAGGGACAAGCCCTCTGCCACAGGGCAGTGAACAAGGGGGAAGCAGTGCACCTGAGCAGGTGGGGGGCTGCGTGTGGGGGTGAAGGAAAGATCTTTCTTCTTTCTCTTTTCGATTTCATCTTGCCAGTCCCATCCCTGTACCTTCAGTCCCTCCCAAGTGCTCTCAGTCTCATCCCAGTCCCTCCCCAGTGCATCCCAGTGATAAAAACGCTGTCAGTCACCTGGGATGGTTAACTGATTTATTAATAAAACAAAACAAACAACTGGAGATGGGAACCCGAGGTAAGTCCAAGACCCCAAAGACAAAGCAGAGGAAAAACAGCACTTACAAGACACTGAGTGCTCCTGGATCACACGTCACAAGGGGAGGACCTGGTGCAGAACACCAGAAGAGTTCTTATAGTCCTTTGTTGGTCAGGGTTGGTCTGTTTTTCAGTCAGCTCTTCCACTGGCGCATCGAGGGGACTCTGGTTTGGATCATTCCAGGGTGCATTCCTGACCAGTCATTCTCTCAAAAAGCCCTCTCATTGTCTCTCTCTGTTAACCTGTCCAGACTCGGGATGATGTCACTTTGCCTGTTGAGTCCTTCTAGAAAATTCGCACCTAACCTACCCATATACTGTTGCCATTTGTAGAGTTTCCAGAGGCATTACACCCGTACATCATGCATGCGCCTATCCCAATTAACTTCTGCTAACAACTAATCAACCTTAAAACTCAGCCCCGATATAACCCAACCAACTCTTAGTATTAGAACAATTATAACTTCATTTAACTGTATAACCATAACCAGTCCACAAAGTATTCACGTTTATAACACCAGTGACCCCAGAAAAAAGAGAGGTTTGAGGGAAAAAGGGTTAAAACTGAGGGGTAAACCTCATTTTCCATTACTGTCTATGTTTAAATTGGAGGGGATTCCCATTTACCATGATTGTACGGGTATCAATTGAAGGAAAACCTGTCTTTTTCATTATTTAGGGGTATCAGTTGATGGGGAATTGTTTTTTTCTGGTTTAAAGGGAAGGGGAAAACCTGTATGATGCCTTTTTATGGGCTTGAGTTGAGGGCAAGCTCCCCATTTTCACCATCTAAGGTTTAAGTTATGAGGGAATACCTGTTTTTCCTTAGTTTTAAGGGTTTAAATTGAGGGAAAGTCCCCCTTTTTCTAACAGTCAAAGTATTTCAATTGAGGGGAAAAGGGTGGGAAATGCGAGGTGAAAAAGGTAGGGAAGGTGAGAGGAAAAAGGGTGGAAAAGGGCAGGAAATGTGAGGGAGAAATGGATGAAAAACGTAAGTGAAAAGCTAAAATTGTTGTT
Organism: Rhipidura dahli; assembly: GCA_013399225.1. Lineage (NCBI taxonomy): Eukaryota > Metazoa > Chordata > Aves > Passeriformes > Rhipiduridae > Rhipidura > Rhipidura dahli. The sequence continues at coordinate 868,524 of VXAC01005332.1, forward strand.
TACACTGTGTGTCAGTAGGGATAAAGGTAGAGCCTTGGAAGTGTGCTTTACTATTCAGATTCTTTACAGCATGCAGTAGCACTGCTGGGCGGCTATGGGGAGTGTGAGAGGGGAGCTGTGCATGCATCTTTTCTCTTAATGAGGCATTGATCCCATTGGACCAGCTCCCCTGAGGTGATTGGTATTTGACATACTGTGTTCTCTATGCTTGACTGCGTGTATATATCTGTAATATGTATATATATAAGTGTAACAACATGTCTGTATTTCTTATTTATTCCTAGATATACTTAATATATGTATGTATAAACATACGTAACATATACTCAATATTTATGTTTACGGAAGTGTTGGTATAAAACATGCGTTAATTAGAGCTAATGGTATTAATAGTTGAGAGTTACATGCCAATACAAAGGAAATAAAGTAAAAAGTGGGCATGGGACCCCCCCTTCACGAAATTGCTGGAAGGGCTTTAGCATGGCTGGGGAGGGGATGATCAAGCGGGCAGGGGATGTCACAAGGGTGAGGTGTTGATGCATGTGTTGTACAGGAACAGCAGAGATGTATTTGGGAAAGTAACACCATTATGGCTCAAGACACTTGTCTTAACACTGAACAAAATGTTTGTCATTTTGAAACATCCTGATTAAACTGCTGAAGCTGTATTAATGTATCATTTTTCACATTCATATTGACAGAAAACCCAAAGTCTACAGTTTTAACAACAAAACCAGGAGATTTCCAGTATGAGTTGAAGTCTCTGCATAGTTCATGTTTGTGTACTTTCTTCTGTACTTGAGGGGTTGTCAACGTCTTTCTGTGTGTGCTATGGCTTCATGCTCTTCGCAGGAAGCCATCTGGGTCCTGTACCTGTAGAAACACAAACAAACTCTTTGCCCCAGGTTATTTGAGGAAATGGACCTTCGATTTGTCCTGTTTCTGGATTTCTAATTAGAACTAAAGGCTTCTCTTTTAGTTTTGCATGTGTGCTGTTAGAAAACTGCCTAAATATTGGAGGATCAGGCTCTGCAGAAGAATTATTCAAAAAGTTATAAACATACAACGCTTTTCTCAATCGCATCTGTGGTGTTGCCTGTGCTATATCTTCCTTTTGCTGATCTAAATTACATTTTAAAGGATGATGTGTCCTTTCAGCAATTGTCTGACTCGTGGGAGAATAAGGAATACCAAAAGTGTGGTGAACACCCCAATTCATTAAAAATGTGGCTACTTTACGAGCTGTATAAGCAAGACCATTATCTGTCCTTATTTCTTGAGGTACCCTTAGTGAAGCAAAAGCTTGCAAAAAATGCTGACATGTGTGACTTGCTGTTTCTCTTGTGTGTACAGAAGCAAAAGTTGCATTGGAAAATGAATCCATTGATGGATATTTTTGTATTTTCCAAAAGATGGGTATTTGGTGGTATCTGTCTGCCAAAATTGCAAGCTCTGCAGTCCTCAAGGGTTAACCACTCTTGTGGAAACAGGGCATTTTTTTTTTCTAGCCTGATCTCTAGAAAGACAAAACATTAGTATAAGTTCTTGTGCACTCTGATAAAAAAGGCATGACTCAGTTTCACCTGTTCAAAAATATTAGGTAAGGTGTTTACTATGACTACTGTTAACTTGTCAACTCTGGAGTTGCCTTCTGTCAGAAATCCTGGAAGTGATGAGTGAGATATGAGAGACAAAATATTGATTAGTTCTGCTTTGCTCAATTGTATAAAGACATATAAGATAACAACACAGAGCAGTGTCAAATTGGTAAAGAAGATGGATCCTTGGCCACACTTAGAAGATAGCCCTTGGTGGATAGCCTTCCAGCTGAGGGTAAACGTGACCTCAAGGGATCAGACCGGGCAGCCGCTATAGCACGGCAAAGGTGATGGTGACCAGTCCAGCGTCTCCTGAATGGGCCTCATGATGAGACCTTGCACAGGCAGTCCACTTTCAGTCCCAGAGAGGCACACCCCTGCTGGATGCTGACACCACCTCTGGTACCAGCAACGAGCTTTAGGGCCTGCTCACTAAGGACAGGTAGAAGGAGTGGCTCTGTTCGAGGAGCAGTGGCGTGAAGAAAGAGAGAGGGAGTCGTCCGTGGGTAAGGAAGATTTATTCGGGGAAGGATCCAGGAGCAACTTCAAATCTTACGGGGGGGGACCATAAGTTTTATACCCCACAGAAATGGGGAGGTCACAGAGAAAACAGCCAATGAGCATTAACATCACTTCATCAACTACCAATAACGTTGCAACTACTGGGAGGGGTTAATCTGTCTGTCAATCCTCAACCAATCATTCGACGCCCTGTAGGGAAACTTCCAGAAGCTTGCCTTGATGGGCACCCTGGGTCCTCCCACTGGGCGTGGATTTTCTTCCCCATTCACCCCTGGCACCGCCCCAGATGGAACCATTCTTTTCTTAGGGTGAAGGGGCTATACCAAATCTGAGAATAAAGAGGGGAAGAGGATAACCCTTTCATAGTTCTTCCTCTGGGAGGCTCCCTGACTCCGAGTCATCCAGCCATCTCAGAGCTAGGGCTGGGGCAGCTAACGGAGCCGGGGTTTGCCCTGCAGGGGCCACCTGAGTCCCCACAGAGCATCATTACTAACATCTTTCAAAATTAATCCTTCTGTTCTTTTACCTATATTAGCAACATGAGCAGAGTCTGTAATCAAATTAAAAGGTTCCTGAAAAAGCTGAAATGCTCTGACTGCTTCTGCAAGCTCAACCACTTGTGTTGAACCTTCTACTGTTTGTGTATCTGATTTCCATGCTTTAGTTTCTGGGTCTTGCCATACTACTACTGACCTATGTGTTTTTCCTGATCCATCAGTAAACAGTGTTACAGCATTTAAAGGCACTTCATTTAACAGAGGTTTTTCTGTAAAGCTTAACTTTGTCCTAATAATGTATGGCTAGGAAAATAAATAGAACAGGTGCCTGAATAATTCAATAATGCAATTTGCAGATCTTCTGATTTTTGTAATGGTCAATCAAAATCCTGGTTCTTCAAAGGTAAATAAATTACTGCAATATCTTTGCCTGACATAGCTAACAGCCTTGCTCTACTTTTGCTTATAATTTGTGCTAACATCTCCATTGTCGTGAAGATTGTTTTTGGAGACCTGTAAGGTAAAAAGACCCATTCTGTTGTTAGCAAAGAATCTTTTGCAGAAGCATCCCATTGAAATATAAGACCATACAACTGCATTTTTTCTCCTAATATTTAAAGAAAAAATGGTTGTCAAGCAATACAATGATGTACTTGTCTTTTCTGAAATGCTTCTGCTACTCTGTCAAGAGCTTTTTGAGCCTCAGGTGTGAGAGTCCTTGGAGATGTAATATCACATTCTCCTCTTAGCAAGTCAAAAAGTTCTGGAAGGTATTAATTTTAATTCAGAGCTCTATTTTCTGTGGCATTATTGCTTGTTCTGTCATTTTCCATCCCAAATATCTCTACAGTGGAGTTTCTTGTAATTTTGATGTAGAAATCTCAAGTCCAGCATTTTTAATCTCTCTAACAACACCGTCCCAAGCTTCTTTGATCTCCTTTTGTGTTGGTGCTGAAATCAATAGATCATCCATGTAGTCTAGAATCTTTGCTTGAGGATGTTTTTGTCTAGCTAGAGATAAAGCTTTTGCCATAAACCATTGATATATAGTAGATGAATTTTTCATTTACTGAGGAAGCACAACCCAGTGATACCTTAACAGTGGTTCCTGTCTATTAATACTTGGGACAGAAAATGCAAAATGTAGGGCATTGTCTGGGTGAAGTGGAGTATTGAAAAAACAGTCTTTTAAATCAATGATAACTAAAGGCCAATCTCTTGGGATCATAGAGAGAGACGGAAGTCCAGGCTGGAGATATCCCATATCTTCAATCACTTCATTAATCTTTCATGAAGCATTCTCCAGCTGTCAGAGGCCTTTTTGTGTATAAGAAACACTGGTGAGTTTAATATGACCTTTCTGCAATTGTTTCTGTACTAATTTTTTGAGGGCACTCAATTTCTTTTATTCTAGGGGCCATTGATTCACTCAGATAGCATCATTGGTTTTCCATGATAACTTAAGAGTGACAAGTGGCTGCATGGCCCCCACTAAAAATCTACTTCCAGTTTTACTCCCCATTGAGATAACAAGTCTCTCCCTAAGACTGCAATGGGCTTTTTTACAACAAAAGGATGAATAACTGCTGTTTTTCTTTCAGGTCCTTTGACTGTAATCACAGATTCACTTTGTAAACGTAGAGTAGCACCCCCTATACCTGTAAGGGTATCCAGGGGAGTCACCAGCTTCCAGTTCTTTGGCCAAAACAAATCAGAAATAATATGACATCTGCTCCTATATCCAACAGACCTTTTATCACAATTGTTTTGTTTTTATGGGTTAAACTGCAAGTCAGTATTGGTCTGTTGCGTCCAGTATGTTCTGTCCAAAGAATCTCTGGTGTCAAGTCTGAGTCTTTTGTTAAGAGATTGCTGACCTTCCATCTCTATTGCTCTGTGTGTAGCTGTGGTAGGCTCTGCAATACCTGTGGCCAATTGTGGTCCTGCAGGAACACCTAGAGGGGGTTGTAAGACTTGAGCTAAAATTGTAAGGTCTTCATGACCATTTGCTGAAATAATTGTTGGATAAACTGTGAGGCCTATAATACAAAATGCATATTTTCCCATAATTAAAAAGTTCTGCCTCTCTTCAGATGTCCCAGTAGCTCCTGAAGGTACTAAATAATGGAAACCATGCACAAAACATATTAATTTGGCTGCCAAGGTACAGAATGCCCTGGGGGGCATGAGGTCAGGATAACTTGGGAGGTATCTGACAAGTCTGCTGACTGTATATGGCTTTGGTCTCCAGAGAGTTTGAGCCTTGACTGTTGAACTACCGCTATTTGTTTCATCATGCAGCAGGGCTGAGTTCTCAAAAATCCATTTCCTGGCAAAAGATATATCTATGTCATATCTAGAGTAGCACCTCTTTGCATAGTGTCTTCCCTTTCTACATCTGGGACAGCGAATTGGTGCTCCTGTAGTCTCTTTAGGCTCTGGACTTTTATTACATGTCCAGGCTTACCACACCGAAAACATGTTCTTTCATCTGTATCAGCATGTGGTACTGCTCTGAAATTGCTCACAGTAAAAGCATTAAGTGCTTTTGTAAGTCTTTTATCTAACACTTCAGCTTGAGTGGTAATAGCTCTTTCAAGTCTTTCTCCTAATATTGTCGCTGTTGTACCGCGGCCGGAGAGAAAAATGACACAAAGTCCAAATTCAGAAAGATGAAGAGAGAGCGAGATTTATTAATTACTGACAGACTTATATACCCTAGTTCGCAAAAGATGGCATAAAGACATGCGTCATGGACCATCCATCTCCCATACGGACTGGCTAGAATCTGCAACACTCATTCAGAAATGTTTTTCAGTCAGTACCATAACATAGTCTGCACAACAAGCTGCAGGTGTGAGATTAAGGAATTAGTTTACAGAACTGTAGCGCTGTTTTTCATAGTTTCTGTGAGAACAGCAGAGCTCTCACAGAATGGTAAAGAAAGCAGAAGGACTTCTCTGCTAAAAGCTTTTCAGAGTCTACAATTCCCCCTTTTTGTTTAAGACCAAAAGGTAGCATTTGTAATCCTCTGCGGGGCCCCTTGCAGAAAGGAGAACAAACACAGCATAAGGGGTTTGTTTGGTAATGGCCAGTTACCAAACAGAATTTAAATCAGACGCTGATTTAAAATAGGCAGAGAAATTCTTCAGCAGTGCTATGTGAGATACATCTAGTGAATCCAGTTCTACATCAGTTATTAATTCTATACAACCTTAAGGGCTCTACATCAGTTACTAGCTCTGAATAGCCTTAGGGCCTCTAACATTCTGACTCCATAACCAAAGAAACTTAAAATTCAGTCTCTGCTTATAGAAGAACCATCCGACTCATGGTTGACATCCGTGTCATCATCATCAGAAGGATCATTTGGTTGATGCTCAGCATTCTGGTCATCTTTTGGAGGTTGACTTTCCTGCCTCTGGTGCCGCATGTCAGGGCGAAGGCATCTTGCAGGCAGCCACCATACCCCAGTATCTGTGGAAATGCAAGCATACCCACGACCCCAAGCAATAAGCTCCCACAGGCCTTCCTACTTGTTAGTAAGTCCCGTAGCCAGACTTTCTTTGAAGACAGGTGTGTCTCGCCTGAGGACTGCAATGAGAGAAAGTAATTCAAAATAACTAGATTGTTTGAATTTGGTGACTGTCAAATGATTAATTGTACATAGAATTTTACCCAGTTGACTTCGTGGGGTTTCTCCATGCATTCCTCCTTTGTGGTTCTCTAAAACACACTTCACGGTGCCATGAACACATTCCACAATGGCTTAGCCAGTGGGAGAATGAATACAAAATACCCAGACTCCCCAAGCTGCCAACACATCATCTGTGGCTGTTGTCTGGAGATGACCTCAGTCCAGGAGATCTGTGGGAGTCTCACACATTGAAATCCCCCATTTCCACAACTGCACTGTGCTGACCTGGGAACACATGTCTAGAAAGGCACAAGCTAAGCAATACAAGTTTCCTGAGGGATAGTAACAGGTGGTGGAAACCATAGCACAAATCTGGCCTGTAAAATCAGCATCAATGACTCATGGGTGCACAAAAATTCCTCAGAGGATGGCACTAAACCTTCCTGACCTAGGGGTCCAAAGCCATCCAAGGGAATGGTGCCAGCTTGTTACGGCTGGCCTCGTTATCTCAACTGTAACATAAGAATTGATCCCTTGTGTGCCAAAAGAGAACAGTATTGCTGGTTTTGCAGTTTATTACATCTTATCAGCAACACTAATATAAACATAGGCAAGATGCAGGACAGCAGTTAGGCTGCAGGCATAAGAGAGAAAACTGATGGCTCTCGTCTTCCCGCTCTCATTTTATATCATTTTTTGCATAACTTATTATTTATACTTTTAATCCAATGTCTATGAACCAGATATGTTCACATCACAGGAACTGCGGCAAAATGCAACCAATAATCCCACAGCAGAACATGGAGTATGGGAAGAAGGAGGAAAGAGGGAATTTTAACTGCGTCACACCACCATCTTAGTTCTTATGTCTTATTAACCCACTATAGTAACAATCTTAAAACCCTTCACCTTTTCACTGTGTGCCATTTTGCATATCATTTTATCACCGTACTGAAACTGCAGTAGGTCCTAAAGTCTCTCAGACAGTTGGAAGTCTCCTCCATGGACGCAAGTCAAAATACAGAGTGTCCAAGTGGGGCCACTGTTTCACCCCAGGTTTTGATGCCTTAAGAGGCCCCCCTTGGGGCCTTCGTTTACTCATAGAATTGGGGTGCAGGACTGCAGCCATAACAAAAGGTTTAGAGCTCCCAGGCCCCATGTTAGAACAGGCATTGACCATGTCTGTTAATGTAGCATTCCTGGGTAAAGTTGCTAGGATCCTCCTACACTCCTCATTAGCATTGTTCTTGGCTAACATCTTGCATAATATCTCCCTTGCCTTCTCATCTTCCACCTGCACTTCTAATGCCAGAGCCAATTTCTTGACAAAAGAATGGAAATCCTCCCCTTTGCCCTGAGTCATCGTGGCATACTGTGTTTTAGGAGATGCTGTATGAATACTTTGTAGTATGGCTGCCATGCCAACCTTCCGAACCTGTTCAAGGATCACAGTAGGCCAACTGGCCTGATAATCAGGATCAGAATATTGATTGAGCCCCATAAGAGTGTCTACCCTAACTTGAAAACGAGGATCAGTTTGAGGTAACTGTGCATTCTCAAGTGCAGTTCTATCAGCCAGCTCTTTCCAATCAGTTTCAAAGAGGTCATATAATATGGGGTCAAACAATGCTAAAGCCAGATGCCTAATGTCACAGGGGGCAAGCAAGTCACTGGCTAGTAGCCAGAGCTTGCAGAACTTCAGGAGACACAAGCCCATATCCTTATCCTGTAAGTTGTGAATCACTTTCCGTGGTATCACCTTGTGTTTATCAAGCCGCTGCAAATTTGGAAGAGCCTTAAAAACAAGATAGGCTGCAGCATCTCCCTGTGGAATAACATGAGTATCTTGAATTATTGCTACAGCATCCTGAGGGTCTGAGCTAATACCTTGATCTCACATTTGTTTTTTAGGCACCCCCGTATTATCCTGACGCAGATTGGGTATATCAGGAACTGCGGGTGGTTCAGTCAGCTCGTGTACGGGTGAGGGAGGAGAACCAGGTGTTGCCGGTGGCTCCTGCAACTGAGCCGTCAGTTGGAGTGAAGGGGGAGTGTAAGAGGAAAATAACAATTTTTCTATTAGTCCTTCTAACTTGTCCAGACACGCAGTAGTTTCCAGGTCCCACCGGGGTGGTGGTGTGTGCGCCTGCGTGGCGGACTTCCTGGATGTTGGCGTGTGCGCCTGCATGGCAGAGTGCCCGGATGTTGGTACATGCACAGGGAAGAACCTAGAAGTCTGCACTGGCGGTGGGCACTGTGGTAGAGACGGCCTGTTCACCAATGGAGCAGGTGGTAGTGCCAGCGCAGGTGGGTGCAGCGGTGCAGGCATTGTGGGCAGCTGTAGCTGCGAGTGCGGAAGAGACTGTGGAACAAATGGCAAAGTGGCCCCTGGCCAAGTAGCTCCAGTGGAGTATGGCTGCTCCGACACATGTCACGGAGAGGGGGTGGTCCCCAGAGATGGAGCTGACCACGTGTGCTGCACAGGTGGGGTTCCGTCATGTGGAGAAGTGGGAGCCACAAGGCGGTGGGGCAAAGGACCAGTTCCGTGTGCAGTCCCCACGCTTGCCACTGAGTTCTGCCAGGTGCCAGCCACCGATGGTGCCTGAGGAACCGTTGGAGACGAGAGCGAAGAGAGCCCCACAGATCCGGCACCCTTAGTCACTTGGGATTGCGTGTTCTTCAGACTTCAGAAACTCAAGCCCTAATAAATTTGCCTCTGTGTCTGAACCCGCTTTGCTTCACTTCATGGCCTTCATCATCTCGTATAGAAAATAGCAGACGCGGAAGAGATCCAAGTCCATGTCCTCCCCATACACCAGCTCGTGAGCTATCCGTGCTCTAAGAGAGTTCCAAGTCCCTAGCTGAAATGCACCCTCTAAATCTGGTTCAGATCCATGATCTGCAGCCCAAGTGAATAAACAAATTAAAGCATCTTCCTGCAGGGTATGTCCAGTAACGCTTCAGACATGTTTCCAGGCAGAAAGGACCAAGGTTTCTTTCAAGGATCCTTGACCATGGTTTTAGATCGGGTCTAAAACCCTGGTGCCTGAATTAAAGTCCCACAGAGCCGGGGTGGGTGGAGGGCGGACACGTCATGTACCTCTCCGAGGAAGACGCACGGCTTTCTGGGTGCGGCCGTAGTAGATGTCACATGTCACCAGATGTCGCCATGTTGTAATGGTCCCATTTCTTCTATCACCTCATTAATCTTTCTAAGGTCATGAATTAATCTTCAAGATCCTGAGGTCTTCTTGCGAATCACAAACACAGGAGAATTCCAGGGACTGTAGGTTTGCTTTATATGGCCTTTCTGCAGCTGTTCTTCAATTGGATTCTTGAGGAGGGCACTCAATTTCTCCTTCTCTAGGAGCCACTGACTGATCCACCCAAACAGGATCGTTTGTTCTCCAGGTTAATTTCAAGGGGGTGAGTGCTGCAGTGACCCCAGCTAAAAATCCATTTCTACTCTTATTCCCCACTGGGATAAAATGTCTCTTCCCCATACCGTGATGGGCTTCTGCACAACGAAGGGACGGATGATCGCTGTTTTTCCTCTGGGTCCTGTGACAATGATCACATGTTCACTTTGTAGGCATATGGTACTACCCCCTATGCCAGAAAGAGAATTCAAAGGTGTCCTCAAGTTCCATGTTTGAGGCCATAGCAGATGGGAAATAACTGTAACGGCCACACCAGTATCCATCATGCCTCCAATTGAGATCGTCTTATCTCCATGTGTCAGGTTACAAACAAGTACAGGTTGATCATGACCTATTTGCTTCACCCAACTGGCATGAATCTCTGCTTCTGTCATGCTGAGTGAAACCTGCTGATCAGTCATTGGCATTCTTTGATCAGTGTCATGAGATGGTAAAGCTATAGCTTTGGCTATTGGGGTATTCTTTGGAATTGTTAATGGAGGGCGAAGAGGCTGCACTAAAACTGTTACTTCTTCATTTAAATTCGCTGAAATAATTGATGGATAAACCATAAGCCCTAAAATGCGGCATCTTTCCTTACCCACAATTAAAAAATCTTGCGTCTTCCACAATGTTCCAGTGACCCCTGTGAGGATCACTGCATGTTCCTCAATCATAAAATATACTAATTTGGAAGTTGCCAGTTTGCATTGTGCCCCTGTCGGTAACAACTCTGGGTTGCTTGGGAATTTGCAGATGGTATGGCTGAGGGAGTTTGATTGACTGTCGTTGATGGGTGTATTTGTTGAAGAACTTCTGGTTGAGCCGCTGCCATTATTTGTGTCTTCACACGATGGCGCTGGCGTTGACGGGTTGTTGACACGCTCCTTTGGAAGTTTTTTGACTGAAGAGGTAGAGGGTTTCCATCCACGTCTGTTTTAGAACGGCATAGGCTAGCATGATGTCTTCCTCTTCTGCATCTTGGGCAAAGACCAGATGGTTTCACCTCTTCAGGATTTCCTGGACAAAATCTTTTCATATGTCCAGGTTTTCCACATCTAAAACATGGTTCTCCTTTAAATTCTATAGTCATCTCCTCCATGTAGTTTCGCAAATCTGTACGAAGCGCATCAAGCTGGCTTGAGAGAGTTTGTCCAAGTTCTTTTGTCAAAATGCTTGCAACATGCTGAGGTCTACCTACTTTACTACATGCCTCCAGCATGTCTGCTATGGACAGTTGACCAGGTATGGCACTCAGTATGCGTCTGCATTCTTGATTAGTATTCGCAAATACAAGGCTTTTTAGCAGGTGTGGTTTAGTTATCTCATCAGTGACTTGTCTGTCCAAAGCTTGCGAAAGGCGATCGACGAATGAAGTGAAGGGTTCAGTGGGTCCTTGTCTTATCTCTGAATAGATACCCTCTACACTTCCTGATGGTGGAATTTGTAGGATCGCTGCTTGTGTTATTTCTTTGATATCAGCAAGTACAGTTCTAGGTAATTGTACCATCTGTTCTTCTGGATTATCATAAGGTGCATCACCGGCCAATTGTTGTAATGTAATGCTCGCATTTGCAGTTCCAGCATATTTTCGTCTCAGTTCATCAAGCGCTTTTCTCCATCTTGAATTCCATAATAAAAGTTGTCTGTCGGTAAGGATAGCTGTAACGATGCTCTTGCAATCAAAAGGCACCATGTTGTAGGTGCTGAACACACTTCTTAGGAGTTGTCTGAAATATGGACTTCCCAATCTAAGATTTCTCACTGCATCCATTAAATCTTTAATCACCTGATGATCTACTGGCCTCCATGTTGGATGTGTCTGCTGATGTGTAGAACATGTAACTGGCATTACCATATCATCCTTTTCTTTCTTATTTGAGGTATTCTCTTTATATCCTTCTTTATTACTGTTTAACCAATAGGTATCAGGTGACAGCAAATTTGTAGCAGGTCTCTGCAGGCCTTTAGTTTGAGGGGGTGCAAAGCCTTCCTGCGCATAGGCTCGCTGCATCCCTCCCTCAGCTCCCCCTTCTGTTTTTGGAATGAAAGCACCGGTGATCTGGGTTGCACTGCCAGGAGGTGGAGGTGTCTCATCTCGAGACTGCAGTACAGGTGGCTCAAAATGCCTCAGCATGTCGCCATTCTGTGACAAGGTAGAAAGTAGGGGAGATAAATCCTGTGCAAATCCGGTGAGGTTGGATCTCACATCGTATCCTTTGTGGTGGAAGAGGTAACGTAACAGTTCCTCAGAAATATGGGTTGTCGATCCACGAAGTAATGAAGCTGGAATTTCCTCTGAGGCTGTAATTGATACAACATCTCCATTGGGGGCGCTATGTCTAGGCACTTGGGCTACAGAGGGCTCGGAGAGATGTGCTTGAGTTTGCTGTTCTTTTGAAAGGTGGGATTCAGATCTCAACCTTATATCCCTTATGTCCCCTCCCGGGACTGTAGAAATACCCTTCGCATGGGCTAGTTGGTATGCAGGGGAAACCACAATGCTCTTCAAAACGTCTAAAAGACAGTTTAATTGCATGGGAGTGAAGTAAAAATTCAGCTCTGCAGGCGTTAATTCATGATGCTGCATTGGGAGTTCACCAGAAATGGATGGTAAAGAAATAGCAGGAGTAGTCCTGGAGATCGAACTATATGGTGAACAAGTGACAGGAGGATTAACCGTGGCTGTAGATAGAAATTGAGAGGTTGAGGTGGCAATAGTATTTTGCAATAATGGTTGTTCATTCGGAGAGGGGGTTGCTGGTATTGTGGGTAGTTGTGCAGGCAGATGTGCTGTCACTCGTAGAGGCAGCGTGACTGCCTGCTGCCTGTAGGGGTCCAGGTGCAGTGCCGATGTAGTATGCAGAGGCTCAGGCGCTTGCGCAATAGCCGGTGGGATTGGCATAGGCAAGGGTGCAGGCATCGGCGTAGGCGCAGGCATTGATACATAATGAGGCAGCTGCGGCTCACCCGGCTGCCCTGGACAAGGGGGTGCCAGTAGGCAGGGTGGCCCGGCCCATGGGGCTGGGCCCTGTGCTGCTGGAGCAGGGCGTATCCCTATCGATGATGACGTGGCAGGTCCTGCCTCATGGGTGGTGCCGGAGGACTGTGTTGGTCCCATGGGGTAAGGGCTGGCAGTCTCAGGATACCTGGAGGTCACCACCCCTCCCGGAAGTTGCATAGACAGAACTCCACCTACTGTTCGATCTGATGCCTCTGTACCCTGAGCTTGGGCGTTGGCTTCCGGTTTGGGGGAACCCATAATATCCGAGCGCAAAGGTGCTGCTGACAACTGCCCTGTTCCAGAAACCCGGGATGGTTCCCCCGCCGGAGGTGGAGGTGGGATGCATCCAGTGGCAGTATGTGCTGTTATGTCAGGACCAGGTGACACTTGCGCTGCCCGTCGTCTTTCTGCGCCCTGATGCTGCGGGGTGGCTTCGGCCATCCCCTGTCTGCTTGCTCGCATTGTGTCATGGAGCTGCGCCATTTCCCCCGCTGCGGCTGCTGCCCTTCCCGCCATTCCTCTCGTTAGGGGGGGTGAGGGTGGTTCTGCCTTAGGTTTTTTCGGAGTGGCTGGTAGCAACACGCAACGCGAACCTGTTTCCAGTCCTCCGCTAATTTGTGTCCCCCCGGAAGCCGCGGCGCCTTCCGATATTGGAATCTCTGCAGCTTGTTCTGTTTTAACAGACACAGCTGAGTCCCTAGCTTGTTTCACAATTTTTGCCGCGGACAGGAGTTGCAAAACTAAACAATCCCCTTCCTCTTTTGGTGCCACTAGAAGCTTTAAATCCAATTCTGAAATGACAGTTCCTGATGCAGGCACTGGTGACGCCATCCCCCCACCCTCCTCAGGTGGAGTCAATTTGACAAGCAGCAAATTCAAACCCTCTGCTTGCAAGGTAGGACCCGTATTTCCCATTTTGATTCTAAAGCCTTCCATTTGTTCCCCAGAAGGGAAAGTGGGACGTAATCTGCTGAAGTCTCTCGGAGCACACGGACTTCCAGCAGTAACTGTGCCGCTGAGACATCTCTCTGGGAAGCCAAATGATACAGCACCATGCTACAATGCTCCCAAAATGTAGTCTTAAAAAAATTTTCTGTAGTAATATGTGTAAACTCCTGCCGAACCCACACTAATAAAAGCGATAATTCATCCCTTGAAACCTTCAATGGGTGGAGGGAGCAAAGTGTCTCTTAAGTATCCAATAGCTGTGATTCAGCTGAGGAGCTGCTCGCCTCCACGGTTTTGGATTTGGACTCTTACCGGTATCTGATGTAACATGGATGTGATTCTAGATCTGTCCAACACCTGCCCACAGGTCTCAGAGTCTCCTCTTCTCCCTGCAGCTGAGAAGGAAGTCCACAGGTCTGGATGCACAACCTTGAAACTCAAATATCTCAGAGAACTTTAGCTAGCGCTGCTGGAAATTGTCTCTTTTTGTTTTTGGATCCTTTTGTAAACAATTCTTGGTTGTTAATTAGAGAAGCAAATAGAGATTAGTAAGGCACACACGGGGCACCTAATATTACGACTACACCTCATTAATTTATCCGTAATATACTATTTAATATCGTGCGTGTGCCACAAAAGACAGTACAGTATTGCTGGTTCTTGCAGTTTATTACATCTTATCAGCAATACTAATATAAACATAAGCAAGAAGCAGAATAGCACCTACTCTATAGCAGTGAAAAGGAGAGAATGATGGCTTCTTCTTCCTTCTGACATTTTATACCATTTTTTACATAACTTCCTGTTTATACTTTTAAACCAATATGTGTTATCCAGGTATGTCCATGTCAGTGGAACTGCAGTGGAGTTCCATCCAATAGCTCCACAGCAGAACATAGATCATGGGTAGAAGAAAAGAAAAAGGAATTTTTAACTGCTTCATTCTTCCATCTTGGCTGTTACCTCTTATTAACTCACTACAATAACAATCTTTGTAACCCTTCACCTTNTTCATTCTTCCATCTTGGCTGTTACCTCTTATTAACTCACTACAATAACAATCTTTGTAACCCTTCACCTTTTCACTCTGTGACATTTTGCATACTATTCTTGTCACCTAATTTACACTGCAGTAGATCCCAATGTCTCCTTGAGAGTAGGAAGCTTCCTCCATGGACACAAATCAAAATAGGGGCTTTCCAGCGGGAGGGGCCACTTCTGTTCTCCAGGTTTCGTATCAGGTCTTATAACAGATGTCCCCATAGGCTTCATAGCATATTCTACAACAGGTTTCGTACCAGGATTTATAGTAAGTTTTGCAGCAGATTCCACACTTGGCTTAATCTCAGGGAGAGGAAAATTCTCTGCATTCTGGTTTGTCTCAGGTTCCACCTGAGGGGGAGAATTATTCTCCACATTCTGTTCTCCAACACTTCCCTCTCATCTTTCTTCCCCTTCCTTCTCAGAAGCATTACATGCTGTTCCTTCTTAAATCTCTGTAGCTTTTCATCACATAATAAGAGCACAAAAAGCTTAGCATATTTAAGTTTCTCCAAATACTGATCTTGGCCTATGCAAGGCATCAGATTTAATATTAATCCCTCACCTAAGCTGCCAAACTTAAGCCATGTGTTGTATTTCTCTAATTTGTATGTTGGCCAGACCTGTACTGATAGTCTAATAAATTCAACTTTTGAAAGAAATGTTTCTTTTCCCGCTAATCTCTGCCCGTTCTTCAATATTAAACCTAAAGGGGAAACTTCAGGTGTTTGAGTTGTATCTTCATGTCAGAAGATGCACCCCATATCTACACTTAAAAATAGGAAAAAATCACAGAAATAAAACAAAGCGACCTAAAGACAAACACCCATCAGCAGGGAGGGAGAAAGGACAAGAACCAGGAATGCACGAGATTCAAACTCCCAACTTTCTGATTAGCAGTGCAGGGCTTCACCTGCCACTCCCCGCTGGCATCAGGCTGAAACTTGCCACTGCATGTTGCAGTGGGACAGACCATCAGGGATTTTTCCCAGTGGTCTGATTTTAGTATCCAAGGAGCCACGGATTGAAAGCATCCCCCACGAGGGATGGGAAGGGGGTGGTGGTGGGGGGGGGTGTTCCTCTGGTTTCTAGCCTTTTCCCCCCAGTTGACTGATGCTTATTCATAAGCCTAGTTGACTCTGCATCAGGTCTGGAGGTTCTCAGGTTTCTCAAGTTCCTATTTGCCACTGTTTGCGTTTGTTCCTGTCCTGCTAGCTCTGTATTGGCCAAATGTCACTGTTCCATCATTCAGTCACTGGCTCGTCTCTCACCTCGCCCTCCCCTAACCGAGGGCATAAGAAGCCCAGGCGAGAGTGGGGCCATTTTGCTGCTTGGTTTAGTTGCACTGCGTTGTTTCCCCTGTGAGGAATAAAGTTTGTTAATACCAGCTGCAAGTGGTCCGTTCGTTTAAACCTGATAACAGCAAGGTACTGCCTGTCCAGAAACACAGCTCTCCAGACTCAGAGGTCCAAGCCAGCCTATCCTCTAATTAGTCTGGCCAGAACCTCTACTGTGGAGCTACCAAGACCAGGAGAAGGTGTCCCAGCAAATCCGAGAAGTAACAACTGGCGGTCAACGGGAGTAAACCCGATCCATCCCCAAAAAACCCGGAGAAAAAGCTGCCGCTAGTTTCTGCTGTGCACCCAACACGAACACATGACTTCCCTGCCGCAGCGCTCCTGCGCCACACCAACCCAATTCAAAGTTCCCGCGTGCCGAGCTGGGAACATGGCTCCTTTAAGCTGGAGCAACTTTTTCCGAGCTGAACCGCCCAAAATGAGGGGGAACCTGTTCCAGCTTGCTGCCACTGGTGGAGCCCCTGCACCACTCAGTGCCCGCTTCCTGCAGCCTGCCGCCAGTACCATGTGCCATGTGGTCGCCACCACCGCCGGAGTCCCCCACCTCTCTGTGCCCGCTTCCTGCAGCCCTTGCCACTGTTATAAATAAAAGCGGGAAATTTGTGCTCAAATATGTAACATGAAAATATGTTACCAGTTTAAAACAAGTAAA